>CM050163.1:430178120-430490620 GCA_027410445.1 Discoglossus pictus | reverse complement strand
AATACATAGGAAAAGCAAACAACTTTGTATCCAGTGGAGTTATGAAGTAAACATATGAAGTACTATGGCAAGAAATATAGTATAATATGGTATAATATAGTAATAACGTTTTGTGCCAAGTGTCTATCAATTAGGCTCATTGAAAAAGTACAGACACATTAAGTAAACATAAGTAAAAGCAGATTTTATTATTTACAATATTTATCCCATAGTCTTAAATCTATGCAACGCCTGCAAGGAAGCATTTCCATTTAGAAGAATTAAGCAGTCAGATTTCTTAAAGACAATCAGATAATAAAGATTATAAACATATTTACATATAAGTATATACCTGAGTTTTCCGTATTCGTAAATTCACAGACGTCCTGTTCACATTCTCTTCATGTTCAATCGATTGCTCAATAACTGTAACAATAAAAATGTATAGGAAATTGTATTTTGATATAGACCACTTTGAATTTACAAACTCATGTTGTTTACAATATGCAATTTAATTAATTATATATAAAAAAACATAACACACATAGCCGTTTGGCGTCCTGATTATAACTATAAATTGGATTAAACTTGCACATTTTTATAGAACTATATAATGAATATAAAATGGTATGACCATGGATAATGATAAAAATAATACAATTTAGAGAGGCAGACACCACAAAACTCCTAGATTACTAGCTGTAGAACAAGAAAATAGAAATAAGAACGATCCAGAAAATGTAATAGGGATACTGCACATTACATTGTATATACATTGAATGGTTCTGAAGTAAGAACATTTTGTAGTACTCTTCTCCTGATGGACACTAACAGATAAGGATCTATGAACATGCACACAAAAAAAAAAGTGTGATTAAACCCTGATATACATGTTTATGGTTTATAAATTAAATTGAAAGTACTGTGTGGCCAAGCTATAAAGCTATTTGCAACTGCTGTCATAATATGAATGCGCCTCAATTCTAAAAGGGAAATGGCAGTCCAAAACAAAAAAGGCAGAATATTGGATTATTATTGCAATTTATTTAATACTATAGTTAAATGAGGACAAATTTGGTCAAAGAAGCATTATTGGTTTAAAAAAAAAAAAAGCAAATATTTATTTTTTATTTAAATAACATAAATCTGTGTGTTTATAGAATGGCTCCATGCAATGTGTTTTTCTGGTATAAGAAGCATGTGTTACATTAGAAAAAAAAAGAGTAAAAACAGGGAAACTTAGATATACCTTTATTATGTTATGACCAAATCCTACCACTGGCTGGTCTTAGAAATCTGGAACCAACTTTTCTTGAAACGTACAGTGGATATAAAAAGTCTACACAACCCTGTTAAAATGTCAGGTTTCTGTGCTGTAAAAAAATGACAAAGATAAAGGATTTCAGAACTTTTTCCACCTTTAATGTGACCTATAAACTGTACAACTCAATTGAAAAACAAACTGAAATCTTTTAGATAGAGGGAAGAAAATATATATATAAAAAAAAAAATATGGTTGCATAAGTATGCACACCCTTAAACTAATACTTTTGTTGAAGCACCTTTTGATTTTATTACAGCACTCAGTCTTTTTGGGTATGAGTCTATTAGCATGGCACATTTTGACTTGGCAAGATTTGCCCACTCTTCTTTGCAAAAACACTCCAAATCTGTCAGATTGCGAGGGCATCTCCTGTGCACAGCCCTCTTCAGATCACCCCACAGATTTCCAATCGGATTCAGGTCTGGGCTCTGGCTGGGCCATTCCAAAAGTTTAATCTTCTTCTGGTGAAGCCATTCCTTTGTTGATTTGGATGTATGCTTTGGGTCGTCATGCTGAAAGATGAAGTTCCTCTTCATGTTCAGCTTTCTAGCAGAAGCCTGAAGGTTTTGTGCCAATATTAACTGGTATTTGGAAGTGTTCATAATTCCCTCTATCTTAACTAAGGCCCCAGTTCCAGCTGAAGAAAAACAGCCCCAAAGCATGAGGCTGCCACCACCATGCTTCACTGTGGGTATGGTGTTCTTTTGGTGATGTGCAGTGTTGTTTTTGCACCAAACATATCTTTTGGAATTATGGCCAAAAAGTTCAACCTTGGTTTCATCAGACCATAACACCTTTTCCCACATGCTTTTGGGAGACTTCAGATGTGTTTTTGCAAAATGTAGCCTGGCTTGGATGTTTTTCTTCGTAAGAAAAGGCTTTCGTCTTGCCACTCTACCCCATAGCCCAGACATATGAAGAATACAGGAGATTGTTGTCACATGTACCACACAGCCAGTACTTGCCAGATATTCCTGCAGCTCCTTTAATGTTTCTGTAGGCCTCTTGGTAGCCTCCCAGACCAGTTTTCTTCTGGTCTTTTCATCTACATCCCCAGTTATAAGAGGGCGTGCAGACTTATGCAACCACATTATTTTTCTTTTTCTTCCCTCTACCTAAAAGATTTCAGTTTGTTTTTCAATTGAGTTGTACAGTTTATAGGTCACAAAGGTGGAAAAAGTTCTGAAATGATTTATCTTTGTCTAATTTTTTTTACAGCACAGAAACCTGACATTTTAACAGGGGTGTGTAGACTTTTTATATCCACTGTATGCTGCGCCAAGGTATATTTTGTTACCCACACTGTACATGTTCACAGTCTGGTGTCACCCATCATTGTCTTCAGACTGATGCCAACAAGTTGTTTGCGCTTACCCTTTAACTTTGTTCTAACTTTATTGGAGAGATTTTTGATTTCTTTGTTAAGGTTCTCAAGATCTTCCTTGGTTTCTGAAAGAAACAAAGAACAAAAACATATCACCACAACTGCTGGAGAATTAGTATTGCCGTCGCAAACAGGTTAAACAATAACTCACAAACCTGCTTTCTATAAAATTAAGTTACAGTCACATTTAACCCTAGTTTAATATTTGCTGATTCTTGACATTGAACAAAAACTTTTGCATTGTGGTACTAAGGATTGATCATGAAGAACTGCAATATATTTAGTTACACTTGTCCATTATGGAGTTAACATCAAACATTGCCTATATATTTAAATCTGTGTTACCATAAATACATCTTTCCCTTCCACTCTGTATATCCTGGTAACACAGTGATATACTACTTAACATCACTTATCACTCAACTATTTATTCACCAACCGCAAGTAGATTGATTGCTCAAAAATCCTTTAACTACACCCTTCCCATGCATTACATGAAATGGAGGATGAGGAGCAGGAACATGACCAATCAGTGCAGTTATACCTGGGAAAATCGGCTATGTAAACTTGCGAAAATCTTTACATTTAGCAGACAGTCCAAGACAGAAGCATTTTGTCACAAGCAGTGTTAGCCTAGCTGTAATCTTACCTATTGTCAAGTGGCTATTCATAGTGTGTCGTTCAACATAACTAAATACAGACCTTATCTTACTCGACTTTTTTTAATCATTTTCTAAAATATTTTGCTCATTATCAGTTCTAACGGAGTAACATTTTTGGCATTTTCACAAGATGACATGGGAAGGATGAGGCAATGATACAAGATGAGAGGTCCCTCATTTCAAAGTGACTGATATTTTATAACTGTACACATATCCTACATAATATTCAAAGAATGCAGAGAACAAGGTTTTCTTAGTGCAGGGTGGCTTTTTTTTTTTTTTTTAATATGATGAATATCAGGTCGGTCAGCATTTAAAAAATAAATAAACAAACATATCAATGTATATGATGTTTAGTAACCAGCACGGTGTGTGAGTTGCAGAGGCCACCAACTTAGTGTTAATAAAAATTATGATATGAGGTGACAATTGTAAGAAGAAAGGTGCTGAGGGGGATTAGGAGACCTCAATAAGCGGATGGCTGCTGTTACCTAGGGTAATGACTTTTGCATGCTCCATTGTTAGCAAACCACAACTTATATTTATTGGTTGCAAAGACTGGACTTATACAAAGTCAGCTGTGGCTATTGAATGGCACAGAATTTGGAACAATTTCCTCACTACATACTCATAAAAAGGATGTTTCTACTACTTTTACACAATCTAAAAATAATGGTATATTATTATACAGTTATGTATTTACAAGTTCTTTCCCTTTTTGGTAATGCTAACATATGGTAAATGTGATTTAAAACCATACTCGACTAGCAAAGAAAATAAAAAAATACAAATCTAAAAAAATGGAAAAGTCATAAAAGGAGTAAAATAAGTGAAAGAAGAGTGGATGAACAAGTCTGTGTATATTACTGTACAATGGTGAAAAGGTCTTTATTACAGACATTCCTTCAGCTATCATTGACCAACTACATTAATAAATGCTTAATGTATATTTTACAAAAGACCAGTATAATACTAGTGAAACTTATCAAACAATCAGATTTTAGGTCATTCAAAGAGGCAGCAAGGAAGACAATGTAGAGAAAACACTTTAAATTCCACAACAAACTACCTATATTTTCTATCAGCCATTTTTCATGTATCTGATATATAACTTTCTCTATATGGGCGTAACACTGGTCTGTGACAAAGTCGATGCAACCATCCTGCTTATTTTTCTTTGAGTGTGTGTTCCTCTACATGTTTTGTCTTTTCATTATCTCTAACTAGATGAGTTAATGTGTAAAAATATTGATAAGCATTTCTTGCCAAGAGAAACATTACCAGTGTTCCTTCACAAATGTCAATACATGAAAAAGATTAACATTTGTCTTTAAGAAACTCTAACAGATGACATTGTAAAATCATGTAATAAATAGCGATAAGCTTAAAGGAAGAAGAAAGTTATAAAGTCCATGATTGTGTGACCTTACTGTAAACAGGCAATAAAAAAAAGAGAGATCATATTTCTTTCTTTTGAGTACAGAATTCTTCGGTGACTATGCTCGCAAAAGGTGTTATAATTTTCTTTAAGTAAATGAGAATTTAAGAGATCATTTGAAAATGTTGCAGGTAGGGGAAATGTACAGTAGAAATACAGACTAGGAGGCGTCTTGAAGGCTTGGGAAGGAGTAGTTTATAAACAGAAGAGAGTAAATTATGGGACAAGTTGAGATAAAAAGAAGGCAGAAGTGTGCATCTGGGTTTCGTTGAAGACATGCGGCTGGCATAGTGAGATATTGAATGAAAATGCATATGTGTAGTAATATATAAAATCACAAATAAATAGTACATCTGTGATGACATTTGAACTCTAGTACCTCCGCAAACAAAAGCATGTCACTTTAGATAGAAGATAAGACTTCCTGGCGGTTATGACAATGTGAAATTCATTCATTAGCGGTATATACATCTGTCTTTATTCCAAAGATACTGCTTGTAAAGCATTTTATAAATAAAGGTCTCTATGTAACACTTGTGTCTTTGAGTATATCCTTGATTATAGAACATGAAACCTGCTAAAAGAATACATCAGGATATGACCTTCCTCTAAAGAACACTATTACAGTGCATGGTGAATGAATTATTTATGCCAAGGTCATATCACCTTTAGATAATATTTCTAATCTACCCTAAACAACATTGGAGCACAAACACCATCAAAATCACTCCGCTACCAAACCGGAATAATATGAACTCGCTATTAGAACCAATATACATCTTTGCCTCTACCCAATCTTCAAGTAATACAATGGCTAATTAATAATTTTGTGTTTTCAAATGTACAAAATATCACAAAATATATTTGTTGGCTTCTCCTGAACACAGAAAACAAATAGAGCTAAGAGCTAGTGAGTCAGAGGAAAAGAAAAAAATCAGTTTCAGCAGTTTGTGCAAAACAAAGAAACAGCAAGAGCAGGGATTTTACACGCAGAGCCAGTCTTATGTGCGCTCACATAACACTTTGTACCATGCAATGTGGGGCACACAGAGGGTTACAATATACTAAAAATCATTTGTATATTGTGCAAAATAATGCAAACAAAATCAATTATTTTAAAACGTTAATTGTTTATGAAAAAGATTTTATTTGAAAGAGCCATTTAAGTCTACAGTTGTGCTCTGCACTATTGGATAGATGGTTGAAAGAGCTAACCAAATGTGTTTTCCTTTTAGAAACTGCTGCTGAGTTGATTAAGTTATATGGATTTGATCTTAAGGGAGGGATTCAAACATCCCAACTTTGACTACAGTATATGTAGCAGTTACAGTAACATACTATACAGGGTTCAGGATCTCATTTGTTCTCATTTATTATTTGCACTCCATATCATAGTCATCTGCTTCGAAATTACACTGGCTAGAGCATCAGGCCCCAATGTTCAAATCCTGGTGATAGGTCAAGGTATTATAAATTGTATAAGACAGCTATAGACTGTGCAGCACAGTCACTCGCCTACATGCTAAAACCTTTAGAGTAATATAACTGTGTATAGCCAGCATCCCCACTGGAAAGCATGAAAGAGAAGGTTATGCATAAATGTATTGTGTTTGGGACAGAAGACTCAGTGCTGGTAGGGTGGTAGATCATGTTTGTATAGAATAGAAAAGTAGATTCAAATTCACTGAAGTCTGAGCACCCTGCTCTTCAAAAATAATATCCTTTAGAGCAGACATAGTCCTCTACCAAGCCCAAATATCAAGTATCTTTTTTAACATACAAACATTATTTCAAAATAATGGTATTCAAAAATGAAGAGAAAGGAAGCTTAAACTGATAAAGGATTTTGATTAAAAAAAAAGTTAATACTGCTTCTCACAGAAGCCAAAACAAGAGCATCGTGGTCTGTTCGAGAGATTCCTGCACTACAGTGCTGCTATAAAGTCATGCCAAGCAGGCCACATCCCAGTATCTGAGAAAATTGTTTCTCCCTCGAAGGACCGAGTTCCTGATGTGAGATAGAAATCAATGTTGCGTCATAATTAGTTTCCATGTCATTGTTACCTTAATGATAATAAAACATCACAAGGAATAAATAGAATGTTTAATGAGTTGATGATGGTCCAAAAACGAGGTACCCACAGGGTGCGGAGATCTTGGGTTAGGGAGAAGAATTGGAGTGAATGCACAGAAAACAAGTGAGGGTTTGAAAAGTTAAAAATAGACTTGAGAATTACAGAAAGAGTGGAAGTGTTAGGGTCACACACTTAAGGAATTTAAAAAAAAACAGGGATAAGCATAAGACTATTCTGAGGCTTAATTAAGTCAAGCCTTTAGGTAGCTAAAATAGGCAGAGGAGTTGAGGATTTTTTTTTTTATCCGGCATTAAATCTATGTTTCTATAAGACCCTGGCAGTGTAAAGGTTAACTGAATGAGAAGACATATCTGAAGGACTTCATACTTTAGATATGAAACGTTGAGATACAAAACCCAACTTTTGCAACTGCAGAACTGTTGCTACCTGTTTTTCTGTGTATTATACACATTAAATATGTAGCAAATATTCTGCAATTGCACAAGTCATCTATGATGAAAAACAATGATGTCGGAATATTTGTACATATTTCTTGCTGACTACGTGTAGGAAAGGGATTGCAATTATTCAGCTTCCTTTTTATTTGAATAGCAATATTTTTAAACACTTTGTGCACAACAAGTTACAGAAAAGTAAAAAAATGTCCAGTAAATATAACCAGAGAACAAGGTGTACAGTGAATGAATGGATCGTTCATAATAAAAAGACAGAAATTAAAGGAATGGAGAAGATGTCCATGCATAAGGGAAACAGCAGATATTTCAATATACATTTACTTTTGTTGGAGTGATCTGTACCGAAAATACTTGCTGGAAGCCTGGCCATCAAGCTTTTAATGGGCATAATGCATCTATGAACAGTTCACATCTCTGAGCCTCAAAAAACTCTTTATAGTCCCCTTAGATTTTTATCATTTTGATCAGTCCTGCTTTCTGGCAAACATAACACAGAAATCGGCTATTTATTTATTTTCCACTGTAATAGTTTCCTTATTGCACAAAACTTAATGTGATCACACTAAAAAATAAAATATTTTAGGAGGATAGATTATATATTTGCTACAAATGATTATTACTACTCAGTCAGTGTTGTCCCACTAGTCGAAAGATTTCAGTCCCGCTTTTTACTTGCATTTCCAGAACTTCTATGTGTGCTAAACACTTGATTACCACCATACAACCCAATACCACAGCAAACATTCTCTGCCTTTGCGAGGGGCCACTAGATGTCGCTGTGGACATTCACTGAAATCAGCAGTAAAATATCAGCAGCGCCATCTAGCAGCTACTCGGCGCCACTGCTAGTTGCCACCCAACGGGAAAAGTCCCGATTGGTTATCTGTAAGTTAAAGCGCAATGGGGAACATAAAAAAAAAAAAAAAAAAAAAAAAAAAAAAGCAGAAAGTATAAGGAGAAGTAAGCAAACAATGCCTAATTATGGAAAGTCAAAGATTTTATCAATATATCCACTGAAATTTATGTGGAAGAATATCTTGGCAACTACAGTAGTTTATAAAGTTTGTACTAGAAGAAACACATCCTACGATGTAGGCAGTATTATAGCGGTTTACAATACAGAATACTTTTTTGTGTCAAATTGCAGCAAATTCCAAGTTCTATATATTATGTGTTGTATTTTATAGTGTTTTGCTTCATCAGCTGTAAAGAACAACATGGAGGTTACATTTATAGTATCTACACAGGTGATTCTCAAACCTCTCCTCAGGATCCACCAGACAGGCCAAGATTTCAGTTTAACGCTGTGTAAACTAATTGCTCCTCCTGCGCTTACAACAGACTCCAATGGTTTCATCTGTTTGCGAACCAACCATATACACAATATAAAATTGGAACCTTGTCTGCACATCAATTGAGTTTGTAGTGTGTGTGAGGGCGCGAGAGAGAGTGCGAGTGTGTGAATAGTACATTTGTGTGAACACTTGAACATCTAAAAACAAGTTTGAAAATCTTGTTTTCTGCTCAAAATTCCAAGAAAAACAATTATTACACTGCATTGTGGGAACCTGGGCATTGTCATACACAATCATTTTAAACATGGCTTCCTTTAAGGCTATGCCCGCTGTATTACTTCTATATTTTGTCTGTTTAGTCGTTCAGCCATATCAGTCCCTCTGTAACCCTATGGACTGCAGCACGTTACATGGAATAGTACACATAGTTGTGAGAAATATATATATATATATATATATATATATATATATATATATATATATTTATTTATTTATTTCTGTGCATGGTTCCTATCTGGACTTTTCCAGCCTGTTGCATTTAGCATATTGTGCCTGTGTATTTTTGGTAAGGTCAGTGAATTCCTGCCTTCATTGACTCATTTTTAAGAAGACCTATACATATTTTGTTCATCGGCCCACCAGCATGTTGGTCGAGCAAAGTCCAATCTACCAGACTACAAGTTGGATAGCATTGTACTAGGTAATACAGTAATTCAAAATAAAACTACAAGGTGACAGCTCAATAGAAAAAGGCAACACAAATTTATATAACTAATGTTTTTGAAATTAAACTTCTCACATTCATTTTACACATGTTTGAGAAAGTCTAAACTGCTGAAAAAAAATGACAACTATGTGTCCCTTCCAACTGTATCTGATAAAAATTGTAATGAGAAACAAAGGGATGAGTAATTCAGGCTGGAAAATAACAAAACAGACATCTAGCTCGATATCTCAAGGGAACAGTTATACACATTGATTACAAGAGGGAATGTAACTAAAGAAAGCTTTGTCAGGTCACCAGCTCACAGCTCTCGAGTGATCTCATAGCGCAGCTGCCACACCCAAGATATTCTGTGCAAAGCTAAAGGCAGAGAGCGATTGTGAAAGAAAGCCTCATAATTCAATAATTCCCACAGACTTTGTCATATAAATTACAAAAAAATAAAGTGTGATATTAATGCAACTTATTTCAATTATGAGACACTTCTTTGAGAAAACAGTTCCACCTAGGTAGCTGCCAGCAGCTGTGTACTCAGTAGTATGAAGCAAAAAGCTCTGAGAGCGGAGCCGGTTTAATTGGACATGGAACAGGGAATCATTTCCACAAGCGATTACAGACAGTGCCAGGAGTTGTCATATGTATAAAACTAAAACAAATGTCAAGGAAGAACAATTTCAGATATGCTCATTTAATAAAACTTTATTTGTGTATAGTATTTTAATGCCACGTGCAAGCCATCCTTTATAAAAGTACAAAACTGATGTGAATTAAATGAACCATTGGTATATTCCACAATATTACCCATGGCTGACTAAATAAACAAAAATGATGGTCATACATCACACGATGTGGATATTTAAATAAAAAATAGTAATAACTTACTGTCTTCTGGGTTTGGTGCAGATAAAATTGTGCTGTGCATCTTCTTCACCTCTTCTACATTTTCTGAGATTTTTGTAAGGATATTTCTTATCTCTTCTACCTAAATAAGAAAAGAAAATAGTTATGTAGACAAATTAATATATTTTTGGAAACTTACATTATAGTAAACAAAATACGGTTACAGTAAATAGGTTAGCTATTTAGGTTGATGTATGTAGGGACAAAACCAAAAAATAAATAGGTTTTCAGAATTTGAAAAAACAAAGCATAACAGCTTTATAGATTAGTGCATTTTTGCATCTATACAATGCTTCTTGATTAAGGGGAAATTGTCAGAGGGCATTGAGAAAAGGACCCAAAAATTTTATTTTCTATAAACATTATCAATTGGTTCATACAATTTTCACCCTAACACAACAACCATAGATTTTAAGCCCTAAAAAAGTACTAGGTAACTCAAAACATATTGCTGGAAAAAAATATAAAATACATGTAAGAAAATGAATTAAATAAAAATTAAAAGGCCAGTGATGTCACCAGATGTGCTCTGCATAACCGACCATCAAATAGATGGTTAAAAAGTGTTTTCCCTTTGAAATTGCTGCTAAATGTATTGATTTGTAAGTATATGTAGATAGCAATTTATCTACATGTGTCATGCTTCAATATAACATAATGCATAATAATTACTATTATTAGGAAACAATAAGTATGTGATCCACCAAGGTTGCCCAATGGAAAACATGGTTTGGGAACAACTGATATAAGCTAGTTTATATTACAAATGTGCAAAATGCTATATAGTAAATTTCAGTTTTTGAAATGTACTAAGAGTCATAAATAAAATATATTTAATGAGAAAAGAAAACATACCAAAACCGGCTGGACTACCGCTTTTCCTTAGGCCCGAGCTCCTCCAATGTTTTCAAAGTGCTGAGCATTGGTGGGAGAATGCATTGCCACAATGTAGACCAGACAAAGTACATTACACCCTCTCACCAAATATAAGCAATTTGTAAAAGAGGGAATCCAACCTAATATTAACTTGGTGTTTTCAATGTATGTTTTCTCTCAACTAATTTAAAATGTGGTTATATTGATCTTTACTACATGAAGGTTATAAAGCTGGTCCATCACAATGAACTTAAAATATGAGTACCCCTGCTTTTTATTGGTACCCTGTTAGTATTAGTACACATAAACCCCACACCTGTATGAAGCAGAGGAACAACTGAACCACAATGCTTTATACTAGATGGCAGGGAAACAGGAAAACTATGTTTACATTGCTGCAATCTTTAGATATGGTAACCATAGTATCTGTAGAAGCCTAAATAAATGGAGATGTGAGGGTGTATAAAGAGAGTGACTTGCTTTTTTTTTTTTTTAAATAGAAGTCGAGTATAAGTAAATCTGCCCCATAAAATTACAGAAGTTGTATATCATAGTACATCTTTGTTCGTGTGTACAAAGAATACAAATGCATATTTACCAATAAAAATATATTTGATATGTATGTGAGAGACAGATATTATAAAGGTCTCTGGACAAATATCCAGGAAAAAAAAAAAAAGATAGACTAGTCTCTATACATCACACTGGTCAGTAACTACTGCTCTGTAACTTAACCTTAAATAATTATAATCCCTATGGTCCCATTTTTTTTATGTACATGGTGTTATGAATATTTAAAATCAATAATAGGCAAAACTTTTTAGAAAGCAAAAAATAAACACAAACTTTATAATTTCACATTAGTCCTGTTGAATGCACTTCCAGTTTTAGTCGTCACATTCATATTCTGTAGACAAAAAAATCCTCTGCATTCAGTCTCCTCACACTTTAGGCAGTGGATAAACATTGGCCAAAATGGTTAATTTGATACATAATAATATTATGTAATATAAAAGATCATATATTTAAAGCTATATTCCTTTTCTTTTTTTTACATTCATATAGCATTTTGTAATGGTACATGATAGGGTGGTGACAACAAGCTATGAATTCATATTGCATGGACCAATAGGATGCTGATGTGTTGGCACTGAAAAATGGCACGTCCACCCATGCTCTGAGGGATGGAAGGAAAAAAAGCTAACATGGCTTCTCACTAGAAGCAAGCAAAGGAAAAAAACATTAATAGGAAGGATAAAAGGCTTTCAATTAGGATAGATGTAACTTGTTTCACCATTACAGGGTCCCTTTAACACAGCCTATGTGATAAAGTAATATGAAGGCTGGATATTATTATTATTAGTTTATATATCCACAGACTTATGGAGTTTTAGCATAGTTTATAAATTCTACAAGAATTATATATATATTTTTTTGGGGTGGGTGGGGGGACGGGGACACTGCATATTTGTTAAAAAAATTACTTTAGCAGTCATTTAAGTCATGAGCATAAAACCATTTTTAAGAAAATCTTAACAGATTTTACTTGATACTAGGTGTGCTTTCATACTGAGCAGCTTGCTGGCCCGAAGTCGAGGGTTTTGCTACTGTGAGATACACTTTCCTTTAAAAGGACCACTGTAGTTCAACACAAACTGCACATGTGTAAAGTAAATATTAGCAGCTGTGTGTAAACATGCATACATGTAAGCCCTGCTCTCCAGAACTGTAAGCGCCTTCTCTCACAAGCACAACCTTAAGCAAATTATCATGGATGCCTCCAAGGCTCAGCAGAGGCATCACAATGTATTTGTTACAGTGTAGTCTTCAAATAGTAGCTTAGAGTCTTTCACCAGATCTGCATAAAGATTTTATCAGCATCTAAGATCCCTGACAAATAACTAATCCTGTTAAAAACAAAACGACTTGCTTCAAGAAAGAAGAATTTAATACAGTATACTGTATATACTCGAGTATAAGCCAAGTTTTTCAGCCCTTTTTTTAAGGCTAAAAAGGGCCCCCTCGGCTTATACTAGAGTCACTCTCCCCCCGTGTCTCTCTAACCCCGCCCCCCGTGTCTCTCTAACCCCCCCCCCGTGTCTCTCTAACCCCCCCCCCGTGTCTCTCTAACCCCCCTCCTCATTCTAAACCCCCCTCCTCATTCTAAACCCCCCCCTCCCTTTCCCCTCACTTACCTGCTTCTGCTCCGGCCTCCGCTCCTTCTTGACCCCCCTACTCAACCTCAACCCCCCTAAAAACTCCCCCTCTCCCTTCCCCCTCACTTACCTGCTTCAGTTCCGGCCTCCGCTCCTTCTTGACCCGGCGCGCATGTGACGTCACATGCGCGCCACGTCATTAGCATATACCGGGTTGAGGAGGGAGGTTGAGGATAGGGGGGTTGAGGATGAGGATGGGGGGGTTGAAGAGGGGGGGGTTGAGGATTGAGGAGGGGGGGGGTTGAAGAGGGGGGGGGTTGAGGATTGAGGAGGGGGGGGTTGAGGATTGAGGAGGGGGGGGTTGAGGATTGAGGAGGGGGGGGTTGAGGATTGAGGAGGGGGGGGTTGAGGATTGAGGAGGGGGGGGTTGAGGATTGAGGAGGGGGGGTTGAGGATGAGGAGGGGGGGGTTGAGGATGAGGAGGGGGGGGGTTGAGGATGAGGAGGGGGGGGGGTTGAGGATGAGGAGGGGGGGGTTGAGGATGAGGAGGGGGGGTTGAGGATGAGGAGGGGGGGTTGAGGATGAGGAGGGGGGGTTGAGGATGAGGAGGGGGGGTTGAGGATGAGGAGGGGGGGTTGAGGATGAGGAGGGGGGGGTTGAGGATGAGGAGGGGGGGGTTGAGGATGAGGAGGGGGGGGGTTGAGGATGAGGAGGGGGGGGTTGAGGATGAGGAAGGGGGGGTTGAGGATGAGGAGGGGGGGGTTGAGGATGAGGAGGGGGGGTTGAGGATGAGGAGGGGGGGTTGAGGATGAGGAGGGGGGGTTGAGGATGAGGAGGGGGGTATTCTGTGGTAAAATAGGTGCCTTGGCTTATACTCGGGTCGGCTTAAAATGCAATATTCAGATTTCTCTTCATTCATGTCAGTGCTATACCAAGGAAACGCACAATCAACAAAACAGTGTTTCCTGTTCAAGCCTTGAACTTTTGGGATAGCGGAAAAACTTTGTTTAGTGGAACAAAGGAAGTTATTTTTAACCCTGTCAATCGCTTCAGTACTAAAGGAGTTTTATGTGTATAAATAAATTCATTTATAGCAAGAATTTCTATAATGAGATATCTATTTGTTTACTATTTCTTATAATTAAACTGTATAAATCTGATTTAGTTAAGTGATACATATACTATCACACACATTTCAGTAATAAGTTGCTTTGCTGTCATTTTGCAATAGGCAGCAGTCCTTGATATGAACATTTATCTTGACATTTTTTCTGAGTTTTACTAGAAGATTATATACAGTGGATATAAAAAGTCTACACACCCCTGTTAAAATGTCAGGTTTCTGTGCTGTAAAAAAATGAGACAAAGATAAATCATTTCAGAACTTTTTCCACCTTTAATGCGACCTATAAAATGTAAAACTCAATTGAAAAACAAACTGAAATCTTTTAGGTAGAGGGAAGAAAAAATATAAAAATAAAATAATATGGCTGCATAAGTATGCACACCCTTCAACTAATACTTTGTTGAAGCACCTTTTGATTTTATTACAGCACTCAGTATTTTTGGGTATGAGTCTATCAGCATGGCACATTTTGACTTGGCAAGATTTGCCCACTCTTCTTTTCAAATACACTCCAAATCTGTCAGATTGTGAGGGCATCTCCTGTGCACAGCCCTCTTCAGATCACCCCACAGATTTTCAATCGGATTCAGGTCTGGGCTCTGGCTGGGCCATTCCAAAACTTTAATCTTCTTCTGGTGAAGCCCTTCCTTTGTTGATTTGGATGTATGCTTTGGGTCGTTGTCATGCTGAAAGATGAAGTTCCTCTTCATGTTCAGCTTTCTAGCAGAAGCCTGAAGGTTTTGTGCCAATATTGACTGGTATTTGGAACTGTTCATAATTCCCTCTATCTTAACAAAGGCCCCAGTTCCAGCTGAAGAAAAACAGCCCCAAAGCATGATGCTGCCACCACCATGCTTCATTGTGGGTATGGTGTTCTTTTGGTGATGTGCAGTGTTGTTTTTGTGCCAAACATATCTTTTGGAATTATGGCCAAAAAGTTCAGCCTTGGTTTCATCAGACCATAACGCCTTTTCCCCCAATGCTTTTGGGAGACTTCAGATGTGTTTTTGCAAAATGTAGCCTGGCTTGGATGTTTTTCTTCGTAAGAAAAGGCTTTCATCTTGCCACTCTACCCCATAGCCCAGACGTATGAAGAATACGGGAGATTGTTGTCACATGTCCCACACAGCCAGTACTTACCAGATATTCCTGCAGCTCCTTTAATGTTGCTGTGGGCCTCTTGGTAGCCTCCCAGACCAGTTTTCTTCTCGTCTTTTCATCAATTTTGGAGGGAGCTCCAGTTCTTGGTAATGTCACAATTGTGCCATATTTTCTCCACTTGATGATGACTGTCTTCACTGTGTTCCATGGTATATCTAATGCCTTGGAAATTCTTTTGTACCCTTCTCCTGACTGATACCTTTTAACAATGAGATCCCTCTGATGCTTTGGAAGCGCTCTGTGGACCATGGCTTTTGCTGTGGGATGTGACTAAGAACATTTCAGGAAAGACCAACTAGAGCAGCTGAAATTTATTTGGGGTTAATCAGAGGCACTTTAAATGATGGCAGGTGTATGCTGACTCCTATTTAACATGATTTGGAATGTGATTGATTAATTCTGAACACAGCTACATCCCCAGTTATAATAGGGTGTGCAGACTTATGCAACCACATTTTTCTTTTTTCTTTTTCTCCCCTCTACCTAAAAGATTTCAGTTTGTTTTTCAATTGAGTTGTACAGTTTATAGGTCACATTAAAGGTGGAAAAAGTTCTGAAATGAGTTATCTTTGTCTCATTTTTTTTACAGCACAGAAACCTGACATTTTAACAGGGGTGTGTAGACTTTTTATATCCACTGTATATATAAAATAAATAAAAGAATCACATACCTGATGAAAAAAATCATCCATATAATTTTCCTTCTGAATAACAACCACTGCCACTGCTTCTCCATCTTCTTCATTTCCTTTTCTCTGCAAAAATACAAAGTGTTTCTTATCAGTGCATATATATTCTAAGAGCAGGGAAAAACACAAAACATTTTCAATGCAAAATACACCAAAAAAGCTGATGAAGGACCAACACAAAAAAGGAGAAGTAAAATATATTTTATGTATAGATCAAGCTTTTCAAAGCATTTGAAAGTACTTTCCTTATACTTTTTCGCTTTATAGAAATGACGGCTCAAGTTAGCACGTACTACAACAGGAAACAAGGGCCTTTACATCGCTGATTTTAGAGGATAAGCAAAACTTAAACTTGAAGAGTTTAAAAAAAAAAAATAGATTCCAGCATTCCAATCCCGTCAAATACCAGGAAACTTGACCTCTTCTACTAAACTCTTACTAGGTCGTTTCAAGGCTTGAGATTCATGCTGTGAAAGAGCTTCTCCATAGGCTGCACACAGACTCTCGCACTTACTTTCCAAATACCGCATCTGCAGTGTTCACCAACAATACAATAAATGTTTTACTTATAAGCTTTTAGACTACATCGAAAGGTTATCAGACTTCTAACAGAACCTATACAGCACTTATATAAATGCGCAGTGCGCGGCCCTGACTCCGCGCACTGCGCAGGCCCGGCCCTGACTCCGCGCACTGCGCAGGCCCGGCCCTGACTCCGCGCACTGCGCAGGCCCGGCCCTGACTCCGCGCACTGCGCAGGCCCGGCCCTGACTCCGCGCACTGCGCAGGCCCGGCCCTGACTCCGCGCACTGCGCAGGCCCGGCCCTGACTCCGCGCACTGCGCAGGCCCGGCCCTGACTCCGCGCACTGCGCAGGCCCGGCCCTGACTCCGCGCACTGTGATCGATTGTCAAATAGCAATTTGTGGCAAAGCGTGATGACAAATTGCAGTTTGACAATTATAATGTGTATAATGGCTCCTACAAATTTTACTGCTGGCTCCTAACTCAAGCCATCATACAAATATTTATCTATGTACTCCCCCTACATATAATTCTCTGTAAACTCCCAATGCTAGCTCCTGAAAAAAAAATAGGTGGCGCCTCACAAACTTGCTTGACTTATAATAATTAAAAGCAGAGTTTATTTTTGACAAATTGTAAATAAATTTAGCTAATTATGAAATAGGCATTTTTTTTTTTTTTTACAAACTTAACCATCTCCTATATTATCTTTAGTGATTTTAAATGAATGAACCAGACCCAATATTTTTTCATTTGCATCATTTTTGGTGGGGAAAAGGATTGTTCATGACTGCTTGTTTATGAATGCAGTGCATAATACTGCTACATCCAGCTGTCTCCTGATCCGAAAGCATGTCACGTACATACAGATACTGAGTAAATATGCTTTACATATAATCCTTTGAGCACTAGCCTATACCTTCCTTTGGATTATGAATTTTGATTATTCCAAATTAATCAAATATATAGTTGTCAGCAATGCGAGGGCCGCAGTTGCAGATAAGGAGCGCCAAAGGCGCTCCTTGCGCTGGTGGAGATGAGCGCCATAGGCGCTCATCCCTATGACCCCCTATGACTTTCGGACGGCAAGGCTACAGGACCCTAAACACGCAAAACACCACCAAGCACATACAGATTTTCAAAAAAGCCGTATGAGGTATAAGATAAACTTTTAGCAAGGACGCCAAATCATCCACATCCGTGTACCACATACACGTTCGCCGCCATTTTACAACACTAACTTACACAGTACACAGCTACCCTAACGGCTTCCCCTCTCACACGCAGCCTATTTACACTGCACACATTGCTGACACTTACACTACTCAGCTCCACAACACTGCAAACCTACATTGTATGCTGCAGGAACATCAAAACAGATTGTCAGCTCTTCAGCACAATGCTTCCTGCATGTATTACTTCCAAATAGGTAAAGTATATTCACTTATTAATATATTAATTATTTCATTAGCATACAAAAACAAATATACACACAAAAAAAAACTCACAATAAACACAAAACCCATTCACTGCGCGACTCACAACGAGCTCCAACACTGCTCATAGCACACAAAGCCTTGCAATAAGCGCAAAAAGCAGATCACCGCCGACAAAACAATAACATTAAAAGCGCCTATCAGAAAGAAAAAAAATACAACAACCGAGAGCGGGGCTCATTGCGAGCCACGCGATGAGCGCCAAAGGCGCTCAGCGTGAGGCTCACAATGAGTGCCGAAGGATCTCGGACCACCAACAAAATTAATGTCTTGACCAAACAGCATTACCTGCCTTACAATTTTGGTGCCGTCATTTTTTGACGGGCAAGTCGCTAGTAAATAAATAAAGGGATTTGTTGTCCCTTTAAGTAATCAATATACTCTGATGCCGTAGAGAAATTATTTAAAATAAAGAACTGCAATTTGAAAGGATTCATATAAAAAAACAACAGTGGAACAAAAACAGCTGGAAAAAAGTTTGAGTTGAGTGAATGGAATGTATTTCCCTAAGGCTGTGTCTAAATGTGTCATTGGGAAATACAGATGCAGGTCATGTCTACGCAAGCCAAATAGAGCATCTAGCCTGCAATCAACAAGACAGAAATCATGCCCGGAAGAACACTGCCCCTGGGTATAACTTAATGCAATAATAAAAGGAGCTAATGGAAATACTGATACAATTACTACACTCTACATTGGTTGCATATTATCCCTTCATATTGTGAATGAAGCTTTCAAAATAGACACAAGGCAATTCACACTTTACCAAAGGTTCACAAGATCCGAATCAGTGATAGGCAACCTATTTCACGTTAAAGGGGCATGGAAGTTTTCTGGATTTCACAAACGAATATAATATACCTATGTATTTACTTTGGGGTAAACTATTTTATTAAGAAGTGCTTAAAAGCTCTGTTTTCTCTGCATTCTGTAGCTCGTGAATACACAGACTGTGAAGAGCAGTGTTTCACATTAGCCTGTCAGTGACCTCTCTCAAGTAGCATGTTGTAGAATGTTGCCACTGACTGGTTACTATAACAGTGGGCAACACGTGTTCTTAGAAGTTCACTGTCTTCATGGGATGGGAAAACCAGTAAGGAAATATGTGTAAGTTTTTAGGCATAAAAAGGAGATTTTAAGCACTTAATAAAATAAAGTGAAAAAATGTAGAGATCAATAGGTATATTATATTCCTAGTGCAATCCATAAATGATCAATGTTCCTTTAAGTCTTTAAAAATGGCAGCACAATGTTTTTTAGCTTTTTTGTTTTACATGAGCCAGAACTGGTAAAATTGCAGTGTGTGAATAGTAAAGGGGATTAATTGACAAAAAATAAATGTGAATGTGTGCTTTAGCGTGCAAAAGTTTTATAAGCAAATTGTGGAGCAATAAAGTAGTCTGGGGCCTCTATTCAATTGAGCAAATCGTAATTACTGAAACCCGTAATGTAGCCCGTCATTTGTTTTGCTATTCAATTGGCGTCTTCTAGCTAGCCACAAACGATTTCCATGTTATATCAACCTCGGCAATCAAGGAGTTAATACTTATCAGGCCATCCACATGAACAGTATCGTCATTTATTTTTAATATTTTGAACATTGCCGGATTGTGAGTCTGATCGCATATCGGACTTCTAAACGCTAATCGATTGACGTTTAACCGCCATGTTTTACCGACGATTACGGTCTAGTGAATGTTTCTAAATTGGTAGTTACGGCCTTGATTGATTGATCATGCACTGAAATGCAACTTACGGGTGAATGGTTTATGGTTTTGGCTTACGGCCATGTAGCTGTGGGCTTGTTCAATTGAATTAATCTGTAACTGTTGCAATTTTCAAGACCCCAGTTGCCTTTATACCCCCCCCCCCCCCCCCAATCTAGAGAACAAGCTGCAGTGGGGCACAAGAATTGTCTGAGGGTCTCTTGGGGCACCATGGCTGTTTGTCACCCACCATTATTTTAGAGGATGATTTTAATAAAATTGCCGAACTATTATAGCAATTACTAACAAATTTGAAGGATACACTATCTGTCATTTTTTTTTAACACTGACATTAACCCTATAAGTGCTATAAAAAAAAAATATTTAGCAACTACAGTGACACTGCACAATCTTTTATTCTGCTATGGTAAAGATAATATGATCATAAGCAAGGAGAAAGAAGTCAGAGTAGTTGGCACATGACAGATAAGGAGGTATTTATAAGATAACAATTAAGATAACCAGGACCAGATATAACGGCATTATGCCATTATTACTTTAAATGTATTTAAATAGAGCACTGAATATATGGAACTACACGGTACATGTAATTTATAAGTTATAACTTTAGGACCCTTAGTTTGTTTCACATAAATATCCGCTCTAATCAAAACCAAAGGCATTTTGTGTAGCTGTCCGATTTACTGGAGTATTTACTGGAAAAATTCAACTGTTTGTGAATTTATCTTCTTAATTATATGGTTACTGAATATGTGGCATAGGAAAAATACTGAGTTTAGACTAGAATAGGAAACTTACCTCCCACAAGAATTGGGAGATGAGCAATTATATGTTTGCAGCAATGTTTTGGAGATCATAATTGGGCAGAGACAGTTCTTGAAACGGCTATTTTGGACCAGTCTGAACCACCCTGTTAATTTTTAAGACTAGGCTTCGGGACTAATATATCATTATGCAAAAAAAGTGGCTATTGGTATCTCATCTAAATAATTCCGCAATGTTCATTACTAATGTGTGCAAGTATAGTCAGTAGAAAACCCTTACAAAAAACAAAACAAAGACATCCAATATATATAGTAGAAGAATATAATTAATTGCAAAACAATACCAGTTAGTGGAAGAGATTGCATTATTATTTGTTCTTATCTACTACAATATTCATGATATCTTTTTTTTTTTTAAATCCAGGAAAATATTACATTAAGAAAACAATTAGAATAATGAATTTTTGATGGGTTTGGAATAATTTGCTCTTAGTAACCGGAATTGCTTCTATTAGAATAATGTACGTCAAACTAAGTGTAGAAAAGGCATTTGCAAATAAAAGTATGTGGTGGGATTCAATCTTATAGGGAATCTGTCATACCAAATGCAAGTTGTAGTTTTTATTTTTGTTATTCATAACGAGAATGAAAAAACTGGCTATAAATTGCACTAGCGTGTTTCCCACTAAAGTGAGATGTTCATCATTGTTTGTATTACATTATTCTCTTAACAAGTGGTTTCATAGCTGATATGATGCCCTAATTACTATTGCAGTCTGCTTGTCTTGTCTCTGGTGGCAAAAGCAATGTCTCCAATATTATCATTTAGTTACCCCCCCGAGCTGTATGTTAGCATAAAGGAGCCTCACAATGCTGAATATCTCTGGAATGATCAGAGAAAAGCTGCTAGTATAGTCCGTTCTTAATGTTGCTTAAGTTTAAGCCAACTTGTTGGGGCAACAGCGCGACTTTACAGGGATATGGAAGATTTATGTATTTCACTTATATACCTATTTACTTTTATGTGCTTTGTTATATTAAGAAGCCCTCTGTTTTACAACCAAGAATCAAAGAAAACAACCATACATGGCCACTGCAGCATATGCGGACACAAACTGTGCATGGTTGGATGTGTAGTGTCCTGGCCTATCAAGGACCATGTCTCAGCAGCATGTTTTGAGACATGGTCCCTGATAGGCTAGTACACTGCACATCTGTGTCTACATACATTGCAGTCAGCAGGCCCATACAGAGGCTATTTACATGCTTTTAGGCAGTAGAAAATATATTTTAAGTGCTTCTTAACAAAACCAATAAACACACAGATATAATACAAACCTAGTAAAATCCAGAAAACTTCCATATCCCTTTAATGTTTTCCGTAACAATATATCATAGCATGGAAGTCTGTGATGCGTAAAACATTTTTTAAGCACAGTTTTTCTATTTCTTTGCTGTATAGTTATATTGAACAATAATCTGGACTGGACAATTGATATGAGAAGTTCTGTGTAAGTACAACTGGATGCCAGAGATCTCAGTACCTCCCAGAGATGAATCCTACAGGATGTGTTCAGCAGTGAAACATGAGCAAATTATTATAGACCTCCCCTTCCCCCACAGCCAGGAACAGAAAGAAACAAAGCTCTGTCTCTCCTAGACACAAGTATCTTTTCTTGAAGAAAAGTCACTTGCTAAATGCGGAATTCTGTAAATAAATATTATTGTCTTGTGTGGAACGTAAATAAAAAATAAAAAAAGAATTTAAAGTCATGACTCACTTTCCCCACCCTAAATATTATTAGATGACAGTCAGCAATTGGTTTATCAGATCACTGGACTGGGAGTTAACGGTATTGAAGCAGTTTATTTATCTTTTGCCAACAAGAATGAAGTATGTGGGCTCTGGCTAACAAAATAAATAAGTAATCAGATAGTGATGTACAAGATGTAGTGGTGCTCAGCAGAGTGTAACCTCATTAACATGTCTATACCTAACTCTGACACTCAGCAGGGAACTAGTAAGCTGCTTTAAAATAAAGCAAAAAAAGGTTTTGTGGATAAGAAACCAAATTCTACCATAAGACACAAGGTATTGGAAATAGGAACTGAAACAATGGCAAGACATTTATGGGTCTAATAAAGAGGAGCTATAAATGTATACATAGAAAGAGGAAATGGATAAGGCTGCCCTAAGATGTCACTTATATCTATTACTGTCATCAGTTCATGATGGCACCCCCCTACTGCTGAGAAACTTTTCTTAAGATCAATGACAGTGGGTAACCATGCATGGGCATGACATTAACATTACTAAAGACATGTTACTTCTAGAAGTAAGAAATACTGACTTTGGGCCATATTCAATTGCTGAATTTGTAAATTTATACACACTTAAAATCTCTTAATATTGCTACATATTCTGCAAATGTTACTTATTGGCACAAATGAGTTCTTAAGTCAATCGAATGCATATAAACATTCATAAAAAAATACACCTGAAGCCAAATTTATGAGTTCAAGGTATTTGCAAATAGAATAGGACCCTATGAGAGTCAAAATTATCACAAAACTGATAAGTGCATTAATATAACATTGCTGGCAGAAACATGGGAATATTTAGAATAAAGAGAATTGCTAAAAATAAATAATTATGAAAATGTGAGTAAAGGTGCAATAAAGGACTAGGATAAAAAATAAAATCTACATTGATAAGTATATATGCTATCTACATTAAACTTTTTTTTGCATATATATATATATCTCATGTGTAATATATATATATAACATATTTATATACACAGATATATATATATATATATATATATATATATATATATATATATATATAATACTTGAATGATATCCATATATAACATGTTATAACCATGGTCTCAGAGAGCCTTACACTACATTGATAATATATCAGTACTGGAAGTAACCTGTGGAATATAAGGAGCACAGTAATAACAATAAGTGAAGTCATTACAGAGCCCTATCAGTATATGGAGGTCACCCAGTCACTTATCAGTACATAGACCGTTATCTCTCTCCCACTCAGGGTGTGTGCAGCTCTACACTTACCGTTGACAGCTCGGTCAGCCGGTCCCTCATGCCCGTACGCGCTGCAGCCTCCCCAGTTTCAGGAAGCGGTATTCCCGGTGTGTATTAAACCGGCCGCCACCTCCTTCCCTCCGCCCGGTGCCACGGCAACCACTAGTGTGAGCAACAGGAGAGCAGGGAGCGCTGCACGCATGCGCGCTGTCACACGGCCCCGCCCCTCTCCTGGGGTGAAACCGTTACGCAACCACAGGGAATTTGGACACTGGGCGTGGTTATGCAAATGATATGGACTTTTGGACTTCGGGTTGGTTTATGCAAATCTGAATGGACACTGGTAATGGGCGTGGTTATGCAAATGTTGGGCGGTGTCTAAGGATGAGCATACAGTAGGTCCCAAGCCTCTCTGGGTGTCACGTGCCCTGCCATCCCTTACTGTAAGTCTAGCGGTAGTGATGCAGTGTGATGGGATGGTGACACCAGGAGGATGCACTTGTGCAATGTAGGAGGATGAGAACATGTACATTGTGTCACATCATACAACCACTGCAGGCAGAGAGGTATAGTTTAACCCTCTGATGAGTGACTTCAAATAAGCAGATTCTTTAGAATATCAAAACATAACATATTTAACATGCAGTTATACTGCTGTGGGATCCGCCATTTTGGTTTCTGTTGATCAACTGGACATTTCCTGTTATATGCCCGCCAGCAGTTAGGTTTAGTCCTAACCCTAAACCCTACCCCTTAATCCTAACCCTATGAACAAATGAAAGAAAGCCTGAGCTAGCTGGCCTAGTGCCACCACTGCTAAGCCGATAACAGGAAAGGTCCGCTCATCTTCCTGAGGCTTGAGTACTTATCACAATGGCAATGTGACATGTAAAGCTGGTGCACTTTCATTAAGACTGTTGTTGATTTGTCGTTCAGTTGTGTCCCTCTTTCCTTAACCCTATGGACTGCAGCACACCATACACATCTATCATCTTGTCTTTGGTTGTGCTTGTCGCTAAGGTTTTCCTGGCAAAGATACTGGAGTGGATTGCCAGTTCCTTCTCCAGTGGACCGTGATTTGTCTGATATCTCTGCTATGACCTGCCCATCTTGGGTGACCCTACATGGTATAGTTCACAGATTAATTGAAGTACACAAGCCCCTGACCACGACAAGGTAGTGATCCAGAAAAGGTTCAATAGGACTAATGGACATCTAATTTGTTTACGGCGGGCGTGGACCTGATTGCGGGCAAACATATGTCACCAAAAATTAAAAAAAAACTATGTTAACAAAAATTTAAAAAGTAAATTACAACCCCCCCACTACAAAAATAAAAAATCACATCACAAACCCCACCCAATACAAAAAATAAAAAAAGGACTTCACAAACCCCCCCACTACAAAAAATAAAAAACATTACACGCATGCAAAGACTACAATACATTACCCCCTATCTATACATAACCCCTTATCTATACATTACCGCCTATCTATACATTACCCCCTATCTATTCATTACCCCCCTAGCTATACATAACCCCCTATCTATACATTACCCCTTATCTATACATAACCCCCTATCTATACATTACCCCCTATCTATACATAACCCCCTATTTATACATTACCCCCTATCTATAAATTACTCCCTATCTATAAATAACCCCCTTTATATACATTACCCCTTATCTATACATAACCCCCTATCTATACATTACCTCCTATCTATACATAACCCCCTATATATACATTACCCCTTATCTATACATAACCCCCTATCTATACATAACCTCCTATCTATACATAACCCCCTATCTATACAATACCCCCTATCTATACAATACCCCCTATCTAGAATACATTAAACCCTAAGATAAAATATAATAAATTAGACCACTTACCATTGAAGATTTCCCTTCAGGAAAAAAGGAAACCCCTAGGGGGAAAAAAAACCATCTAATTAGTACAAAACACTACATATAACAAATACACATTGTAATTACAGTATTATACTCACCTTTCCAGCATGTCCCTGTCCATCTTCTTCTGTTCCCTGGAAAAAAGATTCATAACATTAGTATAACACATACACATAAATACCAAAACATGATGAACATTACACATAAAATACATAAAACGTACGTGTCTGCGATGTCCCCGGCCTTGTCATCTTCTGCCCCGGCTGGGCCCTACAAAAACCTGCGCTCTAAAAAAAATAAAAGAACAGAGGCACTATGCCTTCAGCCAAAAAATAAAGATAAAAAAAACAATGTAAGGACATCCAGAAATGTCTTTTCCCCCTCTGAGAAATCATTAAATAAAGATAAGAATCTTAGAGATTCACCCATCGATTCACAATTGGATGCAAGTGCAAAACAACTAAATACAAATGAAAACTGGCAACCAGAAGGAAGTGCAGAACAATACGACAACCTTGTGAGAAGTAAGAATATAAGAATTAAAGGTATTTCTGAAAATATCAGCACACACGAATTGCCCTCATATGTTAATGCCTTCATCAGTTATTTTATCCTCAGCTTGCCACTAACTGAAAATGTAGCTGACAGGTTATATCATATCCCCTTACCTAAACACCTAAAAGTGAATGTCTCAAGAGATGTTATCCTTAAACTGAATCAACAAATGCATAAAGATGAAATAATGATAATCTTCTTTGAGAAAAAGACATTTGAGTTACCTTACGACAGCATCAACGTTTTTCCGGATATTTCCGGGGAAGCCTTGATGATTCGTAGTCAATTTGGGGAGACCACGAAAATTCTTAGAAACAATAGTATAATATATAAATTAAATTGCTAATCTTTTTTTTGCAGATGGAAAACGTGTGGTCCACTCTGTTATAGAAAGTGAGAGACTACTTAAATTATGGCAGTTACTACCATCAAATATAGAAACACTCTATATATATAATAAAGTGTAGTTAGAGAGTTAATTTAACACTCTCATGATGGTTTGACATTGAACTGAAACATAAAAATGTAAGGAATGACCCGAGGAGTCTTAAATTATGATACATGTTTTTTTTTTTCACTTTCTCAATAACAAAGATGCAACTTTCCATATAAAAAACTCCAATTGGACATACAGAGTCACTACAGTTTAAGACACGGTAAAAACACTTTCAATTATGTACCATATATGATTTAAGCACAATGACACTATTTTTGTGTAGTTAGATATAGTTTGGAATGATCACTGACAAATTTAGGTTAAATTGAACCAGTCTGATTAATATTAATCTGATTGTTAGTTAAGTAATGATTTTTACTGTTTGAGAAAGATAATATAATTCACTGCTATTATTGTTACTTTCTTTTTTTATATATGAATAATATGACACTGGAAATTACTTGAAATAAATATTTGATGTAAATTGTAAATTTAAAAATGTATGCTAAGTTTTGTCTGCCATTAATTTGGAATAGGAGGCAGAGTGCATTGTCTAGTCTTGTTCTTCCAATAAACTTACAGAATATTATTTGAAACTATAGGAAGAGGATTTTTACTTTGAAGTTACAATTATGATATCTGGAATATATATTAATGAATATGTTTGTTAGAATATTACTAATGGGTGTTTTTTTTTTTTGTTTGATTTTTTTTAGGGTTTTTGGGGGGTTTGATGTATGGGATACATATGATGAAAAGGGTTAAGCCTCACGTCTGTCATTTATCAAACTTTTCAAACCATTTGGGACAAACTTCCTTGATATTATATGGCTTTAGAAATATATACATTTTAGGGCTCTCTTATAAAGCGTTATTGAGTTTTCCAGAGCCTCTGTAGTCAATTAAAATTGATTGACACTTCCCTACTGTTTGTTGTCCAATAAGATCTTGTAGGACCCATAGTATGGGAAATATAAATCTTCGGGTTGGGATTCTTTTACTATGTTATTTTTTATATTTTTTGTTAGAAACTCAAGATGAGGATTGTGGGTGTCCAGACTGGGCATTCTGGCTCAAAAAGATGCTAGTTCTGATTACTAAATGGCTTTGAAATATATTTCACAAAATGTGCAGGGTTTGAATCATGGCACTAAAAGGAAACTTTCTTTTGACTCTTTTGTTAAAGAAAATGTGGACGTCCTATGTATTCAGGAGACACATTGGCAACAAAAGAAACTTCCATATATTGCACATTATATATTTTATATTAATTACAATTCAATGTTTCGGAAAAATGCTAGGGGTGTCTTGATTTTCTTTAACAAATCACATAAAATAGTTGTCGTATTGCGAGTTTGTCCATCACGCCATGTTAAATGGTACTGGGTTGCGTATGTGCAATGAGCGCCTTCGGCGCTCATTGCGAGGCTCACATGACTTTGCTACAATGAGCGTTGTAGGCTTTCATTGCAGGGCTCGCAATGAGCACCATAGGCGTTTATTGCAAGGCACTCACGACTTTGCTGCAATGAGCGCCCCACTGATGGAGGATGGAAAGAGATTGAAGGTGCCCATGGCGTTATTTGCCAGAGGACGCTCCACCGATGGAGGATGGAAAGAGATTGAAGGCTCCCATGGCGATTCCCCCGAAAAGCGACGGCCTCACAATGAGCGCCATAGGAGCTCATCGCAAGGCTTGCATGACTTTGCTGCAATGAGCACCGTAGTGCTGCGATCAGTGCCATAGTGCACTTTCAAGGTTCCTCTAAGGGTCCTCTGTCCCGTCAGAGATGTAATTTGCCCAAGGATGCTCCTATGGAGGATGGAAAGAGATTGAAGGCGCCCATGGCAATGCACACGATCAGCGACAAAGGACATAGCAACACTTTGAAAAACTTACGAATTTAACAGCCGATATTTTCTCAAGCACGTAACTCAAAAGACTGCCAAAAAAAGAAAAAAAATGTAAAAAATTAATTAAAAACCTCACACACAGCTCAGGGGGACAATCGGTAAAGCAAGAAAAAAAACGGCGTCCGAAAAAACGTAAATGCTTCCAAAGTGGATCAAAACGAGGCCAAAGAGCTTAAAAATTAGCTAAACAATGCCAGGAACGCAGTACTTGGAAAGTACAAACAACATCACTCATGAAAAACGCAAGACTTGGAAAATAAAACCAACGATGCTCAGTGCGAGGCACGCAGACTAAAAAAGGATAGATAAAGAAAGAGACACATGGGAAGGGATATAAGGGGGGGGGGAGAACAGCGCAGGGAGAGGGGAGGAGGGAGAGATGGGGAAATAGTCACATGGAAGGGAGAGGGGAAACAGGCACAGGGTTCAGAGAGTGGGGAGAGTCTCGCAACGAGCACGAATGTGCTCATTGCGAGGCATGAAAGTGATGGGTTGGCCAAGGCCTGCAATGAGCGGTGAGGCCGCTCATTGCGGGGCTCGTGATGATCACAGAAGGTGCTCAGCGTGAGGCACGTAAATTAGACGGTGGGAGAGTTGCTCATTGCGAGCTTCTCCCGCTGTCTAATTTATGTGCCTCGCGCTGTGCACCTTTGGCGCTCATTGCAAGCTCTGCAAGTTAGAGGGGGAAGGGCCTTACATTGTGTGGCAAACAGCATTGCCAGCCTTCAAATTTTATTGCCGTCATTTTTGACGGGCAAGTTGCTAGTTAAATAATATTAATTTTACCATTGTAAACATTTATGCCCCAAATCAAGGATAAAACAAATTTATAAATAAAATGCTAAAACAAGTTAATAAACTTACTCAGTGCCACTTAATTATTTGCAGTGATTTTGACCTCTGCCCGGATCCTATTTATCATAGCAATCATCTAATAAATGAAGTCTAGATCACCAATCCCTAAGAAAATCAAAAAATCGGCAACAAACTTTGACGAGATATAACCTCTATGATGCCTGGCGGATGTTCCATCCAGGAGAGATTATATATTTTATTCTAACAGATTTCAATCTTATTTGAGATTGGACTATTTTCTTGTGAATTTGCAAGCTCTAGATAATATAATGTGTGTGGAGATTGGCCCCATAGTTTGGGACGATCATGCTATGGTGAAACTAACATTCAAAATAAGCAACTTTAAAAACATAAAGAAATTCTGGAAAATAAATGTGTCTCTCTTTTGCGATATTGATAATAGGGACTTCATCGGTGAAGAATTATTTGAATTTTTTTGAAATAATGAAGATTCAGTAAATTCTAAAGAAATTGTTTGGAAGAAAAAAAAGCCTCTATTTGAGGGTGCCTTATAAAACTTCAAGCCCACAAAAAAAGGGAAAGAGGGAGCTCATTGAGGGACCTATATATCCAACTATATGCCATAAAAAGAACTAAGAAAATTAATCCGAATTTAAAAATATATGGCAGATAGATCATTATGGATACTACAACAGAAACTTTAGAATTAAGGTAATAAAACAGGAAGATTACTTGCAAATAAATTGAAGAAAAAATCAACCATAAAAATGATTGAATATCTGTGTGATGAGCAGGGTAAAAAAGTATCTAAACCTGAAGAATTTGGAAAAGTTTTCTATAAATATTATGGGAACTTGTATAATTTGGAATATACTAAAGAGGTTGAGAAACCTTCTACCCAAGATATTGAACATTTCCTAGATGGTATAAAGATACCTAAAATTTCTCAAGTAGATCTAGAAACTTTAAATCCAGATATATCGGAGAATTAAATTATAGAGGCAATAAAAACTTTAAAAGCACGTAAAGCTTCAGGTCCGGATGGATTTATAAATTAATATTTCAAGACGTTCTAACCTGGGCTGTTAAAACATATGCAAGGGGCTTTTAACACAATTAAAAATGTAGGCAGAGCTCCCAGTGAAATGCTTTATGTTAAAATTAAAGACCTCTTAGCTTCTTGGGAAAAGATTCAGTTGTCGTGGTTGGGTAAAACCGTGGCAGTAAAAATTTCTATCTTGCCAAAATGTAATTATATAGTGCGTAATATTCCAATTCCTTTTCCAAATTATTGGATTAAGAAATTTCACAAAATAATCGATAATTTTGTTTATAGGAAACAACAAAGGATTAAATCCTGTATTACTGCGAGAAGATTTAATAGAGGAGTATTAGCCTATCCTAATTTAAGACTATACAAGGACGCAATTATGTTACAGCACGTTATTAATTGGAATGACAGTTTGAATTTGCATGGCTGGTCCAACTATCTAATACATTTGGATCTTGTTGACCTATTATGGTATAAAAATGTACCCAGAAATCGACTGTTCAATGACTCATTAATAATTTAAAAATGTTGGAATTTCTGGACAAAATGTAACAATAAATGGAGACTGATGCCTTTTCCAAGCTCTCTTATACCACTAAAAATATTGGCTAGAGAGCTAAAACTACCTTTTTTGATGTGTAAGTCTACTTGGGGCACTATTGTTCTGGGGAATTTATACAAGAATAATACATTTGCATCTTTTGTAAAATTGAGAATGAAACTGGGACTGTCGGGCTCCAGTTGACTGGAATATAATAGACTGAAAAGTTATTTGTATGATTCGGAGTTTAATCTCAAACAAACTAGATCTTTGACTCCCCTTGAACAGTTGCTTGATTCCCAAAATAAACGATATCTAATATTTAGATGCCTCGACATACTGAAATCTATGATGGATATGGGGAAAACATCTAAAATGATTATCTGGGAGAAGTCATTGGGGAAACCTGGCAGATAGAAACTTGGTTTAATACTTTGGAATTTACTAATAAAATCATAAAAATATACACCTTTCAGAGAAGTTTATTCCAAAGTTATGAATAGATGGCATTTAACTCTGTACCATATAGCCAAGTTTTCAAACAATTCCATTGATGCAAATTGCTGGAGAGGATGTGGGAACAGAGGAACACCTCTCCACATTTGGTGGGAATGTAAGGATGTATATAATCTCTGGGAAGTTTGTTTTGAAAAATCTCGGAGATAACCAAATGCAATATTAAACCATCACCAGAGATTGCATTACTTCATATTTTTAAGACTCCAGTAAAATGGAAAATGAAAGTGGTGATTCTTCATATAGCCATTATAGTTAAGTGGCAGTTATCACGCAAATGGAAACAATCCCAGATTCCAGCATGGTCTGAGGTCACAACAGTTATGGATAGCACCTTTTATCTGGAAAAAATACCTCCATGATACAGGTATTATAGGATTTTCCCTAGATAAATGTGATCTGTGGCATAAATTCACTAATTCAGAATAATACATTATTAAGTGTCACACAAACTTGCATACATTCTAATCTGCACCCCAGAACTAGCCTGGACTCTCTGCATCCTCGCCTTGTGTCTCAATTTGTGTGATCTATGTATTAAGTATATTATTATTGGACAGTATGTCTTGTATCACTTTGGAGAATGTTATTTGTCCTTTGCTTCTTTGAAACAATGCAATGGTGTATAAGAGATCTTTTTAGATCTCCTCTGATTCTTGTAAATAGTGAATTATTAAGCAAGGCAAACAAAAAAAACTAAAAACCATTGAACACTGCCGATTGTCTCATATAATTCCTGACCCAAACATTACCCCTGCATTAATACCCCTTTTTTCTACGGTTATTCAACATGACCCTGTATGTAATATATTTTTTTTTAACCTCAAAGCCCATATGACTTTTGAATCCGAACTCCGGGATCGGAGGTTGAAGCCTGTTGGACTTAATGACGGAAACTTAACATGAAATAAAGTAGTTATTTATGACGATTTGAGAGTTTGAGAATGTTGTACTGTCAAATCTAAGACCAAACATCACTTTCTCTTTTAATAACAGCACAGGATGGCTTTTTTTATTTGCTTCACTAGTGCTACGTTTGGAAAGTAAGACCCATGCGGCCCTACAGGCTTGAATGACCTCCAAGCCCGTAACTCGTTATTCGCGTCCGCAAGCCCGTAACTTGTGGTTCAAGCCCGCAAACTCGGGGGCACTGGAAATGCAAATATAAATTCAAGACAGCACTGTAAAGCATTGTAAATGATGGGGAACACAATGGGTGACATGAGCATTAAAGGCACAACATTCTCAAACTGGTAAATGGTAAAAATAGGGAACTTCCATATACCTTTAAAATAAGTTGAAAGCACTTCAACTGCTTCATAATGTTGTGCACTAAGAGGAACAGATACTGGCACGTGCAAAAAAAGCAATGTCAGATATGTCACTAAACAATGCTAACAAAGCAGTGAGTAATTGTGATATATTGTTTCATTTGAAGTTTATATATATATATATATATATATATATATATATATTGTATATGTTTACAATATTGGTTTAATTAATTATTAAAATAAGTTTTTTCAGTATGGCTCAGATGTCAAAATAGTTTGACACTCCTGGTTTAGATCATGTTGAGAATTTGGGAACACTGAAATTCAGTGACAGAGCTAATGAATGGAGGACCCCAGTGCAAAATAATTTGAGAGCCCTCTTGCACATCACTATACACCCACAAGGGTGCCCAGCCCCCCAGAATGTATGTAGTTGGTTAGATCACCTATATGGTGAATAGATCACCTTTCTATAAACATAATTATCTGTCCTCCTCTAATAAATTAAAAGGAGTTTAGATAGCAGAGCCCCCTACCCTACTGGGGGATCTGGGGTACTGCACTTGCACTGCTGAGATTATATTGTGACATAATCAAATAATTCACAGACAAAGTCAAACATGGCTTTATTGTGAATACAAATGTTTTGCTTGTTTTCTTTCTGCCGAAAGTATTGCATTTTCCTACAGGAAATTAGCACTGAAGTTTGCCGTTTTAACCGACAGTAAGCCTTTGTTAGTGAGGTCTTTTTGCCATTAATTAGTTATATGCCCTGAGACATTAGGTCCATTGTCTTTCATGCATGGAAGACAATAACGCAATCCTTCAGACCAATGAATGTCTGTGATGTCAATAATGTTATTGCAGAAAAATGCATCATTCAGTTGATATATTGTACTTGTTATTACCTATAGTTTTAAATTATACCATATTTGATATGTTACTTTAAGAACATGGCCAACCTTGCCCTGCCTGTTTCTGATAGAAAGCAAGACAGCTGTAAAACTAAGGGCACTGGTGTAGCACAAACACTCTTTGGCATCATGGTGAATATTGGAATTCCTTTAAGGTTCATGTGAAAGGCTTCTCTGAATAGGATGGAGAAATACATTTGGAAGCTGATCTAAACTGAAAATGTCCTTTTATGGTGTATAGAGAATCAGTTATAAAGGAAGAAATCAGAAGTCAGTGATATCATGAAATGTAAAGCAAGAGTTGAATAGAGACATTTCAGGCTTCACAGTATGTTAAAGATTCTGGGGAATGTTTTGAGTATGATCATAGGGTAGAGCCTGAGCATGGGGAGGTCCTTTATCTAAAAACAAAGTCATAGAGGCTCATTCTGAGAACGGACAACACCTAAGTAGGTTTGTTCTATACGTCTGGTTACTTACTCTGAGAGCATATTTTTTTAGTAGGGAGAAATATCCTGTAGTATATCAATCTGGTCTCACTCAAAAGGGTGACCCAGCCCTGAAATACCAGGCAATTCTCCCCGAACAGGAGAAACAGCAAACCCCAGATGTACGTTTCGGCCTGCCTCACATCAGTGCAGCTGTATTCCCTGAGGCACACTGAGCAAGGAGTCCATGTCTGGTTCCCCCTATCACTCATAAGGTGAGTAAATCCAAGCAAAAAGAGTAGAGGTGCTCACCTGAGAATAAATACCTAAGTGGGTTTACTCTGTAGCTCTGGTTACCTACTCAGAAAGCAACCTCTTTTAGCTCACTTGTACCCTTCACAGTGAGTAATATCCTGTAGTATATCAGTCTGATCTCACTCAAAAGAGTGATCCAGCCCCAAATTATCAGGCAATTGTACCATGAACAGGAGAAACAGCAAACCCCAGACATATATTCGGTCTTGTCAGTGAGGTGCAGCTGTACTCCCTAAGGCACAGTCAGAAGGAGTCCACAACTGGAGCCCATAGGGTGGGAAAAACTAAACAAAAAGTCAGAGACGCTCATTCTGAGAACAGACAACACCTAAGTAGGTTTGCTCTATAGGTCTGGTTACCTACTCAGCCTCTTTTAGCTCATGTTTCTTCACAGGGAGAAATATCCTGTTGTATATCCGATTGGTCTCATTCAAAAGAGATTCAAAGATTCTCAAATTGGCTGTTCATAGTGTGTTTTATCATCTCCTACTTTACCCACAATCACATAAGTTTTAACAACTACTACCTACCAAACATTAACAGGCCATGCAAGTGCATATGGCATACTGCCATACCTTCCAGCGTTTTAAAAAGAGAGACACTTATACTCTTTTAAGTCACTTTTAAGTGTACACTGTTTAAACCAAGTTATTTTAGATACACACACTTGATGTGTGCACAATGCTCCATACACACTTATACTTTATAAAATGAACACTGTTAATTGAACTGTTATATTGGTTCTGCAACTGTTTATGACATCAAGAAGCAAAGGGAATAACTTTTGGAATTCTATATAGACAGTGATTCTAAAAAGCAAATGACCATTATAAAAACTATGAAAGATGGTAAGACTACTGATCACAACCGAGTGCTGATGGCATGGTTTCGACAGCATTGTGTGAATGAAATGTTTAACAAGATTGTCAAGAAGACTGTGTTGTGACTTCGTCTGCAAGTATCCGAGATATTACACCTCCAGCATCAGAAATGGAAGATGAGCTATGCAGCTACAAAGAACACAGTAATCAGGATAGCTCTCAAATTCAAGAGCTTAGTGATTAGCTTAATAGTTCCAGTTAATTTTTCCAATTTCTGAACTGTAAGGCTGAAACAAAATGGCTACTTGCAGTTGGTTGAGATTTATACGTACAGTAGAGATTTCTTACACTATATGCAAACTCTTTGAGTTGTCTCATGTATAGAGGTATTACTCTACTCTTATTTCATCCAGTAAATACTTCTCCTTCTACTGACAAGCCCATTTTGATGAACTATTACATCCAACTTCATCACATGGGCTTGTCAACAAGTTAGTAGAGAGAGAAGTATTTACTGAACCAAAAGGAGCACCGGAGCAGTAGAGCTTTCAACCATTCAATAGGAAAGCTCTCCTGGTGCTTTTCATTCTGTAAAGCTGCAGTGATCTTTTTGCGCCAGTAAACTGGTTTCTCTAAACATCTTGTGTACGTGGTCTCATTCATTATTTAGTATTTCTTGTAAAGTGTATAATAAATACATAAATATATCTTAAATACAAAGAACTAATGCTTAAAACTGCAGCACTGCTGGTCCGGCAAAATCGAAATGGAAGATACAGAAAATTGCTCTACAATGCTCATGTGTTAAAAAATATATCCAAAGAAAGGTAAGGTGATTAAGGCTCCCATAAGGACTTACACAAATCTAGACTTGGACTTATTAAAGCTTTGAAAGACCACCAGTTGAAGGCCAAATGGATGATGTAGGAATATCATTTGTGATTTTTAGTAGGTCATATTTATGTTTGTATTGCTGACATTTTTAGTGAGTGATGTCTGCTCCGGTTCTCGTCTTGTTCGGAACTCAACACGTCTCCATGAGAAAAAAATTGTTAAGGAACTCGTCACTTGCTCAAAGTCGAAACTTGGGAGTGAAAAAAAAATGGCTTGGAACTCGAAATGCTTGCGAAATCTGCATTCTGTGTCTCCAGGAAGTTAAATAAAGTTCTGTAATGTGGCATCATTTTGTTTGTGCTAACAACAGCCAAAGGGCAGTTTTTGCCTGCAGGAGCTCCAGAGCATTCTTTGCCTGAACGAATCGAAGTGCAACATGTGCCTGAACAAAATCAAAATTCAGCCTGTGTCTACAAGAATCAAAGAGCTGAATAGCCTGTGTCTATAAGAATCAAAGTGCAGCCTGTGTCTACAAGAAACAAAGAACAGTATAGCCTGTGTCTATAAAAATCAAAGAGCAGCCTGTGTCTACAAGAATCAAAGTGCTGATTAGCCTGTGTCTATAATAATCAAAGTGCAGCCTGTGTCTACAAGAAACAAAGGACAGTATAGCCTGTGTCTATACAAATCAAAGAGCAGACTGTGTCTACAAGAATCAAAGTGCTGAATAGCCTGTGTCTTTAAGAATCAAAGTGCAGCCTGTGTCTACAAGCATCAAAGTACAGTATAGCCTGTGTCTATAAGAATCAAAATGCAACCTGTGTCTACAAGAATCAAAATGTAGACTGTGCCTGCCCCACTGAACTTTTGGGGGACTATAGACTGTGTGGGCCCTTTGGAGAAGCTTGGTATCTGAATAATGGTTATTTGTAATCCCAGACTGTGTGCTTGCTAATATTTAAATGGAAATGGGAGTTGATTTACTGTCAGCCATCCAAGGTGTGAGACAGGTTATACTTGTCTATATGTGATGTAGGGATGGTACCCCACTATGTTTGGCTCTAATCAACGGAGCAGAGATGACTCTAGGTGCTAAATCACCTCTTGGGAAACTATAAACAGGACAAGGATATGTTAATTATCTCTTCCTAATAAACCGGAGATCAAAGGGCAAAAGGGAAGACAAATTGTGAAATCTTAGACATTCAGGCTCCTAAGCTTAGTGGGAGGTTGGTAACTGTAGTTACAGGGTGGGGAAAAAGCCAGGTGGTATCTTTATTGTTTTGGTAAAATCTAATCTGAAGCAAAAATAAATGGTCAGTCTGCATCTACACTAACTAGAGGTGTTGTAGGTCCTGTTTCTCAGTGAATGGTGGTCTGATCTGACATGTTGGGTGCCGGGATGCATATACAAAGTCACAACCTGCAGATTGCTCTTATACGCTACAGTAGGAGAATTAGGGGTATATGGAGCCCCAAAATCTGGGTCGTCACAGTGCTTATAAGAATAAAAGTGTAGATTATGCTTACAAGAACCAAAGTGTAGCTTGTGCTTACATCATGAGTTCAAAGAAGGCTAGTGATACCCTTGTTAGGGAGTTTAGAGATTATGTAGAGGCTGAAGCTTTTATTCATCAACAAGTCCTCAAAAGTGATAAGACTGGTGTATTTTGGAAGAAAATCCAGAACCTACATCACTCAAGAAAAGAAGACATTGCCAGGGCACAAGCCGATGAAGGACAGGCTAACTCTGTTGCTGTGTGGGAATGCTAGTGAGGATTTAAAAATGAAGTCTGCACTATTCTCTGGAACTCCTTGCCTCGCTTGACCAGACTATCCTCCTGCCTTAAATCCTTCACAACTTCAATAAAAACACACCTCTTTAAAGAAGCCTATAACCTTCCACCCTAACACGCACAGCACTACTCTCTCACAACTGTGCCACATGCAAACATCAACCTTTAGATTGTAAGTCTGCGAGTTTCAATCCTGCGCGGTGCTTTGGCGAAAGTGCTATGGACACCGGATTCCAAGCTCAATTTATCCTCGCCTGGAACTTAACTTATGTATAGCACTACGGAATATGTTGGTGCGTTACAAATAAACAGTAATAATAATAATAATAATACTAGTCTATCACAGTCAGATCCACAGAGCTTTTAAAAAGACAAAGTATGATAAAAAAGCAAATTAAATGTAATGTTGAGGGCCAACAGCAGTGTCTGGGTAACCAGGCAGTTCTTCATTTAATGGTTGAACGAAGTGTTTGATCCCACTTTCTAAAAATATTTGGAGAATTGCCTCTGAGGTCTCTGTTAATAATGGACAATGCCCCTGCTCACCCTCCAGGCTTAGAGGACAACTTGATGGGGGACTTTAATTTTATAACTGTGAACTAGCAGATCATCTCAAACGTTAAGAAACCCTCTACCAAGGCCCACTTCCAGGGGTGTTTCGAGATAAACTCTTATACTGAGTTGACACTGAGAGAGTTCTAGAATAGTTCAATATCCTCCACTGTGTCACTCTGATAGATAAGGCCTCTCACAAGACCACAAACTGCTTGGAGAAAATTGTGGCCAGAAGCTGCAACTTGGAATTTTGATGGTGAACCTAGCAAAATGATGGAGGACATTGTGTCTTTGGGCAAGTCAATGGGCCTGGGGATGCGTAATGAAGATATTGAAGAGTTAGTGGAGGGGCACAGAGAAGAGCTCAGTACTGAGGAGCTGCCGGAACTTCAAAGGGAGCAGCAACAGATGCCTGAGGAAATTTCTTCAGGTGAAGAAGAGAAAAGGGAACAATATCTCACTTCAGAAACATTTTGAAGCAAAGGCATTAGTAAGTTTGATAGGTTTCATTCTCCTCTACATTGCCAAAATCAAGTCCTCTTAGCACAATTAAGTGAAGTGAAATTCTATGTTATTTGATGTAATTATTGTTTTTTATTTATGCCTGTTTAGTTTCCATCAGTTCAAACTAAAATGGATTATTTAAATTTACATTGATCCCTATGGGAAATGCTTGTTTGGAACTCATCCTGCCATCCAGAACTGATTAAAGATGAAAACTGAGCTATTTAGAAACCATCAAAAATTCTAGACCGCTATCAGAAAGAAGCATGTCTACATTGGTGGTTCCCAACCTCTCTAGTACATTACAGTAGTATAGACAGTTTCAAAGCACAGCAAATGTGTTCAGCAGAATACATTTTTTATAAAGATTATATTTTCTTTGGTTACTGACTTACTAGAGGTACTTGTGCACTTGCATACACCAATTCTTATTTCTAATTCTACTTCATTTGCAAATCGCCAACATATTCCCTAGTGCTATACAGGGGTTAAGTACAAGTCAAGAACAATTTTAAACAGTGCAAAGAATGGAGGGCCAAGTTATTGAGCTTTCAATCAGACATACACAGTGCTTTCCCCAAAGCACCTAGCGAGATTGAGAACTCGCAAACATACATACTAAAGGGTGTGGTTGGTGTACGGGAGAGAGATAGATTAATAGAGAATGTAAAGGCTAAAGATGATAGTCTTCTTTGAAAAGATGCGTTTTTAAAGGGAGTGGGATGAGGTGACGAGAGAGGAGGAGAGAAGAAAATCATTAGCAGAGCAAAGAGGGCGGATGGAAGCGTATTGTGACATGAGAGCAGAGATCTCATCATTTAGAATTTAATTCTGGAGGCTATGGGAAGCCAGCGGAGTGCCTGATAGAGTGGTGATGCGGACACTGTGTTGATTTTGGTAAATGAGTCTAGCGGATGCGTTTAATATGGATTGGAGTGGAGAGAGACGAGTGATAGGAAGGCCAGCATGGAGAGACTTGCAGTATTTAAAGAGATATGATAAAATAGGGAATTTTAATTTTTGTTGTGTCTTGTGTAAGGTAGTGACGTATTTTGGACATATTTTTTAGCTGAAAGTGACAAGAATTGTGAGTGATTGAATGTGAGGAATGAAAGAGAGGCAAGGGTCCAGTAGGACCCAAGACAGCGGGCCTGGGTGGAGGGAAAGATGATGGCATTGTCGACAGTGAGAGTTAAGTGAGGGGAGCTGAGGAAGAGGGTGGAAAGACAAGGAGTTCTGTCTTAGACATTTTGAGTTTACGTTGACGGGCGGACATCTATGAGGATATGCTAGAGAGGCAATGGCAACATGAGCTAGCAGAGAGGGTGATAGTTCAGGTGCAGAGAGGTCGATTTGAGTGTCATCTGCATATAGATGATACTAACATCGAAAAGATTTAATTAGGGCACAGAGGGAGGATGTGTAGATAAAGAAAAGAGGGAGGCCTAGGACTGAACCTTGGGGTACGCCAACAGAGGGCGAGGTGAAGAAGAGACGATAGAGAAGGAGATGCTAAATGTTCTATTTCTAGATAGGATATGAATTAAGAGAGCAGTGTCACTGATGCCTAGGGAGGGGATAGTTTGGATAAGAAGAGAGTGACCAATACACACAAATAATTGAACACTACCCACTCTTTCTGTCCAATTCCATTTTACATTGGCTTTTCCTAAATATTTTTGTCACATATTCATTGCATTGCTCACTTTGATTTGATCCCTCTTTCTGTTAATCTGTTCATGCAATCCTCATTAGATGTGGTAGGATCAATTCATGGTAAGATTGCCAAGAGAAGTCAAAATTGACCTTGTCTGAGACTAGTCTGTTTGATATAAACCAAATGTAATCTTGTATACATAACAAGGTAACGTTACATTAACTTTTGTGACTGACATTTCAGTAAGCAGCTTAGAGGATCACTGTAATAGTATATGCTCAGCAAACAAATATATGAGTTTTACTTGTAAATGCACTAGTGTTGTCCTTTAAACAATATAATAAACCTCTATGTTCTATAAAACCCCTGAAATCACATCCCACCAATCTGTTTAGCCTTCTTATGTCAGAAGGTCATGACCCCCAGGGTAACAGGAGTGGTCATTCATAAAAATCAGAGAGACCACACAGAATGCAGAAGTTATGCGACAGTTCCGTGATTGAACTTAAAGGACCACTGTTTTGCATTTACAGGTAAGGCTCATATATTTGTTTGTTAGGCAAATACTACTAAAACAGTATGCAATGTTTTCTTACTTTTGAATGTGTCAGTTTTCCTGCAAGCATAGCTGCTTTTCTCCAAGAAAAAAAGATAAACTTTTGTTTATCTTTTTAACTTTTTAATAGTCTATTCGCAACAAACAAATGCATGAGCTTAACTTGCAAATACATTGCAGTGGTGATGGGATGATACCTTAATCCTAGACCAATATAGTAGGTTAGCAGATATTCATTCAGTCTTTATTGTATAGGGAATCATCAAAGTGATGTCAATTCAGCTCTGAGCAGGTGCAGTTTGATATTGGACTTACTATTTCAATCAGTAACAGGATCATGTGTGTTCATGAAGTGTATCCAGCGACCATAAGTTGCCCCTACCCAACTCCCAAAAATATTATCACCACTGACCCTGACCCTTGTTTAGATGTTTTCAGGTCCTAAGGGACCCCCAGTTACATAACGCCATGTTTCTACACCTTTGGAAGGAACTTTGCTAGTTTACTGGTTTGGAAATTGCCAATAGTCAGCGCTTACTGTCCCACAGACCAGAAGCCCAAATTCAGGGTAAAATTAAAATATAACCTATTGGACGCTACTGACAGATCTGTGGGAGTACTGCTACAGCTGGATTCCGCCTTGTACTACACTCTTGGGTGGGAACTAAGTTAATTAGGTGGTTATCTCCACTGGCACCTCAAAGATGTATCGTTAACAACTAATTTGCCTACTGTCCCTTGGGGTTAACCACCATAATGCTTCAAAGTGAGAGGTGGTCTAGACTAACCCAAGTTTATAACCCTCGAATATAAGATTTATGTCAGCACCGGGACTAGAAATAACAATAAAAGCACTTTGACCATGTACTGGTCCCAAGATGGTACATTAATCAGTATACTGTCCAGGCTACAGGACCCCTGAAGCACCCCTTTCCCTTTTCTCTCAGCAGGAATTCACTATCCACCTTGTGTTTATTGAATAACCTCCCCGAATCCTATTGACTCCATAGCCATTAGATAGGACCAATCAGCATCTTGCTGTTATCTGGGATTGGTTCTTTACAGTTTAGGGAGCGAAATAAAAAAATGCCAACATGTCTTCCTCAGTATGTAACCAAATTTATTTTATAGATTAACCATTAACCTGTTACTTTTTCTCCAAAATGTATAACATCATGATACCCAAAATTAAGTGTGTGGCTTCTTTGAGCAAGTTTATGCCTCATAGTTATATTTTGCTCCATAAAGGAAAAGTACCCACTATCTCTGTTCTGGTAACCAGGAAGATTGTGCCTCCAATCGGAGTCAGTACCTAACTGAGTTTCTGTCATAGCACATTCAGCTGGTATGACGATTCTGTGACAGTGGCGTGCATTTTCCACCAGATGTCCACTAGTCCTATGGAGTGATATTAAATAATTAAATAATCTGATAGGTAGATATGATTAGGCACTAGTATAAAAATGTGAGCAATCTAACTTGGGATCAAGTGTAAGATTAAAATATTTATTAATGATGTGGTCATAGCCAGCCATTTTAGTTGGGCTCAGATAGATCCTAGATCAATCTCACCCAGTTAGTCATAGAGTTCTTGGAGTATCCATGTTAGCAGGAATGAACCCTAGTACAGTATACAACTACTACCATACCCAGAAAAGCTCATGAAGCTTGTTCGGTAACACTACCCAAAGTGGTTAGGAGCAGAGTTTCAGGCAGAGTCCGTAGTAATAATTCCAGTGGCTAGAATTATTATATTCCCTTAGAATAAACCATACACCTTGTTTATGTATGTATAAACTGACAACTCCTTTATTGATGAACACATGGCACATATTTATAGGCACAGTAACATTACAATAACTGTGGAGGGGTCAGTCCCAGGTCCATATAAGGAATTTCCTCCTCTATGAACTTGATAAGGGTCAATTAGTCCCATGGGCAGAGACAGCAAGCCTGGATGGCCAAATGGCCATCTACACCCCAAGTGACTTGGGTTAATCCTTTGAGGCCACTGCTCAGGGCATAAGGGTTTACAAGTTTAGGTTAACATCAATCATAATAATCATGATGGGAGCCCCACATATTAAGTTTTATTAAAATCTCCATGGAAAATCCTGCATTTCAAGACTAAACATGACATATACAAGTTCACATAGACACAATAACATATATCTTGGCAAAAAAAAAAATAGTTCAAGAGAGAGAGAGCTCTTTGGACAAGTTATTCTATTGCGTAGCATGATAGAATAACATGGCACACGTTAACCCTATCCATGCCATCATGGCTGCCACTGTCCTAATATCCATGTGGCCATGATACAACACTTGAAAGAAATTAAACACTGATATATTTTAAACAATATTAAATATTGCCAGCCATGGTCCCATGCCAGTCCCATATTCCCAAATAATCCTAGGGTTCCCCTGGGTGTCACATTATGGGAAGTGATTTGAAAAGCAAATACTAGCAAATATGATGATAAAACACTTTAGGTGTATTGCTATGTCCCCCAACATTTTTACTCACAGCCTTCCATTACGTGGATCATTTTAAAAAGCATTTTCCTAGATTTAAAAATCCATTCTTTATAATGATAATTATCTAAGAAAAATATAAATATTAAAATATAATACACTTTTGTGTGTTTACAAGTGTTTTGATTGTGTGTGACCCTAGGGGGTAAATGATAAAATTACTTGTTATAATAGAAAGCTTTTGGTCAGTGATTGTTCATTTGACAGGGTTTAATTGACTGATGTGGATGCAGAAGTGTTTGTTGATGATGATGAGAAAGCATAATTGGCACTTGTCATTTTAACACTGTACACACAAGAGTTGTGAGGTCGCTGGAATAAGTGGGAAGGTTTTCTTAGATGATTCAATTGCCATGGTGTTAGTCAATGGGCCTCATTCAAATGTGATTTGGCCAATTGAATAGGGCTCTATATTAGCACAGAGCATATTTTTTTTACAATAGTTTTAAGTTAGTGAAGACCTTGCTTTTGGATAGAAGTTCACTATCTAAAAACTTCTGTAAAAAAAATATGCTCTGTGCTAATATAGAGCCCTATTCAATCATCCGAATCGCATTTGAATGAGGCCCAATATTTGCAGATATGTCTGCTTATTTATAATGTATTAGAGTAAGCCTTTTGGATATTTGTGCAGACACAGGGCCTCATTCAAATGTGATTTTGCCAATTGAATATGGCTCTATATAAGCACATAGCATATTTTTTACAGAAGTTTTTAGTTAGTGAAGACCTTGCTTTTGGATAGAAGTTCACTAACTAAAAACTTCTGTAAAAAATTTATGCTTTGTGCTTATATAGAGCCTTATTCAATTGGCCAAATCACAATTGAATGCGGCCCACAGAGTCTTTTTTATTTGTGTTTTCCTCCATGATTCCTTAGGTCGGTAAGGCTTTGTGAACACTAATATCAGCATAGTGTAATTTAAAGGAAAATGGAGGTTGCCAAAACTGCTGTGCATTATCAGGTAGAGCCTTGTAAATCTGCGAATGTGTATATAAAATAAAATAACTTTGATATTGTCATTTTTAGTTATTGCTTTTATAACAAGAAATTGCATAGATAACAAGGTTCAGGTTGTGACTGTTACAATTGTGATTATATTTTAACTTTATTGATGTATTTACTCACTCACCACTTGACTGAGTGGTAAGAGTAATTACATCTGATTTAACAATAATTGTAAATATTTGTAAAATTTGAAAATTACTGCAATACCCATATGTCTCATACTCACCCTTATCCTGTAACTAAATTAATAAAAATAATATTTTAAAATGGGAGAAATGGAAATGGTGGAAAGCAGCTGCTTTAGCCACACATCCATCTCTCTATATGTCAATATTTCTCTATATTTCAATGGTGAAAAATAACAATGTAACTAACACAGAAAACGCAACACTTCCTTAGTCAGCCCACACGGCTGGTTCTAAGTTTTAATTGCAATACATCTCACTATATATACAGCTATTTCAGTACCAAATTCAAAATACAAAACAATTCTTCCACATGCTAGTCAAACCTCTAACTGATGATGCAGAGCACACCTGGTGCCTTCAGTGGCCCTTTACAGTATATGCTATATATTTCTGTGAGCAGTGTCATTGTAGGAGCCAATAGTTTTGTTAATTTTCTATTGGGCTACTTGAAGGGTTTTAGATACATGTGCAGATGCGGATTTTGTGACGAGATGATATCAAAAACATCAATTTGGTTGCTGATAGTACTTTTACTATGTCATAACTCTAGGAATGTAACATAATCCTTTCTGTAGCATCAATAGATAAGGAAATTCCTTATATGAGCCTGGGACTGACCCCTCCACAGTTATTTTAATGTTACTTTGCCTATAAATATGTGCCATGTGTTCATCAATAAAGGAGTTGTCAGTTTATACATACATAAACAAGGTGTATGGTTTATTCTAAGGGAATATAATAATTCTAGCCACTGGAATTATTACTACGGACTCTGCCTGAAACTCTGCTCCTAACCACTTAGGGTAGTGTTACTGAACAAGCTTCATGAGCCTTTCTGGGTATGGTAGTAGTTGTATACTTAAGACTAAGATATCATACTTACTCCATCATACTTACTGCATCGGTCTGCATTTAAGAAATTATGCGTCAGAAGGGTTTACACTTGATTTAATTATAGGGCCACTTTTTTCAGCTTAATGTGCCATTTTTATTGGCCATAAAAAAAATATATATATATTAAAAATGGGTAAAAAAAAGTAATTGATTTTTTTAAAAGTTCCTTGATAGTGTAAATAGCTGGAGGAGGAATTATCTCCCTTCTCTCACATCTCTGGGTTTCAAAAACATAAATGTAGGGTAGGGCACTGTCCTAATCTAAGGAATTTAATAAAGTTAAACAGTTTCAGATTTGTTCTTGTTATTTTGTAGATTACTGCAAATTTTCTGCCCTATTTTTTTATTTTAATACCCCTTGTTTTAGTTGGTTTGAAAAAGTAATTGAAATATTTTAGTAAAATATGTATGCCATTTACCTGTTCTCTATTAGTATTTCTTATCAAGCTAAAAAATATATATACTTTTGTACCTTTTTAAGTAGTAACATTTTAGACAGTATGATGTGTTTTTATTTTATATTTATCTGGTTAATTATGTAAATGGCCTATGTAAATATCCAGGTGACAGACAACATATTTCACTTGAATGGTCATATATGCAGCCTTCAAGTCCTCAAAAAGGCCTGCACTCTTTGATTAAACATCGTGAAAGATAATTGTGAATTATCGTGAAAGATATACAAATCAAAGATTGTTGGTGAAAGAAAAAGATGAATAATCGTGGAGTTAAAGTGACACAGATTAGGTCCCATTTATTGAAAAATGAAAAGTATGTGTAAAAATAGACATAATTTCAATTGGTCGTAATTAATAACTCTTTAAGTGGAGGTGCCTTAAAATTAATAGAAGTTAGAGTTATTTTATGTATAAATTAACTGATAGATCCATTTTCTGAGTTAACGGCCTTGTTAACAGTAATTAATTAAGATTAGCAGTGGGAGTAATAATCAAATAATAAGCGTGAACAATAGGAAACAATGGTCATGTACTTCTTCTTTATTACCCTCACTAATCTTAATTATTTACTGTTGTTAAAACTTCCACCTCAGTGGGAGGATTTTATACATAAATTTAACTCTAACTACTATATAAAGTTTAAGGTACTTTCACTTCGAATTTTTAATTATTGTCATTGACATTATGTATATTTTATGTGAACTTTTAATTTCTACCTTATTTCTGCTATCAGGGCATGGTCATTGGCAAGTGGGATTGATATTCTAACTGTGAAAGATATAAATGGGCTATTTTTGTGTATGAGGGACATACTCTCCTTCTCTAGAGAACAGGTAGTTAAATCTTCAAGGACCTCATGTGGCACCCATGCCAATAGTACCCCCCACCATTCTTATAGCCTTTAAATCTAGTAGCATTGATACCAACATCTACTGGTGCTAATTTAGATGCTATGGAGGACTGTGAAGATCCATAGAACTGGCACTTCAGCTTGTAGCAATCTGTGCCTCAATCTCTGCAAAGCTTTGTACATTTAGACATAAGCTTGTTAGACTAATTTGTTGGTTATGAGTGGATAAGCATAACAAATATTTTTACGTGGGATATGGAACTTTTGAAACTTTTATCAATAATACTGAATTTAAGTTAAATTGCCTGTATTTGAAAACAAATGTTGTAGAGAATAAAAATATAGGTTTAATTGTGATTTAGGCTTGTGTCACAGAAATCAGTTTGAAAATGTCCCATAATAGCTGAAAGGTTGCTATATACAACAGCTAGCTAAATATAGAAAATAAATCTTGCTTAAAAAGAAAAAACTGTCTAAATATATATTTGTTATAAATACATCTTAAATCAACAGAAATCCTAAAATATAAAGCAAGTAAAAATAATAATCTGAAAAACAATGTGTAAAATGTTAAATGATGAAGGAATTGCACCAATGTTACTCACCCTGGGACAAGAATATCTAGAGACTTTAACTCCAATACTTTGGCACTGCATCTTTGGGTGCATCCTTAGTAGTAAGTTGTGTTTGTGCCCACAAGTACACATACATCCTTTTTAGAACCTATTGTGAAAATATAGGAGTTCATATTTCCCTGTAAGCAGGATCTTCCATGGAGGCGGCCCCAATCTACCAAAACCCCATCAGCTGGACCAGAGCACCAAGATTCCTTGGCATACTGAGCCCTTTACCTGAACGACAACAACATGATTCCCACTGCACACAAGTCATATAACCTGATCCAGGAGTACTAGTAATAATTGGCAATGGGGGAAGTGGAGTCAGGTGTATATTGGGGCAGTATTATTTTGATGTAGTGTATAATTATACTTCACTTTAAATGGTCATCTAGGAGACTGGACTTTGTTTATTCAAGTGCTCTATTGGGCCTGTTACTATGAGACAACCCTGCAACCTAATAATCAACTTGGCCACACAGATCTACTGGTTCCAAATTGAGTATAGGTAGCTCAGGTACTGGCTGATGTGGACAAATGTAGGAGCTGTTCTGACTGATGACCAAAGAACAATTCTCACCTAAGACTCATTGATATACTGAAAAGCATAAGGCAATAAAAATGTGATTGTCATAAGAGCTTTTTTAATTAGCTAAGCCCATATGCAGCCTCAATTTCACCTGTGTTCTCATGACCTTTGGCGCTCATTGCAGCCTAAGTCCCACGTGACAACAACTCGCAGTATGACAACTATATATATGATATGCAGGTTTTTTCATTAACCACACCAAGTGTTGTTCAGTGAAGTATTCACTTAAAGGGCCATTTACCTCACAATAGTATTTCACAATAGTGTGCAAGAGCACAAGATTCTATGTTAAAATTATTTTTTTAATGATACTAAAAACAGCTAAAAGTCTTTGGGCGATTTGGCCAATTGAACAGGGCTCTATAAAGACACACAACATATTTTTTTACAGAAGTTTTTTGTTAGTGAACTTCTATCCAAAAGCTTCACAAACTAAAAACTTCTGTAAAAAAATATGCTATGTGCTTATATAGAGCCTTATTCTATTCAATTGGCCAAATCACAATTAAATGAGGCCCTAAGGTCTTAGGTCTGTTTACAAACACACTCCTGACTGTTTAACACCATCTCTATGAATCCAGCATGAGATGTTAACCCACAACTGTCAAATTTCACAGATGAATTTGTGACGGGTTAACTCTATTTCTGATTCTGTTCTCTGCACAGAGCTGTTTCTGTGAATCTGTCTGGGGGCACTGCTGGATTTTTTCTGGGAAAAAGGCACCTATTTCAAAATGTAAAAAGTATTTCAACATGTTTTTTAGGATAACTTTACAGTGGTATGCTCCAAGTTTTGCTGAATTAACTGTCCCTTTAAGGGAGTGTAAAAATAATAACAGGTGATCCATTATGGATAAAAAGAACAAATGGTTTCTTTAAATTGAGGGAAGCTCTCTTATGGAATTTACTAGCATATAGACATGATGGGGCCTCATTCAATTGCGATTTTGTCAGTTGAATAGGTCTAAATATAAGCACAGACCATATTTTCTTACAGAAGTTTTTAGTTAGTGAACTTCTATCCAAAAGTAAGATCTTCACTAACTAAAAACTTCTGTAAGAAAATATGGTCTGTGCTTATATTTAGACCTATTTAATTGTCCAAATTGCAATTGAATGAGGCGCCCATGGTGCAGGAGATTATGGCAATTAATTTAGCTTTAGTAAGAAGCTGATCCAAGCAGAAATCTCTTGCCACTTCTTGGAGATGGGGATTCTATTATTTTTTTCAGTATGCGACAAATGTTTAAAGAGCTTTCTGTTTTGAATTCTTGTAAACTAAATTTTAACATCCAAAACTTCAAACAAGATGAGTTTTGCAAAGAAACAGCTACTATATTCTCATGTTTTCTAATAAGAAAATTTTTCTATTTTGTATTTTTAAAGGGCCACAAAAGTACCCAATATGTGCTCTGTACCATTAGATAGAGGGTGAAAAAGCATATGTAAAATGTGTTTTTCTTTTTTAAATTTATGTTAAATTCATGGAATTATGATAAATAGAAGTCAGGCCATGTCAAAGTGTTGCTTCTTTCTGAATGAGTAATGAGTTCTGTACCTCTTAGAACAATGAGTATGAATTAGAAACAGGTGTAGAGGTTTTGAATGAAGTAGTTGATATACATAAAAAGGTAAGTGCATGTTGTAGTAAAAAAAAAGTGGATGGTAGGGGAATCAGACCTGTTACCAATTATTTTATTTTTTTAAACAGATTTCTTACTGCTGCCCAGCCATAGGCTGCCCTATTATTTATACAGAGCCTTGTGACACGGCTTCAAGGGCTAAACTAAAATGACAATATCTAAGTCAATTCTTGATACATTTTTAAAATGTAAAACATTTTCCACATGATTTTCCTCCCTCTAACTGATGGTACAGAGCACATATGGCTACTTTAGTGGTCCTGTTAATTAATGGTGAACTGGCCCTATAATTTTGTTAAATTTGGGAGAAACTGTTATTTAGGGTCCCAGTGAGTTGACTTTTGTGTGTTTATTGTGTAATGTTACATTCAAACTTATGATACACAATAAAACATCAAGGCTCCCTCCCATTTTATGTCATATAAGAGATCAGCATAGAGGAGCAGAAAACAATCCTATGTCTATATGATTTTATTGTAAATTGTATACAAAATTGTATATAAAATGATAATATCTAAAACATGTATTTTTACATGGATGTTCATTTAATGTAAATGCATAATTTAAAAAAAATAAATAAATATTAAGAGTTTTAAAAACTAAGAGCAATGCAAAGTTATGGTATCAGTGTTATAAGGTAAATGAGTTACAATAGGTAACAAAAACTCGGAAAATAAATATGGACAATTTTGTGCACAATCAATATAAAATGCAACCGATAAGGACATACGACTCTAAAAAATTTTATGATCCGATTTAATAGGCATAATAATAATATCTTACTTTGTGGTTAAAAAAACAATGCAAATTTAAATTGGAAGACTGGTTAAAACATAATCTGAATAGCCTGAACCTCCTATTATTTAGCATTCATTGTTTGACTTGGTTCTCAAGTACATCCAATTATTCGCACCTAATTACATACATTCTAGATTGGCCTCTGAAACATACGTTAATGAGCTCTTATTTTTGCATCGTACCAATAAAAGTTATACAGTTGTTTGTAATTAATGGCCTTTGTATTTAATTATTTACCTGTAAGCAAGTGTTCTTATCTGTCTTTTAAATTCTTTATTTGTAATGAAGTATTGCCCTCTAGTGCTCCTCCAAATGTGTTAAAATGTGTAAATATAGAAATAAACCAATAAAAGAGATGATTCTGTTTTTATTTAAGATTCAAGCAGAAATATCTAGACAAATAGATCAAACTGTAAACCATAAATTGTCTTTTGATATTGTATGACTGAGCCCATTTACAACAAATCTGGGTCACATAATATAAAGGAACAATATGCCCTCATTTTAGCGATAAAAAGGGGACTGTGAACCTGTTCTCTGGCTTTTAATAGCTAAAAACCTGCACTAAATTATACACAAAATATATTTAATTTTCACCAGAATGCCTCCCTCACCCAAAATAGATTTATCTGTGCAAATAACAGATGTATATAACAGATACATGCATATAATAGATGTATAATCCAGAAATAATAAGTATATGAACTGTCAGTGTTGAAAATTAAATGTCAGATTATTGACTTAAAATCATCTTCAGCAGTGCTCTAAAATTATATCTCAAAATGCATACCAAATATAGTGCCTCTGCGCAAATACCTAAATATAACAAGAGCCAAAATATGAGTCACCAGAAGAGCAAATACAGTCATATAAACCATTGGTTCTTAAACTTTAAAAAAATGCTGAGTGTCTTGGCAGATCAGGGGAATTACTTGTAAGGATGCTCATAAAACACTTCACAATTTACATCTGCAATGTGTTAGAGGACCTTGCTGCCTGTTTTAGTCTTTGCATTGTTGTGAAAGAGTAAAAAAGTTTATAATCTGTTGTATGCCTTGCAGTGAGGTAAAACAAATGTCTGTTTTAGGTCTTGCATTAAGGTAAAAGAACGTTTGTTTAGGTCTTGCATTAAGTTAAAAGAACGTTTGTTTTAGGCCTTGTAGTGTGGTAGATAAGCTTGCTATATGTTTTCGGCCTTGTATCGCTTTAGGTCTTGCAGTAAGGTAAAATAACTTCTGTTTAGGTCTTGCATTAAGTTAAAAGAACGGTTGTTTTAGGCCTTGTAGTGTGGTAGATGGGCTTGCTATATGTTTTCGGCCTTGTATCTCTTTAGGTCTTGCAGTAAGGTAAAATAACTTCTGTTTAGGTCTTGCATTAAGGTAACTTCTGTTTTGGGCCTTGTAGTGTGGTAAATTAAAAACAATATGCTCTGTGCTTATATAGAGCCCTATTCAATTGGCCGATTCGCAATTTAATAAGGGTGTATATGTTTTAGGCCTTGTATCTGTTTAGGCCTTGCAGTAAGGTAAAATAACTTATTTTATAAGGCCTTGAAGTAAGGTAGAAAAACTTGGGATCTGTTTAAGGCCTTGCAGTAAATGTAAAATAACTTGGAATCTGTTTTAGGTCTTGTAGTTCGGTTAAAGGTAAAAGAGCTTGCAATCTGTTTTAGGCATTAAGGTAAGGTAAAAAAAAACTTGCAATCTGTTTTAGGTCTTGCAGTTCAGTAAAAGAGCTTGCAATCTGTTTCAGGCATTGCAGTAAGATAAAATAACATCTGATTTAGGCCTTGTGGTCTGCTAAATAAGCTTGCTATCTGTTTTAGGCATTGCTGTAAGGTAAAATAACGTATTTTATAAGGCCTTGCAGTAAGGTAGAACAACTTGGGATCTGTTTAATGCCTTGCAGTAAATTAAAATAATTTGCAATCTGTTTTAGGTCTTGCAGTTCGGTAAAAGGTAAAAGAGCTTGCAATCTGTTTGAGGCATTGCAGTAAGGTAAAATAACTTGCAATCTGTTTTAGGTCTTGTAGTTCGGTAAAAGGTAAAAGAGCCTGCAATCTGTTTTAGGCATTGCAGTAAGGTAAAATAACTTGCAATCTGTTATAGGTCTTGTAGTAAGGTAAAAGAGCCTGCTATCTGTTTTAGGCATTGCAGTAAGGTAAAATAACTTGCAATCTGTTATAGGTCTTGTAGTAAGGTAAAAGAGCCTGCAATCTGTTTTAGGCATTGCAGTAAGGTAAAATAACTTGCAATCTGTTATAGGTCTTGTAGTAAGGTAAAAGAGCTTGCAATCTGTTTCAGACTTTGCAGTTTGGTAAAAGAGCTTTCTATCTGGATCTGGTTTTATTTCATTCAGTTTCCTTGTAAGAACTTGCAAATGCTTTTAGACCTTGCAGTCTGGTAACAGGGCATGCATATCACCTTGTGATTTAGTAAAAACGTACTATTTGCTTTTATTTTATACAGGCTACTGTTAAGAATTTATAATCTGGTTTAAAAAGTGATGCATATTTCCTGTTGAACCCCAAACCTTAGAACGTCATATTTATTAAATGTATTTTTAATTTAATCCCAGTTTGTTAATGATAAAGCTAAACAAAGTTAATGGGTTAAAGGCAATGTGCGACATTCTGATGACTCATGGGTTGCCTAGTTACATATAAATCCCACCCACAAGCAAAATAAACTGTAACTTCCATAATCATAGCAGTTACTTAGTTACTTAATAATTACATTTCCACATGAGGTATTAACAAATCAGAACAGTTTAGCAATGGCAGATTTAACAGCCTTTCCTGCATCACGCATTAAATAAAACTATAACATCCAGTGTATTCGTAAGGGGAGCAGAGACACACGAGAGAGGGGGGAAGATACATGAGGGAAAGAGATACAGGGGAGGGAGAAGAGATACAGGGGAGAGAGTTGGGGAAGAGACACAGGGGAGGGGGGGAAGGACACAGGAGAGGGGGGGAGAGACATGGGGGAAAGATATACAGGGTAGTGGGAAGAGATACAGGAGAGAGAGTGGGGGAAGAGACACAGGGGAGGGGGGAAGGACACAGGGGGGAGACATGGGGGAAAGAGATACAGGGGAGGAAGAAGAGATACAGGGGAGAGAGTAGGGGAAGAGACACAGGGGAGGGGGGAAGGTCACAGGAGAGGGGGGAGACATGGGGGAAAGAGATACAGGGGAGGGGGAAGAGATACAGGGGAGAGAGTGGGGGAAGAGACACAGAGGAGGGGGGAGGGGGAGGAAAAAGAAAGAGAGGGGGCAAGGGGGAAGGAAAAGACACAGGGGAGGGAAAGGCGGGAAAGAGATACAGGGGAAGGGGGGTGAAGGAAAGAAATATATTATCCCATCATTTATGACAGCAAACAACTAGTTTAAAAAGAATTGGTTTTCACAACCCTAGATGTGCCTACATCGGCACATCATACTAACCAATAGAAACTCTGCATCCAAGTACAATTTTTAACCTTATGCTAACCATTCAAACAATATCAGCACAATGCAAAGATCCAGGGCAGCACGGAGGAGAGAGAGAGAGGTGTGTGGTGGGAACAAAAGACTACAAATCACATGAAGCTTTGCTGCAGAGACTGGATCCCCATACATTGCTACATTGTTGTAGCTGCCTCTGATTGGCCACAATGAATTATAAATTTCAATTAATTTAGCCTGGATATCAGGGGAGTTCTTTCTTAAAATCAACTACCAGAAAACTGAAGACATTTTGCAAACTTTAGGGTTGGTTTATTAATGTTTATTTCGGTACTTTTTTCATGCTGGAAATGTTTGTTTGCATACACTACTGATTCTCCTTTATCAGATGCATTCATACTCCATGAACTTCCATATACCTTTAAAGATATATCATTGGAACCTGGAAATACATTGTTGTTAAAGAGGTGCTCGATGTCAGGTGTGACCTGGCTTGAGTCTTGCTGTCCTGATGCTTATACTTATGATCAGCTATGAAAAGGAGTCCAGGAGTGAGGAAAAAGAATAGGATAACAGCAGGGGCACAGGAACTGGGGGGGGGGGGGGGGGGGGGGGTTAAATGAATAGGGGACAAAAAAAATGTATTGTGCACCAGTGCTATGAAGCAGTATGTCTCTCCCATGAAAGCTTTGACACATAATTTATATTTATATTTATTTATTTATTTAGTTGGCATATAGACATATATATATATATATATATATATATATATTTATATATATATATATATATATAATAAATATAAATAAATATATTGTGTATAGATACTGTATATATATATATATATGTATATATATATATATATATTTGTATATATATATCTATATATATAGTTTTTAATTATTTGGGGGGGCAGGGGCATAATGAATTTAAACAAAGAAATTAAAGACATTTAAAAAGAAAGCTTTTGAGGGGCACTGCAGCAATGGGGGCCCCCAAGAGCAGGGCTCCAGTGCATTGATCCGGGTGCACCAGTGGTAGATCCACCCCTGCTTCCTGTCCTGGGAGTAAAATTAAATTATCCCCCCCCCCCCCACAGATTTTTTTGCACTCCCATGGGTGACAGGTAAACAAAACAATACACATTTTTTCATGCTAAATCATTTTTTTTAAATGTAAGTGCTTGAAAAATACAGTTGTGTTCAATGTCCCCTTAACTGTAATGTGCTCCCCCTGGTGGATATCAGTAGTAACAGCAGAAATAAATATGTGAAGACATATACCAATGAGCTCACTATGATATATGATCACTGTGATCAATTGCAATTTGGCCAATTAAATAGGGCTCTAAATATGCACATAACATATATTTTTGAAATAAGTTTTTAGTTAGTAAACATCTATCGAAAAGCAAGGTTTTCACTAACTAAAAACTTCTTTAAAAAAATGCTCTGTGCTTATTTTAGAGCCCTATTCAATTGGCAAAATCGCAATTGAATGAGGCCCTATGTGGAGGCAGAAACATTGCTTACTCTCTATAGATTACTTCTGCTCTGTGCAGATGTTCTTACACTAAGGGTAGTAGCAAAGGTGATTAATAGATATTTACAGAATATGGAGTTATATTGGTATTATCCAAGTTAAGGGCCAGATAATATACATCCAATTAAAAGAGATTTTATCTGAGCTTGCAGCACCAGTAACTGAACTTTTTTATCCTTCAATTTCAGGAGTCCATCTAGACAATTGGGTCCTCATTCAATTTGACATTTGTCAATTGAATAGGGCTCTATATAAGCACATAAGATATTTTTTTGACAGAAGTTTTTAGTTAGTGAAAACCTTTGTTTTGGATAGAGGTTCAGTAAGTAAAAAGTTTGTTTACATTTTTTTGTATGTGCTTATATAGAGCCCTATTCAATTGGGCAACTCGGAATTGAATGAGGCTCTTGGAGAATTGCTAGTGCAGTTCATAAAAGGCGCCCAGTGACTGCTGTACAGAGAGTTTGACATGAATAGAATGCAAATTAATGGAAACTAACTGAAAGAAAGAACAATTAACAGCCTTATTAAATTGTGATTCGGCCAACTGAATAGGGCTCTATACAAGCACATAGCATATGTTTTTTACAGAAGTTTTTAGTTAGTGAACTTCTATCCAAAAGCAAGGTCTTCACTAACGAAAAACTTCCGTAAAAATATGCTCTGTGCTTATACAGAGCCATATTCAATTGGCCGAATCGCAATTTAATAAAGCTGTAAATATGTAAAGTCAAATTGCCTAAAAGATGGAGGTAGCATGGAATTACTGCAGAAAGATTGTGTCATACTTACCAAGATGCCCCTTTTGATTATGTAACTAAAGTGATAGACCATGGTCGAGCAGAAGATGTGGCACATTTGGAGTTTAGTAAACTGGCTGACACAGATCATTAAATGGTTTACTACCTATTCTTCAGAAAGTCCACATTTGGATGAGCTGTAGGAGTTAGCATTATTATTTACTAGCTACTTGCCCGTCAACAATGACGGGTTTTAAATTGTATGACTAGCAAGGCTGTTTGCCACACAATGTGAGGCTTTTGCTCCACTGCACACCTTTGGCGCTCATCACGAGCTCCGCTCATTGTGAGCCTCTTCCCTGTTCAACTTTCCTGCTTTTAACTGATCACCTTTGGCTCTCATTGCAAGTCTCTCCCTCTTGCGGTGCTCATCGTGAGCCCCGCGATCAGCACCTTTGGAGCTGATGTTGTGGCTCACAATGAGCGCGTTTGGCGCTCATTGCGAGCCTTTCCTCCCGTCTACTGTACAGGCTGCTCATTGTAGGTTTCTGTAACTTGCAAGTTTTGTGCTTGGGTATCCCCTGTGTCTCTTTCCACCATCTCCCCCTGTCCCTTCCCTGTGTGTTTCTTCTGTGTGTGTCTGCTGAATGTTTGCGTGAGACGCGCTGAAGGCCGTTTGTTTTATTTTCTAAGTCCCGCGTGCGTGGCGTTGTTGGTGTAAGTGTTACTGTCTTTGCTGTTGGTGCTCATACAGCATAAGTCCTGCGCCGTACACGGCTCGCCTCGCTTTGCGAGGCTTCGCAAACTGTGACCAACATTATAAGCGTTCCCAACACTGACAACTATATACAGTCAGGTCCATAAATATTGGGACATGGACACAATTCTAACCTTTTTGGCTCTATACACCACCACAATGGATTTGAAATGAAACGAACAAGATGTGCTTTAACTGCAGACTTTCAGCTTTAATTTGAGGGTATTTACATCCAAATCAGGTGAACGGTGTAGGAATTACAACAGTTTGTATATGTGCCTCCCACTTTTTAAGGGACCAAAAGTAATGGGACAATTGGCTGCTCAGCTGTTCCATGGCCAGGTGTGTGTTATTCCCTCATTATCCCATTTACAAAGAGCAGATACAAGCTCCAGTGTTCATTTCAAGTGTGCTATTTGCATTTGTTGCTGTTAACTCTCAATATAAGATCCAAAGAGCTGTCACTATCAGTGAAGCAAGCCATCATAAGGCTGAAAAAACAAAACAAACCCATCAGAGAGATAGCAAAAACATTAGGTGTGGCCAAATCAACTGTTTGGAACATACTTAAAAAGAAAGAACGCACCGGTGAGCTCAGCAACACCAAAAGACCCGGAAGACCACCGAAAACAACTGTGGTGGATGACCGAAGAATTATTTCCCTGGTGAAGAAAACACCCTTCACAACAGTTGGCCAGATCAAGAACACTCTCCAGGATGTAGGTGTATGTGTGTCAAAGTCAACAATCAAGAGAAGACTTCACCAGAGTGAATACAGAGGGTTCACCACAAGATGTAAACCATTGGTGAGCCTCAAAAACAGGAAGGCCAGATTAGAGTTTTCCAAACAACACCTAAAAAAGCCTTCACAGTTCTGGAACAACATCCTATGGACAGATGAGACTAAGATCAACTTGTACCAGAGTGATGGGAAGAGAAGAGTATGGAGACGGAAAGGAACTGCTCATGATCCAAAGCATACCACCTCATCAGTGAAGCATGGTGGTGGTAGTGTCATGGCGTGGGCATGTATGGCTGCCAATGGAACTAGTTCTCTTGTATTTATTGATGATGTGACTGCTGACAAAAGCAGCAGGATGAATTCTGAAGTGTTTCGGGCAATATTATCTGCTCATATTCAGCCAAATGCTTCAGAACTCATTGGACGGCGCTTCACAGTGCAGATGGACAATGACCTGAAGCATACTGCAAAAGCAACCAAAGAGTTTTTTAAGGGAAAGAAGTGGAATGTTATGCAATGGCCAAGTCAATCACCTGATCTGAATCCAATTGAGCATGCATTTCACTTGCTGAAGACAAAACTGAAGGGAAAATGCCCCAAGAATAAGCAGGAACTGAAGACAGTTGCAATAGAGGTTTGGCAGAGCATCACCAGGGATGAAACCCAGCGCCTGGTGATGTCTATGCGTTCCATACTTCAGGCTGTAATTGACTGCAAAGGATTTGCAACCAAGTATTAAAAAGGGAAAGTTTGTTTTATGACTGTTAATCTGTCCCATTACTTTTGGTCCCTTAAAAAGTGGGAGGCACATATACAAACTGTTGTAATTCCTACACCGTTCACCTGATTTGGATGTAAATACCCTCAAATTAAAGCTGAAAGTCTGCAGTTAAAGCACATCTTGTTAGTTTCATTTCAAATCCATTGTGGTGGTGTATAGAGCCAAAAAGATTAGAATTATGTCGATGTCCCAATATTTATGGACCTGACTGTATGTGATACAATTTCTGTACTTGTCCCTGGCTGGGACCAAACAGTAACACTGAATATCATCTAAAGAATGCTTTTTAATGTGGATCAAAGAAGGGAAATTCTTGATAATTGTTTGTTGGCCATGTACAGTTCTGGATTTGCATTTCATTGCGAGGATGGTCATCCTAGAACAGCAACCCACCAGGACTAACCCCAGAGGGAGAGTGTACCTCAAATACATACATGGTTTCTCTTCATGTTGTATGAGTGACACCAGAGCTACAGAAACAGAAGATCCTTGGCAAATTACTACATTCTCCAGACCTCAGACAACCAGTAGTTATATACCATGATTTTAAATAATTGTGGGTAAATGGTTTAGTTTCATGGTATAATGTGCACAATTTTTATATTATTTTTAGAATAATATTATTAATTTATTAATAATAATTCTTTTACATTTTCTACACCATAAGCGTGTAGTCACTTAATCTACCAGGGAGTGTCTATATGGCTTTTTTTCAGTGCCTTCGTTTTCCTAATCATACGTGTGACCTGTAATTTATAAGTGATGTTTAGCCATTGTAAATACTCCCAGGTGTCTTATTGCAGGCATTCCTGAGCAATCACATTACCTAACCATAAGGCGATGTACACATGTCATATAAGGAAAAAGGGGGCATGTGCAGTAGTTTCTGTGGGAGAAAGTCGCTGAGAGAGACGTGGAACTGTCAATCAGGCTGCATATACAGTATGTCAAAAAAGTGAGTACACCCCTCAAATTTTTGGAAATATTTTATTAGATCTTTTCATGTGGCAACACTGAAGAAATTACACTCTGCTACAATGTAGTAAGTGTACAGCCTGTATAACGTGTAAATTTATACAGTGTTTTTGTGCTCTTTGTGCCTTATCCGTTTATCTGCCATTTAGGAATTATTTCAACTACCTTCCCTCAGTATAGATATATACTTTTGATGGTGGGAGTGTCATAGTCGGGGCCTGCATGAGTGCTGCCGGCACTGGGGAGCTACAGTTCATTGAGGGAACCATGAATGCCAACATGCACTATGATATACTGAAGCAGAGTATGATCCCCTCCCTTCGGAGACTGGGCCGCAGGGCAGTATTCCAACATGATAATGACCCCAAACACACCTCCAAGACGACCACTGACTTGCTAAAACAGCTGAAGGTAAAGGTGATGAACTGACCAAGCATGTCACCAGACCTAAACCCTATTGAGCATCTGTGGGGCATCCTCAAACGGAAGTTGGGGGAGTGCAAGGTCTGTAACATCCACCAGCTCTGTGATGTCATCATGGAGGAGTGAAAGAGGACTCCATTGGCAACCTGTGAAGCTCTGGTGAACTCCATGCCCATGAGTATTAAGGCAGTGCTGGAAAATAATGGTGGCCACACAAAATATTGACACTTTGGGCCCAATTTGGACATTTCCACTTACGGGTGTACTCACTTTTGTTGCCAATGTTTTAGATATTAATGGCTGTGTGTTGAGTTATTTTGAGGGGACAGCAAATTTACACTGTTATGGCTTTCGGTGACAATCGGGACCCTCTGCAGCATGGGAAGGGGTTAATGTGGGAAGCCTGCAGGGGTCCCGAACGGACCCCTGCAGCAAGGGTTAATATGTGCACATTGCAAGGGTCCCAATGGGGCCCCCTGCATTATAGGGTTAATGTGTGCACCCTGCAGGGGTCCCGATAGGACCCCTGCATTACAAGGTCAATGTGTGCACCCTGCAGGGGTCCCGATCGGACCCCTGCATTATAGGGTTAATGTGTGCACCCTGCAGGGGTCCCGATAGGACCCCTGCATTACAAGGTCAATGTGTGCACCCTGCAGGGGTCCCGATCGGACCCCTGCATTATAGGGTAAATGTGTGCACCCTGCAGGGGTCCCGATCGGACCCCTGCATTATAGGGTTAATGTGTGCACCTATGCAGGGGTCTTTATCGGATCCCTGCATTATAGGGATGATGTGGGGACACTGCAGGGGACATAATTGAAGTGGCCACAAGGGCTTAACAGACCTTGCTGCTTCTCCAGGGTACAAGTAATCTATGGCCCTTTTGGGCCGTTTTGTGGGCTTGGAGGAGGGCTGGCTGGAGCATTTGAATAGGGTTGGGTACTTCCATGCGGCCGAATCTCTTGCGGCCGCGTGGGATCAAAGGCTTTCCCTGCGGTGGGGGTGGCCGCAAGGGATAACAGGGCGCCGGCTGCAAGCCAATTGGAGCTCTCGGCCGCAAGGGAATAGAATAGCTAAGTAGCTTGCGGCCATCCCTCTCGGCCACACATCTCCTACGGCCATTAATAGAATGAGGCCCTCAGGATTCATATGGTAATATTATTATCAATAAAGTGGTTAAGCTATTGATAAAGTGGTTTATGTATGTATCTAAAATACTTAAGTACCTGTTCATTATGCCATGAATATGTTGTTGCCTCCGTAAGTAATGATCATGAATATGCAAAAGCTCAGAGAAACAGTTGCTGACAGAATTGGGGTACTAAAGTCCATGGGCCTCATTCAATTGTGATTTGGCCAATTGAATAGGGCTCTATATAAAACAAGAGACATCAGTATCTTAAGTAATGCAAATCCAATCATCATTCTATTGAAACCAATTAATTTAATTATTATGGCTACTGGGTAGCAAATTATATTAGTCCATATGGCAATGTGGGCCGTTTAGATTTCCTAAATGGTGCTCTGGCTTTATGTGAGTTTATAAAGCGATTTCTCCTTCTGGATCACTACCTTATCATGGTGAAGTGACTTGTGTACTTCAATGAAGCTGTGAGCTAAACTTCGTAGGGTCACCCAAGGTGGACAGGTCAGCCAAGTCCATTTGAGAAGGAACTGGCAGCCCACTCCAGTATCTTTGCCAAGAAAACCTTATTAATAAGCACAACCAGAGACATAACAATAGATGTGTCTGGTGTGCTGCAGTCCCTAGGTTCATGGAGCGTCGGACATGGCTGAACAATTAAACAACAACATAAAGAGATAGGAAAGGTTTCTGGATTTTTCTAGATACATAACATACCTGTGTATTTATTTACGTTTATGTACTTTATATTATTAGGAAGTGCTTTTTAAGCTCTGTTTTTAATGCCTAAAATTAAGCAAACATTACCTGCTTGGGTCTGCCATCTGCAGCTCATGAAAACATAGACTCTGTAGTACTGATGGGGCAGTGTCTCATACTATGCAATCAGTGACCATCTCTCAGCAACATTCTGCAACATAGTTCCTGATAGGCTAGGACACTACACTGCATATGCAGCCCTACAGAGTCTGTGTCTGCATACGCTACAGTGGACAGATCCATGCAGGGACTATTTGTTTTATTTTAGGCAGTAAAACAGATCTTGTAAGCACTTCTTCATAAAAACAAATACATGTAAGTAAATAGAAACATAGATATACTATATACCTACCTAGAACCTTTCATATCCCTTTATATGTGCTGATTCTACAAATGTGAATTGGGCACTCATCAATTGTTATTTTTTGTTTGTTGCAAGTCCCAGAATGTTTTCTTCTGTTGAGTTCAAATCTTTATTTAAAAATGTGAATTGTGACAGGGACTTGACTTATTTATGTAAAAGGTGCATTGTTCTTTGGAATTAATTTTAGTTTCTGTGCAAAGATACTGGAATTCTAACAGTTGATGCTATTGGTACACCCGATTACTTATGAATAGTCTTGTTTTTCATTTCACCATATTTATAGCAAGCTGCCCTTATGCATATATGTTTATAAGTTGCTGTTGGCTCGAACATTGATTAAGGTACAGTACCTGGGCTTGTGCTCCAAAAGATGCAAGCACAATCAGCACAGCTTTATACCTGCCCTCTTCAGCTTGAGACACACACAGAATTATATGTGTGTGGGTGTAGGAGGACAAAATAGAGTACAATGTAAATTTAAAAAATTAAGGAAAAAATAATTAGTGCCTTATTTCATAACATTTTCATTTACTTCATCTTCCAGGTCCTCATTAATGGCCGTAAAATGGCCGCAAAGCTGTGATTCCTTGCGAGGGTGCTGCGGCTCTTATAGCCCTACTTCTACTTTGCTATTCAAATGAAAGGGGCCGCACCACACCTCTTCCTATGGTGGATCGCAAGCCATGCAATCAGCCATTAAGTTTGGCGGGCTTGAACCTGATCACAGGCGTTAGCCCACGGATCAGCGTGCAAGGGCGCCAAACTAAAAACTCAAATATAAATTCAATGCAGCACTGTACAGCACTGTAATTGATAGGGGACACATTGGGGGACATGAGGATGAAATGTAGTACACTGGCTAGCTGGCACATGGCCGCTAGCCAATACTGTCATTTGTGGCCACAGTCCGCCAGGCTTGGAGATCGAGTTGCTGCCTTGGAGGTCATCTAAGCCAGTGACTACGGGCTTGGATGACCCCCGAAGAAGTAACCTGTTCTCGAAGCACGGCGGACTTCTGTCCATAAATGACAGTATTGGCTAGCGGCGATGTGCTAGCTAGCCAATGTACTACATGTAATCCTCATGTCCCCCAATGTTTCCCCTATCAATTACAGCGCTGTACAGTGCTGCATTTAACATCTATTAAACTGTAAAGATATCCAAACCTATCCTAGTATGGGCTTGGATTCACTAATGATTACCCCAAGCCGCGGTAACTAACATTAGCCCCCCCATGCCGCGGGGTCTGTATAGACCCCCATAAGTGATGAGGTTTGATGGAGACTTGTGGGGGTCTGTATGGACCCCCATAAGTGATGGGGTTGGATGGAGGCTTATGGGGGTCTGTATGGACTCCCATAAGTGATGGGATTAGATGGAAGCTTATGGGGGTCTGTGTAGACCCCCATAAGTGATGGGTTAGATGGAAGCTTATGGGGGTCTGTATAGACCCCATAAGTGATGGGCTAAATAGGGCTAGAAGGGGTTAAATAGGCCCAGTTAGGGTTAGATATGCCCAGTTGGGTTAGATAAGTACAGTTAGGGTTAAATAGGGTATAATTAGGGTTAAGGGGTTAATGGAGTATAGTTAGGGTTAATAGTGTAGTGTAGTGTTTAGCCTTTGTCATGAGGGTCCTGGATGACCCTCATGGCACTTTTAGGGTTAACCTAGGGGTTAATAGTGTTCTATAGGGGTCCTGAGGGGTTAATTTTAGTCTCATGGGGGTCTATAATGACCCCCATGAGTGATTGGGTTCATTTTAGGTGCCAGGGGGTACTTATAGTACCCCTGCAGCTTGGGGGTAACCATTAGTTTGCCGCTGGCCCTTTAAGGACCGGCGCCGGGAAATTTAATTTTTAATTCAAGCCCGCGGCGGGAAGTTTGAAATGCCGTAGATGCTGCGAGGGTCACGATCAGTGACGATCAGGACCCTCTGCAGCAAGGGAAGGGGTTAATGTGGGGAGCCTGCAGGGCTCCTGAGCGGACCCCTGCAGCAAGGGTTAATATGTGCACATTGCAGGTGTCCCAATGCGGACCCCTGCACTATAGGGTTTATGTGTGAACTGTGCAGGGGTCCCAATAGAACAGCTGCATTATAGCGTTAATGTGTGCACCTATGCAGGGGTCTCTATAGGATCCCTGCATTATAGGGGTGATGTGGGGACACTGTGGAGGCACTGCAGGAGTCACTATCTGGTCTCCTACAGCCAGCGGGGGGCTTAATTGAAGCAACCGCAAGGGCTTCATAGCCCTTGCGGCTGCTCCAGGGTACAAGTAAGCTGCGGCCCTTTTTGGGCCGTTTTGCAGGCTTGGCGGAGGGCTGGCCGGAGCATTTGATAGGTGGTTCCATGCGGCCGAATCTCTTGCGGCCACGTGGGATCAAAGGCTTTCCCTGCGGCAGGGGTGGCCCGCAAGGGATAACAGGGCGCTGTCCGCAAGCCGGACGGAGCCCTCGGCCGCAAGGGAATAGAATAGGGAAATAGCTTGCAGCCATGCATCTCCTACAGCCATTAATAGAATGTGGCCCACAGAGTTTGCAAATATATTATTTCAATGAAGCTCTACAATGATCCTTTAAAAAGGGATAGACTGTTTGCCTTCCTCTGGATCGATTATCAATTAACAATTAATCTGCCTATTACACAGATCAGAGATCTAAAATGGTGGAACTTGATGGGCTAATTGCCTTATTCAATTAGCTACATGCAAATGCCTTGAACTCATAAATTTGGCTTTGGGTGTTTTTTTTATAAATGTTTATATGCATTCTATTGAGTTAAGAACTCATTAGTGCCAATAAGTAATATTTTTAGAATATGTAGTAATATTAAGAGTGATTTTAAGTGTGTAAAAAATTAACAAATTGGGCAATTGAATCGGGCCCTAAGAGTCTGTTTTCAACCTCAATTACCATGTAACAACAGTAAAAGCAATTTATATTTAGGGTTTACAGCCCCAATCAATCATAGGGCCTCATTCAATTGGCCAAATGAATATGGCTCTATGGCCCTCATTCAATTGCGATTTGGCCAATTGAATAGTGCTCTAAATAAGCACATAACATATTTTTTTTAAATAAGTTTTTAGTTAGTGAAAACCTTGTTTTTGGATAGATGTTTACTAACTAAAAACTTCTTTAAAAAAAGATGTTATGTGCTTATTTAGACCCCTATTCAATTGTCCAAATTGCAATTGAATGAGGACCTATATAAGCACAGAGCATCATTTTTTACAGAAGTTTTTAGTTAGTGATGACCTTGCTTTTGGTTAGAAGTTCACCGACTACAAACTTCTGTAAAAAAAATATATGCTCTGTGCTTATATAGAGCCCTATTAAATTGACCATATCGCAATTGAATGAGGCCCTGAGAGTACAAGGTGTATGTTATGGGGTCATATGTATGAAATAGTGAAGGTTTGTTGAACTGGGAGATGTGTGTTAAATTGAAATGGAGAGAGTTCTCTGAAATGTTATCCTTTAGAACATGATAACTTTAGACAACACTGCAATCATCACCACTATTAACCTGTATATTTAAAATAGGCAGGTTATTTTGTAATCTGTATATTATCTCTTGATCGATTCTGTGCTAAAGTCTGGAACAGTTATATTGTATAACTGTCCAATGTTGCAGAGCCTTGGAACAAAATTGTAAGCGTCAACACAATATTAAAAAAGTATCAATAATTTTTTACATTTAGTCAGATTATATAGTTTATATCCATATTGCATATGCAAATATGTATTTAAAACACATACATGTATAATGCTATCACATATATCGTTGTGAGCATGTGAGCTGTTGCAACAATTGCGGGCTCGCGCAGCGAGCCTGCGGCCCTCGCAAAGGCGCTCCTTGCCAGCAACTGCGACCATTGCAAAATTTACATTGTTACGCAAGGAAAATACGAGACACCTTACGACCCATTATGACCTTCCAAAAATCGGCTGCAACACGGCACATGAAAACATGAAAAATACAACAAATACACACAACAAATACATAAAATGATTACTTACAGGAAGAGGGAGCATCCAGGACCTTGAAAACTAAAGTTACACCTCAATTTAACTCAAATTAAAAGAGTTTAGACACTAAAAAATTCTCTAAGCAAAAGAAAAAATGGCCGCCGAAAAAAACGAAAACGAGGCTACAGCAGTCTAAAGACGCAAAACACCACCAACCACCTACGTATTTGCCGAAAAACAACTACGAGATTAAAAAACAAGGAAGCAACCCGCGCGACTTTAAAAACATTACAAACACAATAAATACAAACAACAAACACATAAAAAGGTTACTCACAGCAAGGGGGGGCACCCAGGACCTCTGCAAGTGAAGTTACACCTCCATTTAAGCACAAATTTCAGAGTTAGAGACCCGAAAATCACCTAAGCGAGAGAAAAAATAGCCGCCGAACAAAACAAAAATGAGGCTAAAGGTCCCTAAACACGCAAAATACCAACATAAACACCACCAAACAGCTACGAATATTCCGAAAAAGTCGCACGACATAGAAAACGAAGGACGCTAAATCAGCCACATTATATACAGCAAACACCATTAGCTTACTTACAATTTCATTGCCGTCATTTTTTGACGGGCAATTCGCTAGTTGAATATAATAATCAAACAGGCTCCTTCTAGAAACATAACCTTCTCCCTGTCCCATCTATCCTCTTTCTCTAAAAAAAAATGTTTTTAAAGAAGAGGTAGGAAATTGTGTGTGTGTTAAAGCAATACAGAATTTCTGGGCATCTAAAACACACTTATTTTGCAGAATTCATACCTTGAAATAGCAAAATCATAAAAGATGAGTTGATATGTATGTGTATTTGTTAGAATTTCTATGTATAATGGTGTTTCTGAATATATTTCTTGAGATGCCTTTGAAATGCTACATTGATATAATTATGATGAGTTTTTTTTAGTTTTTCTTTCTACCCCCTTCCATAAAGATATTCTGTGGGTGCCCATTATGGAGATGCCAATGATTATTTGCATACAAACAAAGCAGAGTGAGAGATGCACACCTTCGAATAGAAAACTATAGATTAGACTGACCACTAGATTTAGATGCCCACTCACATTAGAGCCAGTACTTCACTTGTTCTACGTACATTGATACAATATACTAATCTCTTGTATATTTAGCCCTACCCCACCCGTGTGAAGCATAAATCTAAAGTCTACATGTGTTTTCATCAATACTGAATGCAGGTCAAATATGGTGTGTGCTAATAAGTGGAACCTCCTCCATAGCAATACACACAGGAAGAAATATTGAATGGGTAGTCAGTAGGTGGACCTGGTTCAAATGAGGACCTCCAGCCACACTTTTTCTGGACCTCAAATGCCTTAATATAATGTACTACATATCTATCCTGAAGCCTCCAAATACAATGGTGCCTCGCTACTCATCTGCCTCAAAACTGGTCAGATTTGGTATTTGACACCTTTTGATGAACAAAAATTGCTTTGGCACTCATTGCGCTTGCTAAGACCTATATGAGCCAATTTACATTACTCCTTATGGGAACTCCTTATCGTTTAGTACTAGTCATTTTTGCCACTTATCATGCCTTCTGGAACCAATTAACGTTGAGTACCAAGGTACCATGTACTTATACAAACTTCTAGATTATGCCGTTCTTTCCCTGAGTCTCACATATTACAAGTTTTTCTTCATTTGCCCCTTGCAATCCCATTATATTTGAAATACTTGTGTATGTCTATAAAACAAATATTTATTGTGGACCTCGACATTATTTTCACAAACACATTTGGACCCTGGAGAACTTTTGAAAAAAATAATCCACAAAACCTCTGCTGCGCTACCTAGTGGCCACTTACTGCTGGCTGCCAACAAACAGGAAAGGTCCAAACAAACTCATACAAAAAGCCTTGGGAGCCCGTACGAATCGTCTGTATGTCGGGTTGTCTGTAACCTGGGGACCTCCTGTATATAGAGGTGTGTTACAAATACAGTATTGTTAATAGTGTTCAGTTATTTATTAATATTTCCCTCATTGTGGATAAGGTTATAGGATGACCTGCTATACAATTTATCAGAGTGTTATTTCCTATGATTTAAGGCACTAATGCCATGTATTGTGCCCACATTTGTGGTACTGTATTGCAGTGAGATTGGTTGTACTGCCCTTTTGCATGTCCTTTGTCATTGTGTCTTCAGGAGCACTTATGAAAACAGTAAACGAGCTTCTTTTGGCTTTCTTGCATTGAGAGTATAACCCAGGTATCACTCTGCCATTGATGTATTGTTTTGTTTTTTATTATGACATTTATTTGTATATATTTGTTTATATATGTTATATTTATTTTAGTGTCATATATCACATACATAACTCTGCACATCATATGCCTATGGCAATCCTATAAATCTAACAGTGTTTGAGGCTTCTTTATTTTTGAAACTGTACAATAAATATGCAATAGTGGGGCTATCGCATGATTACAAGTCAATATATCAGTCCCTTTCATCCTATCTGAGCCTGGTTCGAGCCCCCATTTAAATCTTCCCGCCCTTTGTTTCTCCGCGCGCCGCAGTTCTCCCTGCAGTGACGTCTCTGCCCATTCACGTGACGCCCCTCCTCTCGCGCGCCCTGGTATTTGAATCCTGCTTCCGCCATTTTCTCTCGCTGCTTCAGAGACGCTTCTGGAAGGTGAGACATAGCTGCTTGTACAGGGCCTGCCATCCAACCCGCATCGCAGCCATCCTTGCAGTTAGAGCTTATTGCATATCCTCTATCAGCTGCTCTCACCCTGCTGCTCCTGTCTGGGTAACTCTTGACGTGATTCATCCCGGTGAGTTGGGATAGAGCCGGGCGGCGGCGGGTCCTGTCAGGGGGCGGGGGAGCCTGACCGGGTTGGCGCGCTTTTCTTCCCCGCGGTATGTCGCCCTTCTCTCCAGTCCTGCTTTAGCCTGGTATTTATTTAATGTGACCGGTGCACTGTGGTGTACACACCCGGGCATCTTATTACCGTGATCCCTGGGCCTCATAGGCCTCACGGACACCTCCCACCTCTCCTTGGCGCGCTCTGTGAGTCTGGGCCTCATGTCGGTGACTAGGCAGTAATGCGGCACTGGAGGCCCTGACAGCTGTGACGGGCAGCATCCCCAATGCTGGGCTACCGCTTCCCGCCATTAATGACAAGGCCAGGGATGCATGTGGGGTGACCGGGAAGTGAGGCGTATCCGCCATTAGCGCCCATTCATCAGCAGGCTCATGTGGGGAGGAATCTCCATCTTCATGAACTTGCTGCAGTCGCATAACTCTTTGTTGGATAGTGCTGGCCTTGCACTCGGGTATGGGCAGTACATCTGTATACATCCTAGTGTAGTACAATATACACAACTGTGTTACTCTGAGGTTTGTGGTGAAGTAAAGCAAGCCATTTGACACTCGCTTGTAGAGGGAGTAGTGATGAGAGGGTTAATCTGATTATATGACTAATACTAAGTTATTTAATGACTAACCTACTAGCTGTTGGATATTAAAGTATCTGTTTCAAAAACTTAAAAAAAAATACTCGACTTTAAGGGCTGTTCATATAATATGCTTTTAGGAGTAAAGCACATCTGGATGACAAAGGGCACAACATGTGGCAGCTTCTTGGTCTCACGTCTTGTGGCTCGTCACTTCCTTGACTTGCTGTAGTTGCACCTTTTCTAAAATGTTTATAGCTACAATTTTTTTTCCTTTTTATAAATGGCACAGAGCTGCTAACTAAATTATATACCCCATCCCAACGATGCATTGTACCCTGGAAAGTCAAAGCCAGTGAAGTTTTACTCTTTAAAAATACAGATCATGGTTTTTAAAGCACAAAGGCAGATGTTTGCATCTTGTGATACAACACGGAGTGGCCCTTGTCCAGGGTTTCTACCATACATCATTCTCTGACCCTCATCATTTTATTGAGCATACTTTATCTTCTAGTAGTTGGTGTATCTTTCTCCAGGTCAAAACTTTATTTTTTAAGGCCTCTTTTAATCTGCCATTTTTGCACTGATATGTGGTTTTGTCTAAACCATTTTTATATAACTGGTAATGTAAACCATAGGGAAGTCTTGTTACTCATTCACATGTGGCTCCCCCCTCATAGTGCTACTATAAATTGACCATTTGTATAGACAAACTACTAGATACAGTAGTCATTCATACACAAGGCCTTTAAGTATTCATTAGAAAGGGGAGTATAGCTGGGTGTGAAAGAGGTGGTGGAGAGTGACTAACACCATCAGTGTATTTACGGAGAGAGACTAAAGCTGGCTGCCCTCAGGGATGAGTAGACTATTATATAGTGCTTGCTGCACATGTTGCTGACACAATCAAAAGTTTTTTTTTTCTTTTTAAGTAGACACACACACCATGGCATCCCAAGGAGACCCTCAAGTGCAGTTTAAGGTATTTTTTTTTCTTTTTGAACTTATGTGTATTATGTAAAATATATTTCACTTTAACTTATGTACACCGTAACTAAATTACTTTTGATCTGCACAGCTTGTCCTGGTTGGAGATGGTGGTACTGGCAAAACAACATTTGTAAAACGTCATTTGACTGGCGAGTTTGAAAAGAAATATGTAGGTAAGTCTGCATTTTTGGCAAATGACATAAAATGGCTTCTAATAAGTGAGTGATTTTGATCTAGTTATTTTGGCAAGTTTTTCTTAATGTGTAATGCCAAATTAAGAATCTTTATTTTTTTTTTTTTTCTTTGTCAAATGTTGGGAGTGTCTTTTTTTGTGTGAGATGTTCTAATTGATGACTTATTTCTCTCCCCCTCCCGCACTGAATAGCCACACTTGGTGTTGAAGTACATCCTCTTATGTTCCATACTAATAGAGGTCCTATCAAATTCAATGTTTGGGATACAGCTGGTCAGGAGAAGTTTGGTGGTCTTCGGGATGGTTACTATATCCAGGGTAAGATTTTAAGTCTGCTTTATCCTACAAGTAGGAAGCACTGCAACAAATCAGATGAAGGAAAGTGTGTACTGACAGATTAGCATGTCTTATGGTAGCATGATCAGTCAGGGTGCAACTACAAAGTACAGTAATAGTCTGGCACAACAACATAATGGGTAATTCCCTCAAGGAATCTGCTAGCCAAGACACTTGCTGTTTCCTTGCTTGTGATTTTATTTATGTCCAGATTTTCAAGGATTTACTTGGTACCCCAGTCTGTTATATCAAAGTGCTATAACGTTCATATCAGCCAAGCTAGGTGTTTATCTTCTCACCAGGTTACACAGTTAAGCTTACCATGGATCCCCCCATTTTAGACTAGGCTTACTCAGGCATGAGACCACATATGTAGTATTAATATATTAAATCTCAGACCGCTGAAGTTTCAGACTGAAACAGTTTAACCTTACTTTTTATGCAGTTGCAAATAGTCAACACTGTGCTGTTTCTAGCTATGTAGTTATTGGCATTAACTGGATTCACTGTCTATAACTGGTGCTGCATGTCAACTGTCTTTTCTGTTTTCTAGCTCAATGTGCAATTATCATGTTTGATGTTACATCAAGAGTCACATATAAAAATGTACCAAATTGGCATAGAGACCTTGTAAGAGTATGTGAAAACATCCCTATAGTCCTGTGTGGCAACAAAGTGGACATTAAGGACAGGAAAGTAAAGGCCAAATCGATTGTCTTCCATAGGAAGAAGAATCTTCAGGTAAGCCTTATATTTTCTCTACCTAATTGAATGTCAGTGCACTATGGTTTTCAAAGTTTAATTCAGGTGTTTAATATATGAAGTAAGGAAAAAAATCTACAATGGAATAAATGGGTTACAAAGCTTCAAATATTGGCACACTGATCTGGCTCAATAGTTGTAGCTTGGAGTGGGCATGTATTAAGGCAACATAAAGCACCTCACATTTTGGCACTTACTTAAAATCCTAGCTTCCAATGTCTGTACCTACTTGGTAAAACGACTTGTAAGGTCTAATGTTGTGGAAATCTTTGCTTTTACATTAGTTGGAAGGATGAACGTATATAAACGTATTTTTAAAGCCACAGTATTGGTTGTTGTACATAAAAATAAAACTTGATGCTTACAATGTAACCCAGGAGATGGAAGATATTTAGGTTAATTTCTTTTATATTATCATTATATTCGTGTAACCTTTAACTTCTTTTTTTTTTTTTTTTTGTACTTTTGCAGTACTATGACATCTCCGCAAAGAGTAACTACAACTTTGAGAAACCCTTCCTGTGGCTTGCACGAAAACTGATAGGCGACCCAAATCTTGAGTTTGTAGCCATGCCTGCTCTTGCTCCACCAGAGGTTGTTATGGATCCTGCATTGGCAGCACAATATGAGCAAGATTTACTGGTAGGTGTTATAATCTGAAAGAGAAATTCCTGAACTTCTCAACTGTTTCCTAAACCTATACTGTAACTCCATGTATGTAGGACATTTGAAATGCTAGAGTTGGTCTTTGACCTCATACGTGTTTTTAAAACTTTTACTCAATTGAACTTAAAACCTAACCAAGATGGGGAAGATCTAACATAGCTGTTCTGATCTTTATAACATGATGCAGACGGTCCAGATATTAAAATTTTAGGTGAAATGGAAAAAAATGGAACAGTTATAACTGCTGGCACTTAAGCAGTACCAAATAGGACTAGTAGATTTAGGCGATAGTAATATTGGAATACATAAATATCTAGTTTGTCTTGCTTTTTATGGCATAGTGTTTGGAACCCAAAAGTATTTTTTTTTATTTTTTTTAAATGTGTTAAACTTGTTATGTGGCTACTCATTAGTAAGGTCCAATGCATTCTTGAGCCATTCATTGTATTTATCGACTCTCTGATCCTAACTTTTTTTTTATATCTCTAGAATGCTCAGACCACTGCACTGCCAGATGAAGATGATGACCTGTGAGAAGAATGAAGCTGGAGCCCAGCGTCAGAAGTCTAGTTTTATAGGCAACTGTCCTGTGATGTCAGTGGTGCAGCGTGTTTGCCACTTTATTATCTAGCTGAGCAGAACATGTGCTTAATCTTTTTTGGGATGCTGAAGGAGATGAATGGGCTTCGGAGTGAATGTGGCAGTTGAGAAAACAAAATTAATTCCTACATATTTTGGACCTGCATATTTAGCTGTTTGGGACTGCAAATACTCTTCCCTAAAGTTTCAAATCTAAGTTAAGACTGCTACAGTCACATCACAATATTCAGTGGTGAATCTTGTTTGTTACTGTCATTCCCATACCTTTTTTCGTTTAGATCATAATAAAAGTTGTATTTCAATTACCCTAGCAAATTCTTTTTATGTTGAGTAATGTGTTAAAAAAAAAAAATGAAAAAAAAAAAATGAAACTTCTTTAAACATTCTGGAAACATTAAAACAGTCTGTTTCATATGTAGTAAGTTATGCCTGTGTAAGATGTAATCTTCTGCAAGGTTTGCTATTGAGCTGGTTTTCTTGTTTGGGTGGCCATTCACTTTTTTAAATGGCGATAGCTCCCTTTTTCAAGTAATTCTGTATTGTAAACTTCAATACCAATGTAAAATTTAACATAAAATATCTATTGGGAAAACTTCCATATTCCGGTGTCTAGAAACAGACCAAGCTGAGCTAGGGAACAGAAGCAGAAAGAAAACTATCCTCAAAAGCAAATTCTTATATGAAGTCTTAAACTGAATTTCACAAACAGCAATATGAAAGGAACGTCATGTTAGTGCCACAAGAGAAACTAAAAATTACTGTATCTATTTCTTTTTAAATAAAGTATTGTAAAGCCCTACAAGCTCACTCTTGTCCTTCTAGTGAATAGTTTTTTTTTTTTTTTTTTTGTCTGAGGCTTTTCGGATTTAAACTTTCCAACATATTTATAAATATATTAAGCATACATTTTTAATGTTGTGATCAGTGTCAGACTGGTAATTCCCTGTTTTTTAGTTAATTGTGCTTGTGTATTTCTTTATCGATGAGTTCAGGCTACCCAAAGGACCACTGCCGTGCCCTAAACTATGAGCTAGATGTCTTAATGCATAAAGTCATTGCTCACTGTCAAACTTCACTCAGGTGTAACATTAAGATTTGCTGGGTGGTAGCTGCTAAATTTTCAGCCCATGTATCTACAAAAATATCAAATAAGGCTTGTTGGAGGTTTTCATGGGTAGCTTTTTGTTCTGAGAACCTTAGACTGCAAGTGGTTGATACTCAAATATTCACATTGTTAACTTCCAAGCATAACTTTTTTGGGGGGGGGGGGGGGGGGGGGGGGGGGTGCTTTATTACTGCAACCAATGAGGTTGCAGGGATGTTTTCCCCATTCAAATCTATGGGAAGTCTTGACCTTGCAGCTAGTAGTAGGGTTTTGAAAAGATAGTTTGTGAAGCTATTCTATGGCTCCTGTAAAATGTCTTGAAAGACTTGCTGACTGACACCTACATGGTTTATGAACAGACTGGAGACTAGATCAGAATCTGTCTCCATTGCAATGGTACCCACTACTGTGATCACACTACATTAGTATCCTCCCATCTACCTAAAGCCCTTCCCATGATAGAAGAGGGGTTAAATAAGTTTTATTTATTTTTTTAGTTTGTCTTTACTTTTTGTAATGGCTAGGGAGGGATTCTGGAGTCCTTCTGGACCCCCATTGGTGGATAGAATCTATTGGGGGCGTAAGGGTCTTAATGGTTGGGGTCCAATCGGGACTTATGTGTTACGGGGCACATATCCTAGTGTAGTATATAATGAGGGTCCATAGGATCGCTTTTAAGATCAAACTAAGGACCTTTATTGTATAGGGCATTATATTTGGTGTCACAGGTGGATCCACATGGTTGTACCTTAATATACCATCAAGATCTGCAGCAGAATATCATAGTTTTGCAGTAGCCGTTTAATACATTTATATTCTGTTGACCAGCATACAAGGGGCACTTCTCAGAAATGTGTGTAAAATTATATATATATATATATATATATATATGAAAATGAATAATACATTAATAAGCCCTCTTTCATGTCTAAAGGGCGGGGACATTCAAATGAGATTACAATGTACCTCACTCTTTTAATCCAAAAATAGCAACTATATATTCAAAGAAAGGTATTTAATAAATAGTACACAAGAAACAGATAAACAGATGTATAACAGGTTTAGATAAATAGCCAAATCAATATTAAGCGATAAAGGTCGTTCTAAACAGGTAAATATCTAAAATGAAAGATGAGGTAAAATGTATGGTGTGGCTTAAGCAAGTACTAACACTTAATGGTTTAGATAAATTCCATGTCACTCTGCATATTAATTGTAGGTAAATTAGCTAACTCTAGTAGTTCACAAAAATGTAAACCAATTACACACCATTACAACAGAGCTCCCAACAAATCTACTAACAGTAGCCCAGCTCTCTTCTCATAAACACACCCTCCCCTTTGAGTTATTGTAATGTACATTTTTAGACCACTGAATATTACTAGCATGGAACTTTGTTTATAAAGGGGAAGCAAGAATTTAACCAATTCAGCCTGCTGCCAGTAAGCTAATCTCTGAATGAGATTGTATTGGGTCGGGTCATGTCTGTTGTGGGGTCTGCTATCGTTCTGATCACTTCTGCACCAGTGTTGTTTGCAGATTCTGGTTTGTACATTGGTTGCTACTGTTCCAGTTACACCTGTTCCACTTCTATCTGCAGCTGCATTATTTCTTTATGTGATGGACTTTGCTGCTTTTAGTGCCTAGTAGTCCTGGTACTTTACATGATTTTGGCATTTCTACTTGGTGCTCTCAATTTCCCATAGAATTATTTGATTCCTTTCTGCTCTCTTTACCATCTCAGTATTCCTGCTTCCTGACGCCAAATCTTACTACAGAGCAATTTAGACAGAAATCACACGTACCGTGTGTTAACAATTCTTACCAACTAGTGTTTCCTTTGTAACCAAGGACTATTACTGCTTTTAAAAGGTGAGTCTGGTCATAAAAGTTTTTTTAGGAGCTAAATGTGATGGCCTGCATTGACAGAGACCACACTAAGCCCATCTGCAGGGCAGACATATTGATATCCTTAGCTGATAACCTGTGGAAAGATAACATCAGTTCAAACTCCACTTGTCTAATTAACAATGATTTGGCCAGATATTATATTCAAGGAAATTTGGATGAACTCCGTAGGCTAGTCATACACATAGAAGGATTGTGAAGCTTGAGGTCATTTTGCACATTTTGATTCAAAGTTTTGCCACTGACAACTATCCCTTTACCTGCACATGCTCAGTTGAAGGCAGCCACAATCAAACTTGCAAACCCTGCTTGTCCTGTTCTGTTACCACCTCGTCATGCCCAGAGATGGAAGCATTACTGTAATTGCAACTTCCAGGCACAAGCATAGCTAAAATCAATATCTCTGAGAAAGCAGCTGTGCAAGTCACAGGCATGAAAGCAAATGTTAGTTTTTCCTAGTCTACAGTAGTCCTTTAAAGAACCACTGCAATGGTCCAGATTTCATGGCTTTTGGATGGATGGACAGACCACGTCCAGGAAGGAGTTAGCAGCTGCAGCATACAGGGCAATGGCGGCAGTTCCCAGGGAGTAGCCACGCTGAGCACACTGGAAGGTGCTCCTGCTCAGAGTGGTGCATATAGAGTTCTTACCAAAAGAACCCATATCACCCCCAATGATTCTGCACCACAAGAGAAGACATAAGGACCTTCCTGCTATGTGTGAGAGCCGATATCACAGCAGCTGAACCAGTAACATGCTTAAATTCTGCAGAAGCAGAGAGACACCAGAAGCTGGGGCTGGAGTGAGAGCAGCAGAGAGTGTAAGTGGAGTCCCTGATTCAGGGTCACAAAAGTACAGCTCTCTACCCAGCATAGAAGAATATCACATCGGCAATACAAAGAACATTAGGAGGAGGTCACTTAGTGAACTGGTTCAGGGCTGGGGTGTAACAGAGGGTGCCATGTAGAATGGAGGATGGAATTTCTAAGACAGGATTTAAGTTAAAATGGATCCTTCTTTTGCACTGTTTTAAGCCCAGGAAAATATAGATCCTTTTCAGATACTGAAACTATCCTTAGAAAACTTCCTAAATTAAACTAAAAGGCTGATATACTGTAACTCTGTAAAATATAGTGGATGAATTATGGCAGGTATACGCCATCTACTGTAAGGTACAGAAACTATTCATGGTTTGTGCAGAACATTTGACCATCTTTTTCCTGAAGAAACGTTATGAAGAGAATATAATGGTGTTAAACTCATCCTTTTGGAAAGTAGAAAAATAAATAATATAATGATCAGGTTATCGTGAAGCTTTAATTCCTCTTAATCTGATAATCTGGCAGTTAATAGACTCAAGATATAAAATATATATGTTGGGACTTGGAGGCACAATGTGTTGAAACTGATATGCCACAGATAGGATGCCTTAATCTCTGGGAAATTTAACTCTAAAGACATAGCCCGGGAGAAGATATGTGCTTTTTTTAGACCTTCAGGCAAGGGCCATTCCCTGAGGAAATTTCATTTTTTTGCAGTTCTGGACTTAATGTTTGTCTTGCTGGGTTCTAGACCCTAGGGATTATTAGGAACAACAATACCTCTATGGTATAGCTGGTAAAAAATGTTAGTGTTAGAATTGTGTAAAGAGCTATATTTCCTAAGAGAGGGGTGAAGGGGGAGAGAAAGAGAAGATTGGTATATTATGTGAATGCATAAAAATACAGTGGGAAAATTCAACAACTTAAAAAAGCTAGGCAATGCTTTTTTTGCACCCTAAGTAAACTGGATTTTAATGACAAAATATTTCCAACAGTAGAAACAGTAGTAAATTTAGACCGCACTATGGCTCATTCAACCAGTAATGAGGGCTTAAGATTAGTAGATTCAAGTAAAGACTTGGACTTAGAGGAGCAAAAATGAACAGCTGGGATGATGAAGGAATTATTGCCGGAATTTAGAGACTTAATAATTTCAGATTTGACAACGAAAATTGTTCAAAATACAACAGAGATAAACATATTGCAAATGAGAACAGAGAGATTGGAGAATAGGAGCGACAAGCTTGAGGAAAAATATCAATTATTAGAGCAAGAAATGCAAAAAACAAAAAAGTAGGTAGAGTTATTAAGAAATCAAAACATAAAACTAGAAAATTATTCAAGAAGGAACAATATACGTCTAAGGGGTATAGGTGAAGACATTCAAAATGTATCCCTCTTGAGCTATGCCACAATTTTCCTGACCTCTCTGCTCTCATCAGAATTGAGTTCAGAAATGCTTATAGAGAATTTTCATAGAATTCCTCTCCCTAGAAACTTGAAGGAGGAGTATCCTAGAGAGGTTAAATTTAAGATTGCATTCTGTCATGTATAAAAACGCAATAATGAGGAAAGCATATGAAAAGAAGAAATACAATAATCCATATAAAAAAAATCAGATATTTCCAGATTTATTGGGGGAGATACTGATTAAAAGGAAAGAGTTGAGGAATATTACCAGACAGCTAAGAGAAAATCAAATAATATACAAATGGGGATATCCTATGCACTTGATAATATTGGTAAACGGAAGGAGAATTTTGGTAAGAAATGAAGAAGAAGGAGAAAAAGCTTTGGGGGAATTAAAAAATACAATATAATAAACCAGAGTATAAGAGCCAAATCCCTTCAAAAAATAAATAAATGAAAGCATCACAAGACGGGGCGATAAATAAGATACGTTTTTGGCTGGGGGGAGAATAATTTCTTTTATGTAAAATTTATAATTAAAGGGAATAAGAAATAAAATCCTTGGAGCGCTGGTCAACAAATGAAAGGGTATAACAGATTTAAATATTGTTTAAGATAACAAGAAAAAGAAAATACATGTTTTGTATTCACTAGGAGGAGAAGAAAGTAACATAAAAAAGAAAAAAGGAACTAGTTCACTTTAAAAGAAAGAAGAATCACATAATTAGTAAATTTATATAAACGGTAGAGTAAAATATTATAACTTGATTGTTTTGGGGAAAAAAAGTAATGTGACATTAGACTCACATGTAATAAAATATAAAATAAGAGAGTAAGATAAAAGAGTGTAAGAGGGATTTTCAAGAAATGAAAGCACTGAATAGTCACTTGCTTAAAAATTGTATAGATTAAGAAATAAATATTGCACCAAAAAAAGGGAAAAATAAATCAGATACACATGAAATAATTAGTAATATAAGTTTAAACAAGGTTGAGTCTGCTATTGAGTAGCCTTTGAGGATATGGAAAAGCATGATAATGTATGAAAGGAAAGTAAGAATAGAAAACATAAAAGTAGAAGAAATTTGCATTTTAACATAAGTAGCTAATTCTCTCTCCAGTCCAGAAAGGAGTAGTCCTAAATGCAATCAGCTGAGGGGAACTCAACTATTGGGTCCTAAAATTTGGAACTTAATGAAGTTCAACTTTACCAAAACCAGAGAGGAAACCCTTAAGGTGGGAGGTGATTTCAAAGAAGGTGGTGGTGATGAATCATCCTTTTTAAGTTGTATGAATGCGCTGAGAATGTAAGGAATTAGGAAAAGGATTGGCGAGGTGGGGGACAAAAAAGATAGAATCTTAGGAGAAAACAGGAGTGGATTATTAGGAATAGAATCGATAAAGTTATTCAAAAATTTACATAATCAAATATGCAAAAATTAAGGATTTGTACTCAAAATGTGCACGGACTAAATGTTCCTTTTAAACAACATATATTAAATAGAAATTATGGAGGTGACTGTTTTGAGATAATTTGCCTTCAAGAAACACATCTCCAAACCGATAAAACTCCATACTTTAAGATAAAAGAATTTAAGGAGGCAGTAAATTCAACTTACAAAAAAAAAAAGCATGGGGGTCTCAATGCTGTTTAATAGTAAACTGAATGTAGTAGATGATGTCGTCTTGAAGGATCCAAATGCTCGTTATATTATATGGAAAGGTTGGATAGAAAATGAAAAATTTACAATAGTAAACTTATATGTACCCAATACAAATCAGATTAGATTCCTAAACAGAGTCTGCAAACTAATTAAAAAGTATAGTGATATAAATCTGGTAATTTGCGGGGGTTTTAATCTATGCCTAGACTGGGAATTGAAAAGAAAAGTAGAACTATTATCTAGAATGGACAAAACAGTGGGTAGTGGTGGCTCAGGTATACTGCTAAAGTACCAAATGCAATTATAGGAGTAGGGTGCTCCTTAGGATAAATAATGAATACATACAGGAGGGAGGACAAAGATCCTATTATAGGGCACACCTACTAATCCAAATCTTAGAAACAAGAGAGTAAACTAAATAATAAAACGTAACATTTAATGGTATTTAAAATCCTTATTATTTTAATAAGGATTTTAAATACCATTAAATGTTAAGTTTTATTATTTAGTTTACTCTCTTGTTTCTAAGATTTGGATTAGTAGGTGTGCCCTATAATATGATCTTTGTCCTCCCTCCTGTATGAACTATTATCTAGCCCTGATTTGCAAGAGATTAGAAATTCTAAACTTTTTCAGAATATACTGTTTAAGCAAAATATTTTTGGCTCATGGAGAGTCTTTCACTCAAATGAGCGAGATTTTACTTTTTTTTCCGCATAGGCACAAAACCTTTTCTAGGTTAGACTATATCCTCATCTCAGAGAGTCTTTTAAAAAGAATAAATAGAGCAGAAATCAGTCCCATAACATGGTCAGATCACGGTATGGTTTCTGTCGATCTCGACATAGGAGCGTTACCTTTACAGAGACCAACATGGAAATACAACATAAACTTAATAAAAGTTAAAAAAATCAGAGACAATCTAAGAAAACAAGTAACTAACTATTTTGATCAAAAGGGTCCTTCAATCCACACTAAAACAATGATCTGGATGGCACACAAGGCTGTAATTCAAGGCATTTTGATCAGTTGGTATCACCATTACAAAAAACAAAGAAGTCTTCCATTAAAACAATTATATTGTGAATTAGCCAAATTGTGAAATTTTATATTAGAACTGAATATTTCCTTATTAATAACTCATTGGTTTATATCCTTATATAGAAACATCCTTAAATATACTGATTTTTGCACAGACAAGAAAGATTGTATATTCTCAGATTTACAATTATTATAACTGTAAATATAAATTTTCCATTTGGAAACTTTAAATAAAGGTTCTTTTTTTAATTCTTCAACATGACTGTTTACCAGTGTGTCTCCTAAATTCTTTCCTCTTTTAAAGCCAAATGATGAGTGAGGTGGTAAGATGTTCTGAAATATCTCATAAATGAGCAAGTTCTGCCAATGTTTCTGAACAATCTCTTTCAATACTTGATACTTTATTCTGACAAAAAAGTTGTAATTGATCGCAATGCCGGTTCATTATTATTATTTCCTTTATTTGTCACGCACCAACATATTCCGTAGCACTATACAGGGGTAAGTTCAAGTCAAAACAATATTAACACAATAGAAAAGAATGGAGAACCCTGTCTGAACTTTCCTCAAAGCACTTGGTAAGATAGAAAATTAGCAAACTTACAAAATTAAAGGTATGGATGAAGTATAGAAGGATGATATACAGTATCTCACAAAAGTGAGTACACCCCTCAAATTTTGAAAATATTCTATTATATCTTTTCATGTAACAACACAGAAGAAATGACACTTTGTTACAAGTAAGGCAAGGGGATAATAGTAGACATGAGACCTCATGCTGTAAGGAGATTTCATTTTGTATGTTTTCAATGTTATTTCTAAAGTGGGTAGCAAACTCTTCAGCTGTGAGACAGGAAGAAGCAGGAGGTGGGGGTGGGCAGAGGAAGTTTTGAAAGTTTTGAATGTGGCCAACAAACATTTGGGGTTGGAGGACAGATTTGATATTAATTGCTGTTTGGCAAGAAGTAGGAGTGCAAAATAAACTTGTAATGGAGGAAGTCAGCAGAAGTGTGAGTTTTCCGCCTTAGTCTTTCAGCAGTGCAGGAGCACCTGTGGATGTAGCGAGTTTGTGTACTGTCCCATGGTTGTGGCCGAGAGTTAGGATATTTGCCAGTTGTTAGGAGGGCAGTGGTGGAAGATAGCATTGTGTTGTATTGTGAGGAGGCAGCATCAGGGCAGGTGAGAGTTATGAGGGGACTGAGAAGGGCTTGTAGTACAGAGGAAATATGTTTGTTGAGTGCTTGCAGTTTACTGTGGGTTTTGGAGGCAGGGAGTAAAGAAGGGCAGTGCATGGGAGGTGTGGTGTAGTTAAAGGTTAGGAGGTGGTGGTCAGATAGAGGGAGTGGGGTGATTACAAGGTTGTAGGTTGTAGGGAAATTGGTAAAAATAAGGTCAAGGGAGTGACCATCTTGGTGAGTTGGGGATTGTGTACAGCGTGAGAACCTAAGGGAAGATGTAAGTGAAAGTAATGCTGTTCTGGTTAAGAAATATACTTGTATTCCTTAACCAGGACAACAACCTTTAATCATCAAAAGGGTGAACATTTTATAAGGAAAGGAAGAATAGGCAGAAATGGCAAATGAAGCATTAAACAAAAAGTCAACATTATACAAGTCCAACACGGCCAACTAAAATCCCCTTCCCCAGAGTCTTCTCCAATCATGCTAACATTGGTTTCTTCGGGTATAAGTGTGCTGGAGAATACAGTCAGGAGGGCTCCTATTTACAGTTGGGATTGCTATGGGTGATGGTGCTGGCAAGTCTTGCCCCGTATTGTATTCCTACGAGACATACAGGGCTCCTTATCTTAATACCCCAGGCATGTAGACTGCACATAGACACATCTCTTCCCCAGGACTGTAAGCAGGAGCTAGTGGCACAGGAGGTTGCAAATCATGAACTGGCGACCAGAGGCATAGGCCCAAGGAGTAGGGGAGTAAAGGGGAAAAAGGCTGAGGAAGGGGAACAGAGCTGCTGGGATGGAGAGATCAGGGAAGGATATCAAGTCAATTGTCACAGGAGTCTAGAGGTTTTATTAGACCCCACTGATTACCAGCTGTAAAGAAAGTAATTTTGACTGGAGTTTGTCTTCTCTTGTATAACATTAATAGATAAGTAATAGATGATTTAGTTATAACCTGGAAGTATATGAATGACAGATTAGTGACTGTAGTATTCAATAGGAGGGACCAACTGGACAGCCCAGTGAATGGAACTCACCGGTTAGGTCCTCTCCTCTTTGGGGTTTGGGTATTGGTGCAAGGGATTTCCAGTTGGTGACTCTGTGCAGCTGGATGATATTGGCCTAGTGTCAATGAGTGAGCCCCCTGTAGAAGTAGCTGCCTCAGTTAACATGGTGAATAGACCTGGGAATGGTAGTTGCTAAGTGACTATGTTCAGCAATGCTACAGAAAGCTATTGTATAACTTGTAACCCCCCTCTCCAGTCATCAGGCAATTCAAGACTCCAAATGGGTCATGAGAAACTGAAGATCGGAGGTGTCCAATTGCCTTGAGAGACCATCAGCGTTCTGTTGAGCTCTACACTGGCTGTGTCGGATAGTAAAGTTATGAGTATGAAGGGCTAGCCTCCATCTTAACAGGTAAACATAGTCCCCAGTTAATCGAGCCCAAAAAATCTCACCCAAAAAAGTTGCTCTGTAGTTTCTTTAGGACCCAAGTGACTGCTAGGCATTCCTTCCCAATAGCAGCATAGTTAACCTCTTTGTGCAATAATTTGTTGCTCAGGATTGCTATAGGGTGCTCCTCCCTCACCCTGGGCATCCACCTGACTAAAAACAGCACTGATGCCATGGTGTGGGCCTTCATTTAATCCTGGGCAGCTAGGAAGGGGTGGGACTTTAGGGCAACCCTCATGTAACGGAAGGGTTTCTCAAATTCGAGCATTCACTATACCAGCTATCCCTAGGTACTGCACCTCCCCTTAGCAAACTGGCAGTTATCAGGACGAATGGTCCGACCCAGGACCATGGCTAAGTGGTCCACATGTTCCTACCAAGTATGGCAATGCCATTGAGGTATGTATGTGTGAACTCCTGGCACCCATATAGCAGGTGATCAACAAGCCTTTGGAATGTGGAAGGGGCATTGTTCATCCCAAAAGGCATAACGGTAAGCTGGCCAAAATGGTGTGGTGAATGTTGAATTATCTCTAGCAGTTTCAGCAAGTCGCATCTACCAGTAGCCTTTAGACAAGTCGAGAGTGCTCACATAGTTTGCCCGTCCTAGCTTATATAGCTGTTCATCTACTCTGGGCATAAGGGTGAGAGTCAGTAGACATTTTGTCATTTAGTCACCAATAGTCATCCCCCCTGGTGGTCCCCCTCCCAAAACTCCAGTAACAGGTCCAATGATTCACTCACTTTGAACCCAAACAAAAGTTCAAAGAGGGAGAGCACTGTGGACTCTTGAAGGATTTTTCGTCAAAAGGGAGATAGAGAAGCAAAATTTCCCAATCCATCTCCTGCTCTACAAAGGCTCTAATCATTGCCTTCAGGGTGCCACTCAATCTCTCACATTGGTCTGGGGATGAGAAGGAGTCAGCCTCAGCTGGGTCATTCCACACTTCTGCCACAACAGCTGGGTCAGCTCAGCCATAAACGGCCACAACAGCCATAAACTGGTTACCCTGATCTGACAAAATATTGTGAATCTAACCCAGGTGTGGCTACCAAGGCATCAACCATCCTTGCTGCATTAATGAGGCAAAGAGCTACAGCCTCCAGCTACCGAGTGTCATAATCCACCACCATGAGGACTTACTAGACTTGGCAAGGGGCCAATGATATCAAAAGCTATTTGGTGGAAGGACATCTCTATAATGGCATGGGCTGCAAGGGAGCCTGGAGGGAACTCAACCACTGCCACTAAATTGTTGACAAGTATAACATAAGGCACAGAAATTAGTAACGTCTCATGATACTTCAGCATTATCAAATGGCTGAAAGGCTCTATAGCAGTGGTTCTCAACCTGTGGGTCGTGACTGTGTTTTTTTGTCTCTTCTGGTCTGTAGCTTTGCTGTTGGGGGTCGCCACGGTTTGGGAGGTTTTGTCAGGGGGTCGCGGGACTGGAAGGGTTGACAGCCGATGCTCTATAGGGTGGCGGGTCAGAATCAGCGAAGCTCTGTCTGTGACGTGGTGACTAGCTAGTTTGCTCCCTGGTAATCTCTGCGCTGACTTTCCTCATCACCTCCATTTTGTAATCCAGGACAGACCTTCCCCCTGGTATTTCCTCTCCACTTCTAGGTCCTTAGCACTGGACAGGAAAGTCTCATAACTGGATTCTTCTCTTGGTGAGAAACAAGTATCTCCGAGTTGATGTGAATGAGTATCTGAGAATGAAAGTTAGAATTAGTTATATTATATATGAATACTAGCGACTTGCCCGTCAAAAATGAAGGGACAGTAAAATTGTAAGGCAGGTAATGCTGTTTGCCAAAGACATCAATTTTTTTGGTGGTCTGACATCCTTCGGTGCTTATTGCGAGCCTCCTGCTGAGCGACTTCGGCGCTTATCGCGTGGCTCGCAATGAGCGCCGAAGGCGCTCATTGCGTGCCTCTTGGTTGTTGTATATTTTTTTTATCAGAGGTGCTTTTGCTGTCATTGTAAGGTCTGCGCTGATGTGCTTTCTGCGCTTATTGCAAGGCTGTCCCCGGTGTAGTTTGTGTGCTGTGAGCAGCGTTGGCGCTCGTTGTGAGGCGCTCAGTGAATGGCTTTTGCGTTTATTACGATAGTGTTTTTTTTGTGTATATGTATTTTTGTATGCTAATTAAATAATTAATAAATTAATATACTTTACCTATTTGTAAGTAATATATGCAGGAAGCATTATGCTGAAGAGCTGGCAATCTGTTTTGATGTTCCTGCAGCATACAATGTCGGTTTGCACTGTTGTGGAGCTGAGGTGTAAGTGTCAGCAATGTGTGCAGTGTGTAATGTAAATAGGCTGCGTGCGCGAGGGGAAGCAGTTAGTGTAGCTGTGTACTTCCGCATTCTGTAAGTTAGTGTTGTAAAATGGCGGCGAATGTGTACGTGGTACATTGGTGTGGTTGATTTAGCGTCCTTGCAAAAAGTGTACTGTGTACCTCGTACGGCTTTTTGGAAAAGCCGTATGTGCTTGTTGGTGTTTTGCGGCTTTAGGGTCGTGTAGCCTCGTTTTCGTTTTTTTCGGCTGCCATTTTTTCTCTCGCTTTTTTGTGTGTCTAAACTCGGTAAATTGGACTTCAATTGAGGTGTAACTTCACTTGCAGAGGTCCTGGGTGCCCCCCCTTGCTGTGGGTAAGCTTTATGTCATTTTTGTGTGTATTTATTGTTTTTTTTTGTTTTCAGCTGTGCGCGGCCGTTAAGGTCGTATTTTTGTGAGTTCGTAAAGTACGTAAAGTCCTGTGGCTCATATTTTTTTGTGTAAGTGCGTATTTAGTCATTGCATGTTAGATGTATTTCTTCAAAGTCCTGCTTCTGTGGGTGTTTGTAACCACTTGTGAAGCCGCGTAGAGCCTCCACCTCTGCAAATGTGGCCCCTCGCTTCTCGAGGGTCCGCATTTACGGCCTGCAATGATGTGGGAGCCTCCACCTTTCGCAAATGCGGCCCCTCGCATTTGCGGCCCGAACTTCATCCCTCGCTTTGCAAGGGACGTAGTTCTTACGAGCTTGCTTTGCAAACTCGCAAAGCGTGACGACGTTTCGTAGTTTGACAACTATTATATGTGATATATATATATGTACCAAGTTAAAAACCTGGGTTTGTGGGAGGGGCGATCTCCTGATCCGCCTCTTCAATGGGAGGGGCTTTGTCAAGCCCTGTCTCTTCCTGTGGGAGGGGCTTCAGCCTTATAAGCACTTCCTGTCCACAGTCCTTTGCTCAGTTCAGTCCTGAGCACTGCGCTCTCTCACTTTTCAGCTTTCCTGACCTCATATTGCAAGCTCCAGTCGCTTTTTGGGCCTTTTCCTATTGTAATCCAAGGTAAGTTGTCTACTCCTTCTAAGCTGTCCAAGGTTCAGCCTTCGCTATTGTGCCAAGTTTCTTGAGTCCCTTCCATGTCCATGGCTACGCCTTTTAGGCTTCGTTAAGTCTGCTTCGCAAATTTTGGTCCAAATCTACAAGTTTTTTTCAACTTTCCTGTACCATTTCGGGGTAGATTTTACCTGAATTGGCTAAAATTATGACCCTCATTCGCCATTCCATAAGTCCTAAACGAGCCTTGCAACCTCACCTCACTCACTCTTTCCATACGAACCATACCAGCCTTCGCAGTCTTACAACGTGTATGCTATCATACGACCCATACCAGCCTTCGTAGGCATTACCTCGTTCACACTTTCCATAAATCTCAAAACCTGCCTTCGCAGGTTCACTCTCATTACACTTTCCCAAGTCCTCACAAGTCCTAATGCTACTGCAGCCCTTTGCCATTGTGATCACGCTTTCATGGCCTTCCTTCCTCTCATCACTCGGCCCTCGGGCCCTCTTCGTAGGCTGATATAGGGCGTGGCAATCGGCTACACCTCAGCTACGCAAGGAAGGGGCCCAACCCCAAATTTATGTCCAGCTTGTTTGCCTGGGCCCAAAATGTCTGCGAGGGCATTCCATCGCTGGAGAGCAATGGTTCGATGCACTCTATCGTTAGGAGAGGGATCCGACCACAAATATATATATACTAGCGACTTGCCCGTCAAAAATGATGGGGCAATAACATTTTAATGCTGTTAAAGCTGTTTGCCACACAATGTGAGTCTCTGACATTCTTAACCTTTTTGTTATCTACAAAGAAGTACAATATTTTTAATAAAATGTTTTATTTTTTTAACTGTCAACTGAAAAACCATAATTTTTGAACAATATTAACTATTTTAATTCTCATATATGCAAGAATAATATAACAATTCCTGAAGTTTTGATGAATACATATTGTAAACCATTACATAAAACTTTGTAACATGCAACTTATATTTGAAACAATGTTGAACCATTTCTTTTTAACAATACTAACATTTTTACGTCATAGGTATGCATGAGTAACATAAGAATAGGTAAACTTTCTCTGAAGAAGTATTTGCAACCATTACATAATGCTTTGTAACATTAAACTTTTATTTAAAGTACTGGTAAACCACATAGGTATTGAATCCAGAGGAAGGCAAACAATAAAACCCCCCATTGAAACTTTGCCAATTGTATCAAAGTGGGAAAAAAAAAATCCTTCCTGACCCGATTGGATTACTGTCTGAATCAATACTCTGTATTTAATTATAGATTTCAATTTATTAACAAATGGTTATCCTCCTACTATCATAAATCCTTAACTATATACAAATAATGTTAACATGTCAAATAGTAACTCAAAATACTAACATTTAACCTCAAATTGTTTTGTGGTGCCAATCATGTAAAAAGGTAACTTCTAACACATTCCAATTTGTTACTTTTTCATTTTCTTCTTATTGTTGTAGTTCTTGAAAATGGCACATAGTTTCCTTTGTGAAATAGTGGTCCACTAAAAAGAGACTGCCAGACATAAAAGTTTGTCCGCGGGATATAACCACTGTTCTCTATGTTTTTTGCCATTTTATAGAGTTTCTTAGTGAAATAGTGGTCCTCTAAAAGGAGTCCGAGTGACATGAAACTTCGTCCTCAAAATAAAACCACTGTTCTCTATATTTGTTTTTATTTCTTGTGAATTTGTCCTTGTGATAAAAGCATTTTTTTTAAATGGCGCATAGTGATTTGTTTGCAAAATAATGTTCCTCTTAAAAGAGTCCCAGAGACATCTAAGTTCGTCCTGGAAGTAAACCCACTGTTCTCTATGTTTTTTGACATTTTATAGAGTTTCTTAGTGAAATAGTGGTCTTCTAAAAAGAGCCAGAGTGATATCAACTTTCGTCCTCGAAATAAAACCACTGATCTCTATGTTTACAGAATGCGTCCATCCTCTAATAAATCACCCTGACTTGGGTTTTCCTGAATATGAACTTTAATTTCCTCTGGATTGTTGCATCTTGAAAATGCAGCATACACTTGGCCATGTGCAAATACAGGTTCCTGTAAAAAAAATACCCACAGACTTAAAAGTTTGTCCTTGGGATTTATTAATGGTCATGGCAAATGCCATGATAATGGGAAACTGTCTCATTTGAAGGACAAAAGGCAAACCACTCTCACTTGGAGCCAAATCAATTCTTGGTATAAGAACTGATTCACCTTTATGGGTACCATTCATGAGGCCCTTAATATTTAATTATTCATTAATAATTAAAAAGAAAAAACTAACTTAATTGATTTATTAATTAATTAAATAACAAAATTGAACATTATTTTAACCACAATCTATACTTTGCTCCTAGCTCTTTGGGTTTGTCCTTCTTTAGGAAAACCTCATTAGGTTTACCATTGATGTCAGTTATTGATTAATTCATTAACGTACATTAATTTATTAATGATTTAAGTATAAATTATAAAAAAAAAACATCACTTATTGATCAACATATATGTGCAGCACTTTCCTTATTAAAAATATAGAAAAATTCCAAATGCTTTTCGAATCATTGCATTCTTTCAATAATGCTATTTGGGGGGGTGGAGCTTGCGTCAGTCTGGGATAGACGTGTTTAGCCGGAGCTTCTACTTTTAAATGGAATTTTGGGCTAATAAAATGCCCTAAAAATATCAGCAACCCCAATACCAGCAGGGGACAGAAGAGGAGGTGATACTAATCCCCCACTGGACCCTCCGACTGCACTTTCTGATAAGCAGTCAAGATGGAGAGACTCGCCTGAAACCCAGGCCAGGATGCACCCTATCCCATGGAGCCCTAAGCTGCAGGAAGCTGCAGGGGAGAGCGGAAGACACAGGAAGGCACTTGGGGGCGTCAGGCTCCAAACGGAGTGCCGTAGGGATGCCCTGGCCTCTGCCAGCAAGTAAGAAGAGAGAGACTGGGGAGTAGGAAAAGCCTGCGAACGGGCGGCCTCCATCTTGGGAGGTGGCGTGGGAGGCCCCGTAGCTGATTCTGTGGCACAATATAAAATAACACCACCTTCATACTCAGTTTCAGCAACACACAGAATATAACTATAGGAACTCTGGCTTATCTCCACAAACTCCCTTCTTCTGCAACAATTACCGGGCAACTACAACCTCCAATCTAATGTTTATGCAGGACGTTTTGCTATTTTCCCACAAACAGCATCTGAGTGATTCAGATCAATAGACTTGTGATTACTGGCTGTATTATAAGCCTTTGTGGTACCACTTGAAGTCCTGATCACACACCGTCACCTTCTGACTGCTCAAGGAGGTAGCAACAACTTTTGGCTGAATATGCCTCACATAACACCTCTCATGACTATGGAGCTACACACCCAGACCTCCACTGTTGCTTATTAATATTGAGTTTGCAACCGATCTCCTTTTCCCATCTAACGACGAGCTACTACACCCGCTGATCCCCTTTTCGAGCAGTACTTTGTGACTTTTTGCCTTAACAGTACCTGAGTGACTAAGAACATTAAGCTGGTACCTACAAGCTACATCAGTGACTGTGTGGCACTTATTGGACATCTGTCCTCTTATCGCCACCTAGAGGCTTTTCGAGAAGGGAGGTATCCCTGACATGTATTAGGAACTAAATGGGGATCTAACCCGGCAATACAGCCAGCAGGTGTCTTAACTATTTTTCCAGAGCCGGCCGTGTTTTACAAATTGATGCTTTGCGAATTGGAGTAATAGAGTATTTGTGAGGAATTGAGTCTGCTGGGTTTTTGAACCCTGGTCCCCAGGCTGCTGAACCTCTTCCCTACCACTGCGCCAGCCTGCTTTTGTGAATTTCCTTGAGAGCTGATAAACCTTGACTCTGCTAGCAATAGTATCAGTGACTAGTCTCTTCAGCTGTGTCTGGTCAGGTGTCTGGTCCTTGGCCTATATAAGGCACTTCCTGACTATGTACCTTGCCAGATTATTGTGGTTCCTGTTCCCTTCAATAAAGCTTGTTCCTGTTTCACCTACAAGTTGCTGAATTGGATCATTGCTGACCTAGGCTGCTGGTCTCTAAAACCTTGTGATTCCTATATCATTACAGAATAATCTGGCCCTTTCATGGAGACCGCCGGGTCAGATTCTGCATTGGCCCAGCAGGTTGCTTTTACTGCAAGAACTGTGCAGACCCAGGCACAGACTATTCAAGTGCTGCAGGACCAGGTAGCTGAACTGCAAAATAAAGTTCAGTCAATGCACAGTGAGTATACCAGCTACAGGGCACGTGATGTTGAGGCTGCTACTGTTACACCTGCACAAGATGCCTGTTTGCCCCTACCAGAAAAGTTTGGAGGAGATCGCAAAAGATTTAGGGGTTTCCTGAATCAATGCCGTTTGCACTTTATGATGTTACCTCACCGTTTTCCATCTGAAAGAGAGAAGGTGGGATTTATTTTCTCCCTATTCAAAGATGAAGCCCTGGCTTGTTGCTCCCCTCTTCTGGAACAAGACAGTCCAGTCTTGGGTAATTTAAATGACTTTCTTGAGGCCATGTGCCTAGTTTTTGATGACCCCAATCGATGTGCTACAGCAGAAGCCACTCTCCTTCATTTGCATCAAGGGACTTGCATTTGTGCGTTTGGCTATCCGTATTGATCAGAGACTTTCTGAAAGAAGATTTGAAAGACAGGGCTCTTTTAGACCAAGTGCTACTCCTATTTCCTATTCAAGAATTTCTACTCCGACCCCACAAACACCTACAGGCTCTGAGCCTGAGGCTATGCAGGTAAATCTAATAAGAGGGCCATTATCCAATGAAGAAAAACAGTGGCGACGCACTCAAAATTTATGCCTGTATTGTGGTAGTGCAGGGCACTATGCCATCAATTGCCCTAGCAAATCCAAAAGAACAATAGCTATGGCTGCTGAGGGTGCACAGATTCGACACCAATCCCAGATTTCAGATCAACTGGATTCTGTCACACAACCCTTGTTTTCTCTGGCTCATGGTGAAGAGGGTATATTGACTCAACATCCTCATTTTGTGGTGCCTATCACGTTGCAATGTGGTGATTGTAAAATTTCAACTACAGCTATAATAGATTCTGGAGCAGGCTTAAACTTTATGGACATCAAATTTGCAGCAGGAAATATAATTCAGTCTATCCCTAATTCTTAATGGAGACAGTAGACGGTTCTCCACTTATGTCAGGCCCGGTTACACATGAGACTGTGCCCTTAAAGTTGACTCTGGAAGTGAATCACCATGAGGCTATATCTTTCCACCTAATTTCCGCAACACAGTTTCCAGTGTTTTTGGGGGTACCTTGGCTTGCTCTGCATAACCCACAGATTGATTGGAAGACCAGAACTTTGTCCTTTTCTTCAGAACACTGCTTAATGAATTGTCAACCCTCTAAGGTAACACCTGTTGCCACAACAATTAATGAAATGGTTGCTACAAACTTGACTAAGCTTCCTCTACAATATCAGGATTTTGCAGATGTCAGTGATAAGAAGAATGCTGATCAGCTTCCACCCCACAGGCCTTATGATTGCCCAATAGAGCTGTTACCTGGGGCTGCTATCCCATTTGGCCGTATATATTCCCTTTCTGAGCCTGAATTGAAAGCTCTTTGTGAATACATATAAGAAAATATTGCCAAAGGCTTTATTCGACCATCTACTTCTCCAGCAGGAACTCCTATATTCTTTGTAGAAAAGAAAGATGGCAGCCTACGGCCATGCGTTGACTACAGGGACATTAATAACATCACTGTTAAAAACCGCTACCCCTTGCCTCTCATTCCTGAACTTTTGGAGAGACTTCGCTCAGCTAAAATATTTACGATGCTTGATCTTCAGGGGGCATATAATCTGGTTCGCATAAGACCAAATGATGAATCGAAAACAGCTTTCAGAACCAGGTACGGGCATTACGAATATCTAGTAATGCCATTTGGGCTTTGTAATGCCCCTGCAACTTTCCAGCATCTTATCAATGATGTACTACGAGATCTCCTGGATTAGTTTGTTGTGGCATATTTGGATGATATCCTAATATTTTCTGATAATCTTGAAAACCACAGAAAACAGGTCCGTATAGTTCTGGAGCGCCTTCGTACCCACCACCTATACATTAAACTGGAAAAATGTGAGTTTGAACAAACAGAAATTCAATTCCTGGGGTATGTAATAACTCCTAAAGGTTTAAGTATGGACGCGAGTAAAATTAAAGCTGTGCTGGACTGGCCCATCCCCAAGAATGAAAAAGATATTCAGAGATTTGTGGGGTTTGTCAATTTTTACAGGCGTTTCATTAAGAATTTCTCTGCCGTTATTACACCGATCACTGAACTTACACGTAAAGGGACTCCTTTTCAGTGGTCCGATAAGGCGGATACCGCATTCTCCCGATTAAAGACTCTGTTTACATCTGCCCCAGTCCTGGTACATCCTCAGCCGGAATTACCATTTATTGTGGAAGTTGATGCTTCTGATTCAGCTGTTGGTGCTATACTGTCTCAAAGGACTGGACCTAAGATGCTGTTACATCCGTGTGCCTTCTATTCCCGCCAGATGGTGCCAGCAGAAAGAAACTATGACATAGGGAATAAAGAACTATTGGCTATAAAAGCTGCGTTCACCGAATGGAGACATCTCTTGAAGGGATCTACCCATCCAATTACTGTCCTCACAGATCAGAAAAATCTGGAATGTATTCGATCAGCTAAGAGACTGTCAGCCAGACAAGCACGCTGGTCCATATTCTTCTCGAGGTTTAATTTTTTGGTTACATACCGTCCTGGCTCCAAGTATGGTAAGGCGGATGCCTTGTCTAGAATAGCTGACCCCCTCCATTCTACCGTAACCAAGACCACCATCTTGCCGGAGGATATATTTATTGGAGTTTAATTTCCTTCTGATCTGATGTCTCGCATTAAAAAGGGCTACTCTGAAGATCCAGTTCTTCGTGATCCTCCTCGTGATCTCCATATGACTATGCCTAATGGGTTTTGGATTTTTCAACAACGTCTGTTTGCTCCGGAGTCAGTGCGACTGGACCTTTTACGTCTCTACTATGACTCAAAAAATCTATATCCATGGACTTTATTGTGGAACTACCTCCCTCTAAGGAACACACTACCATTCTTGTTGTTGTGGACAGGTTAACTAAGATGGGTCATTTCATACCAGCTCGTGGTCTCCATTCAGCTAAGCAGACGGCTGACCTGGTTATGCGGGAAATATTTTGCTTGCATGAAGTGCCTGATGAAGTAGTTTCTGACAGGGGAGAGCAGTTTACATCTCGTTTTTAAAAACATTTTTGCTCTAATCTAGGTATTAATGTAAATCTGTTGTCAGCTTTTCATCCACAAAGTAATGGACAGAATGAGCGAACCAACCAGACTTTAGAGCAATATTTGCGGTGCTATATTAGTTACCTGCAGGATGACTGGCTGGATTTTCTACCCACGGCGGAGTTTGCCTATAACAATGCCCAACACTGCTCCACTTCTCTGAGCCCATTTTTTGCCAACTATGGTTACCATCCAACCTTTCTAGTGAGTCTCCTAATTACTACTTCTATTCCTGCAGTCACTGATCGGCTAACCACCTTACGAGATTCCCAAGACCTGTTGAAGGAGACTCTTTCGGGGGCTCAGGAATGTAACAAGAGAGCTGATGATAGGCGTAGAACGGAGGCCCCAGTTTATCATGTTGGTGATAAGGTTTGGCTGTCAACAAGGAATCTTAAGCTTAGGGTTCCTTCTCATAAATTGGGTCGGAGGTTCATGGGACCTTTTGAGATCATCGCTCAGATCAATGCTGTCACTTTTCGTTTGCAACTTCCAGATTCCATGAGAATACATCCGGTGTTTCACGTTGCACTGCTGAAACCTTTCCATGACAACACTTTCCCTGGCCGAGCCCTGCCTGCGCCACCTCCAGTCCTCGGGGATGGTGAGGATGAATACGAGGTGGAGAAAATCCTGGACTCCAGGATCTTCCGCAACAAGCTTCAGTATCTGGTTTGTTGGAAAGGCTATGGTGAGGAGGATAGTTCATGGGAACCAGTGGACAATATTCACTCTACATCTTGTTAAATTGGCACCCAGAAGGAACTTGAGGCGGAGGGCGCCCGGAAACCTTTCAGCTGCGATATGGAGGTAACTATAACTTGAGGAGATTTGTGATATTCTTATTGGGGTTTATCACGAGCCCGCTTAGTGATGGTCATTTTAGCTTTACCCTATTGTCTATTTCAGGCTAGTAGCAGTATGGTTCAGCTAACTGATTTGATTTTTGTCCTTTTTTTTTTTTTTATTGTAACTCTAGCTATGTTATAGAGACTTTAATAACTAAAAATTTAAAATAAGAAGGTCCAGTCCGTTAACAATTTGAGAATGTTTTATTGTGAAAGTTTATGTAACTCAACTGACAAAATTGAAGTGTTCATCATGTTTTATTTTTGTATACCTTCTAATAAAGATTATAAATTCAATAATGCTATTCAGGTTTTGCATTGAGAGCAGGTAAAACAATATGTACAATATAAAAAAACATGACATCTTACACCTTTATTTACAATTACAGATTACAATGGCGGACAACAGAGAAGACAGGATTGAACACAAAGAAGAGTGGCAAGGGAAAGGAAGCAAAGGTGGAGAGATTACTCAATGTGGTTTGTCAGTTTTGTGGGGCCTATCATTTTCTCAAGGAATGACAAACTGACGGAGACTTCATTAGTTGCTGTCAGAAAGGAAAGGTAAGACTTCCACAAAGACACACAATTCCAGATTACTTACAAAGTATAATGAGCGATCCAACATTTCCAAATTATACCAATTAAAAAAAAAAACATCAGGTCTTATAACAGTGCAATTTAATTTGCTTCTATGGGTGCAACATTAGCAGAAAATGTCCAGGACATGGTCCATATTGTTTTAGAGTTCAAGGGCAAATTTACCACCGCACTTCACATTTACACCCACAAGAAGGAGAGCAATGGAAATTTGCAGTTATATGTCTTAGATACAATGGAAGCTGTTGAACAATGGATGACACTTCCAGAAAATAAACAGTGTTTGAGCATAGTCTTTGAACAGCTGGATAAAATTATGGCCAACAACCCATATAGTATAGCATACAAACAATTAGCACAGGTTGAAAAAGAACAACAACAACATGCTCAATTACATCAATTGCCAATGCCAAGAGTAAATATGGTTTTGAAAAGAGATTGCAATACTGATCAAAGACGGTATAATTTACCAACAGTAAGTGAGGCTGCCATGGTCTTTAAAAATGAGGATGGTGAACCACCTTTTCAGCAGGATATTAGAATATATCCACGCAATGAATACCAACCTTTTATAAACATAAATATATTAAGTTGTAATTTGGATTTAATGACATATCCCATTTTCTTTCCAAATGGTGAGCCAGGATGGGAACCAAAATTACAATTGCAAAGTTATCCCAATAGGAAAGTTTGTGTTAGAAGCAATATTTCTATGCTGGAATATAAAGTGGCACAAACTGCTATTCGGGATCATTTTAATCCTATTTTATGTGGGGCAAACTCACACAACAATGAATTATTGATTCCTATCTACAATTCGAAGCAAATAATCAAAATTTTATAAAATTTCAACAAACAAGCTTCCCATAGAACAATATTATGGATTGATAGAGACTTTTCAGCTGGAAGAGCAATAATTTTGCCATCCACTTTCCAAGGATCTCCTTGCAATATGCAAGAAAGATATAACGATGCCATGGCTATTGTCACTAAATTTGGGAAAACAGATTTATTCATTACATTCAGCTGTAATCCACAATGGCCAGAGATCAAGGAAAATTTTAATCTTGGACAAAATATTTCTGACCAACCAGATTTAGTGGCAAGATTATTCAAAATAAAACTCAATTAATGAATACATGATATAACTAAAGCACAGTTATTTGGAAAATGTGTGGCTTTCTACTATTGAACTTCAAAAAAGAGGCCTGCCACATGCACATATACTTTTAATCCTGCAGCAAAAAAATAAATCAAATACTGCAGAATGAGAGTGGATTCAGTAATTACTGCTGAATTGCCACATCCAGAAAAATATTCAAAACTTTATGAGATTGTAACACACAAAATGATTCATTGGCCATGTGGAGATATCAATCCAAATTCACCATGTATGGAAAATAAAACAAAATACAAAAGAGTTCCCAAAACTATTTCAAATGCAATCTTATTCTAATTGTGATGGATACCCTTTGTATAAAAGAAGAGAAGGACAAACAGCTATTATCCGTGGCCAAAAGGTCGATAATAGATATGTAGTTCCATACAATCCACATTTGCTGATGAAGTACAATGTACACATAAATGAAATCCATCAAATATGTTTATAAATATATATACAAAGGATATGATGCAGCAACTGTTGTTGTGCAAGGTGCACAAAACGAAAAGGAAAATCCAATTTTACATGACATGTTATTTATTCCAATCTTTTTATTAAAGACCAAAGGTAAAACACAGCATGTAATGATAGATCAGATAGACAGATTCTCCATTGCCAAGCATTATATGTTAAACATAAACACAGTGTCAGATTTGAAAACTTAAATACAAGGTGCAATCAATCCAAGGATATTCTGCAGTCTTCACACATTTTTGAATAATTTTCTGTGATTTACTTACTGAGGAGTTCCCTCCTCAAATCTAAACTTAGCCTACTCGATATATAAAATACTGAGGAACTCTGAAATTAGCCAATATAACTCGGTAATTGCAACTAATTAACTTAACATAGCATCTAGTATAAACAGAAACTGTAATTAAAGAGAAGACAAAAAATAAATAAAATAAAAATACACAGAAAAAAAAGGAAAGAAAGAGAAAGATAGAAAAAAGGACAAAAGGCATCTCCTGGTTAGTTACCTCACTCATGATCCCTTCCGGTCCATGGTCCTGCCGGCCTCCGCCTCCCCGCAGGGCCAGGGACACAGAGGTGAGAATAGTGTGCCTTACCTAATCGATATACTATGTTGGGAGTCTAGCCAAGGGGTCCATATCTTTAAAAAACTGGGGGTACTGATCTTCTAAAGTACTGGTTAATCTTTCATTAATCATAATGAAGTTAACCTTGGTGATTATCTCACCTAAGCTAAGCCTTGGGGATTTCCATTTTCTAGCTATATGCTGTTTAACTGCTAAATTAATAAATTGCAATAACTTATTTTGTATTTTACTTAAGGCTTCAATATGCATTCCTAAAAGGCAATTTTCAATTGAGGGTCGAATTGGGCTACCAAATAATTTGGATCAGAGACTCATAGCTTGTTCCCAAATGTCCCAAACCACTGGGCATGACTCCCCTTTCTGATGACAGCCCCTATAGCATTCGTCGTTGTTCTGTGAGTTCATAGAATGCATTCTAGCGGGGGTGAAGTATGTCCTGTGTAGGACTTTAAGCGACACCTCCAGAATATTATATGTAATAGAGCCCCTAGACAGATTGGTAAAGGCCTCCTTCCACTCCACCGGCCCCAGTCCCCTTCCCAGGTCCTGTTCCCATTTGTGCATAAAGGGGGGTTTAGGAGTTTTATCAGCCCTATTAAAAAAGGAGTACAGGGCTCCCAGTGTACCCCTAGTCAGAGTCAGGTTCTTACACACCACCGAGAACCAGGTTGATCTTGGGGGTCCTAGACTCTGTACCAACGACGTTAACCAGTGCCTAAGATGCAGGTAGCGCCAATTTTCTCTTGGCGGGATATCGTACTTATCCAGCATTTGAGCGTGTGGGTAAATTATATCGTTGGAGAACCAGGTGTTTATCCTATCTAGTTGTCCAAGAGCCCACCACTGACGGATCTCTGCCTGAAAAACTTCTTTCAAATTTGGAAAGGATCTAATGGAGGTTAGAGGGGACAGCGGGGTTGACAACTGATGCTTCTTGACTGCCCAGTCCCATACCGAGAGAGTTATTTTAATTATTGGGTTGGAAAATTTAGGAAGAGGCTGGTTATACCCTGGATGCCATATAATAGTGTCCCACGTCCAGGGCTTGAGATCTTGATTCTCCATAAACACCCAGGTAGGCTGGTGTTTGACTGAGTGGGCTCTAGGTAAGAAAGCTAGCTGGGCGGCTCTTAGATACAGCATAAGATTGGGGCAGGAGAGACCCCCTTGAGTTCTATGCCTGTACATTAACTGCTTAGCTATCCGCGGTGGTTTGTTTGCCCAAATAAATTAAAAAATATGTTGTTGCATTCTTTCGAGATCTCGGGTTTCTACTGGGATGGCCAGTGTCCTAAATAGGTAAAGAATTTTAGGTAACACATTCATTTTAATAGTAGCGATACGCCCTGTCCATGATATATTATATTTAGACCATTTTTGCAAGTCGTCTAACAGTTTCCGAAACAGTGGGGGGTAGTTTGCTTTATACATCCCTGAGACTCTCTCCGTGATCCTGATGCCCAGGTATTGTATGCCGTCTGACGGTCAGACAAATTTGTACCTAAGTTTCAGAACCTGGATGTCCGTCTGCCGCATCCCCACGCCCATCGCCTCAGTCTTATCCCAGTTAATTTTCAGACCCGAGTGTAAGCTAAACTCATCGATAGTCAGCATAAGATTGGCAATCGATGCTACCGGATTTGTAATATCCACTTTCTTTGTTCCTGGTAATCTAATATTGGCTGCTGGGTAATGATAAAGTGTTTTAATTAGGTTAATGAAGCGTCCCCCGAAGCCAAACTTCCCCAGGACTGAATAGAGATAAGGCCACTCGACCGTGTCGAAGGCCTTCTCGATATCCAGCGCGAGAACGCACAAAGGTGTACTAGCTACTTGCGCAGAGTGCAAGACATTCAGCGTCCTCCTGATATTATCTGCTGTCTATCGATAGGGGATGAAGCCTGTTTGGTCCTTATGAACCAAATCTGGTAGGAAGTCCGAGACCCTGCCCGCCATTATCTTAGCCAGGAGCTTAATGTCTCCATTCATAAGGGAGATCGATAATTCTTGGCCTCGAGAGGGTCCCTGCCCTCTTTGGGAAAGAGGACTAGATCCGCCCTGTTAAGCTCTGGGGGCATCGAGTCACCATCAAGAATTGAATTGAATAGTTTACAGAGAAAGGGGGATAATTGGGCCGCAAACTTTTTGTAATATGAGTTAGTGAACCCGTCCGGCCCAGGGGCTTTGCCCGTCTTAAGGTTCTTAATGGCCGTTTGAACTTCCTCCTCTGTGATATTCGAGTTAAGTTTGCTTAAATTTTGGTCTGACACAGATGGGAAGTCGTATTTATCCAAATATGATTGTATGGCTTCTGCACTGCTTTTGGGCTTTGAGGTGTAAATATCTTGGTAGAATTCAGCAAAAGTTTTCTGAATTTCATTTTGGCTCACCATAATGCCACCAGTAGGTGTTTTGACTCTAGAGATGGTGGTTTTGCCAGATTTTGTTTTAAGCCTCCTTGCTAACATGGAGCCTGGTTTATTGGCTTTAGCATAAAATAGATGTTTAGTGCGCCGGAGGGCCTTTTCTGTTCTATCGCTCAGGAGGTTATCTAATTCAAGTCTACAAGTTTCAATTTTTTGGCGCAGCTGGGCCTTAGAATTAAGTTGGTTCTGACATTCCAGTAACCCCAACTCCTCCCTAAGCTCCGATTCTCGCAGCCTACATTGCTTCTTATAGCCCGATGCTAGCTTTATACAAGTTCCTCTCATAAATGCCTTATGGGCGACCCAGGTCCAACCAATTCCCACGTCTGTGAGCGAATTCTGGTCGAAGAATAATTGCAAGTCACCGGCCATTTGTTCATGCAGGGAGGGAATTGTGAGAAGTAGCTCGTTCAACTTCAATGCATAAGGGGGTTTAAGCTGGGATCCCAAATTCAAGGTAATAAGAACAGCCGAGTGGTCCGACCAAGTGCAGGGGAGAATTTTAGCCTCCTTGGAGGAGTCAAAAAGGGACGAGTCCATTCGTAGGGAATCTATGCGCGAATAAGACCCATGAGTGTGTGAGTAGTATGTATACTCTCTCGACCTGGGATAATGTCCCCTCCAAGTCCACCAGTCCCAACCTGTCCAGACATTTATTAATTTGTTTTATTTTGTTGGAGAAGCGCCCATTCGTTAAACTATTAGATCTGTCCAATGTGTGATCAAGAGTTAGGTTGAAGTCACCCCCCACTATCACCCTCCCATTGGCCTGTGTTTCTAGAATCCTCAAGATCCTTAACAAAATTTTATGAGGGGATGTGGTGGGAGCGTATATGGAGACTAGAGTTATGGGCTGGCCATTTACAGAGCCGTTTAGGATAATATAGTGTCCCTCCTTATCTACCTTTTTTGATTTCAAAATGAAGGGGAACTCTCGGTGGATGAATATTGAGGTGCCTGCTTTCCTAGTAGGTTGTGTCGCTGAGAAAAATACCGGGTAGTCTTTGTGTAAGTAGCTAGGGACATGGTTACGGGAGAAGTGGGTCTCTTGCAAGAGCACTGATGGCTTAATCTCTTTATAGTAAAAGAAAGCCTCCTCCTCTTGAATTGGGAATTGAAGCCTTGTACATTATGCGTCACAAATGTATACTCTACACTAGCCATGACCGTGTTGAAGTGAGGAGTGCTCATCAGCTGCTGACTCACCCATCCCTGGATCCAGGCCCCGCGGGGCGGGGAGACCAGACGGAGCCCGTAACCTCAGCTTGTGAGCCCGAGCATGTTGAGGTAGAGTGGAGTGGAGATATTTCCCGCCAGGAGAAGGTGAGACAAGAACAAAGGAAGGAGAGAAGAGTAATAATAACGTTAAACTTTCAGTTTTCACATAAGATGCCATAAACAAGAAACAAATGACTAAACTGCTTAATGGACATAATAAACATAACCTCCCTAGCCACCTAACTGCAGTGGCGGATTCAGGGGTGGAGGTTTGGCTGACCATACCTCCAAACTACCCTCAAAGGGAGGGATACTAGAAACAGTTAGAGTATGAGTCGGGGAAGGGGGGAGAATAAGACCCATAGGACCTCGCTATGAGGACTGGTACTGGCCTGGCTAATGACCACTTGTAGTGCCGGGGTAGAGAAGCCTACTAATTTCGGTTAAAGTGTACAACTAAGGGCCCTAGTACTTTTCCCGTAAGGTCCCTTCAGTACCTGGCACATTCTTTATTCTAGACCTAGTCCTAGTGCACCGATTAGGGCTATGGAAAATAGGCCGTTCAGCTTCCTTAAACCTCAACATTCTAAAACAAACAGAGTAAACAGTTAACTGTCAGAGGAAGATACAAGTGCAAAAAGCGTTCCAGGACACCCAAAAAACAGTCTCAAGTAGGGTCTGCCGAAGCGGAGGGGCCCTGCCAGGATGGTCCGCCCTGTGAGGGGCACAGACAGAGATTGTCTCCCCTTGAAGAGGGCTCCTTTGCCTGTTTAATGCGGATTACTTCCCGCCATTGCTTGGTAGGAAGTGGCATCGGCATATTAGCTTGAGCCTCGCTCGATTCCTCTGCGGGCAACAAGTGGAGGCGTTTGAGAAGCTCTTGCACTCCTCCCGTGAGCTGGCTGAATAAGAGGAACCATTATGTTGGAACAACAAGGCAAATGGGAAGCTCCATCTATATTGTATTTTATGTCTGATCAGAACCTCCAATGCTGGCTTCATCTCTCTCCGTCTGGCCAAAGTGATGGGAGACAGATCTGAGTAGATTTGGAGCTCCGAGTTGTCCAGGCCCTTAATGACTGCCATCTTCCTGGAGGCCGATAAGATGAGGTGCCTTGACTTTTGCCTCAGAAATCTAATTATCACATCCTTTGGCAAGTTCTGGTTCTTTGAGGCTCCTAGTGCTCTGTGGGCCCTTTCCATCTCCCAGATCGACTCTGGGACGTCCGGTAAGATGCTGCCGATGGTTGCTTTCAAGTACTGCATCAGGTCCTGGACTGCTCTAGGTACACCCCTAATTCTCAGGTTGTGACGTCTGGATCGATTTTCCAGGTCCTCAAATTTTTCTTCGAGGATAGAAATGCGTGTTGAGTTCTGACCGATCTCAGCCCTGTCTCTCTCTTGCGCTTCCACTATGTGGTCTGTGGATTCTTCGAGTAGGTGGGCTCTCTGCCCTAGGTCACCAATGTCCTTTTTAAGAGAGTCTACTGTTTTTGTGAGGTGGGCCAAAAACATTTCCTCAATCATTGCCAATGATTCGGGCGAGAGATGCATGTGTTGTTGTGGTAGGGCCACTGGCTGCCCCTCAGAGTCAGAGTTTTTGGAAGGTTCTGAGTGGGAAGCATGGGGCGGGCTAGAGCTTGCTCCTGAATGTCCAAAGTGGTCTGTTATAATGCGTTTTGCCTGCGCTCCCTTCTTATTTTTCCCCATCTTCATGCTTGCACCCCCAAGAACCCGGCTGTGCTTGAAAGACTCGGTCTGAGAGATGGAATGGGCTGGATCATCTATCAGGGCCCCTGGGTTATATCCTCTCGCCCAGCTTGGTCTGGTAATATATGCTCACAACATCAACATTCTCCCCAGGCTAGCGTGTCCCCCCCCCCGCCGGGATGTCTTGTTGATCTTAGGGAGACATGGTTAAATTGCTATTCGGCCAGCAATATCCCGCAGGTAGTCTAATCAGTTTTCGTATATGCCGCTGGGCAGGGAATCAAGCCGGGGGGAATGTAGGTCTCCCAAGCCCCAACTTGCCTAATCAGGCTATGACAAAAGCCGGGTGCTGTGCAGAGATTGTAGGTAGCTCTTTATAGGCCAAAGTTCTTTCAGCACAAGATTCCAGCAGCTTGTAGCTGATGCACTAGTTTTGTGTAAAAGTTATAAACGTGTTGCAGATGAAAGGGAGACTGTGAGATAAGCCAAAGCTCACATAAATATATATTCTGTATGCTGTTGACGCTGGGTATAAGGGTGTTGTTGTTGTATATTGTGCCCACAGGTCACATGAATTCATGTGCGTATGTGCCTGCACTAATGGAGGAGGAGGAGGGAAAAGGTCTGCTCCAGCCCCTTTCTTCCCTAGCCCTTCTGTACTCACTGAGTCCCTTGGGGATGCAGTCAGGCCAGCTGCCGTCAGGGTGCCTTTTGGTCTTCTTTACCACCTCATATGGTATGGTAGCCCTGGGATGTGGCAGCTGCAGGTCCGATTCAGCACACAGGCCACATGGCTGAGCCAAGGTGGCGGCCGCCCTATCACTGGCTGGCTCTCTTCTGCTGCCTCTCTAGCTTGCTCTGTAGCTGCTGCTCCAGGGCTCTTCCAGGCTTACCCCGCCACCTCCAAATGTCTCCTGAGGGGCCCCGGGGTCTTTCCGGAGCGCTGGGCCTCTTATTTAGGCTGTTTGTCACCTCCAAGATGGCCTCCAAGCTTGGCCCCCCCTCGCCACCTCCAAGATGGCGGCCGCGGGCTCGTGGGCCCTGCCGCCTCTCTCCTCCTTCTTTGTGCCGGGTCGGCAGCCTCAGCAGCACAGAGGCTGTTGCCCCCGGTGCCCTCGGCTCACCCCGTCGCTCTCCGAGGCTCTGGGCTCCCTGGGGAAGGGCACCACTGCCTGTGGTGCAAGGGAGTCTCTCCCTCCCCTCTTGGCAGGGCTCCGGAACTCCGGGTGTACCGCCGGGGGGTCCAGTAGGGGACCCGGATCACCCCCTCCTCTATCCCCAGCTGCCACCTGGGCTGCTTGTGAGTTCTTTTTTTTGTTTAGGGTGCTTTGCCCAAATACAGTCCCAACGGCAGGAGCTCCCTCTGTGCATATCCGTCACAGTCAGACACCCGGATGTCTCTCCCCATGACATGTTATTTAGATGCTCGCTATGCCAGTACTCGAGAAGCAATGTGGCGTCTTCTGAAATTTGAGATTCATGATCGGTCACATGCTGTGTATCAATTAGCTGTACACTTGCTACAAAGTCAGTTTGTTTGCTTTACTGCAGGCAATGAAAGTACTGCCTTAGCCGAAAGTGAACATCGGGAAACAACACTTACTGCTTGGTTTCAATTAAACTGCCAGGACACTGAGGCCAGACATTTTTTATACATTGAGATTCCATATCACTATGTATTTGTAAATGGCCAATGGCAACAACGAAAAAGAGATACTCAGAAAAATATACCACAAATTTATACCGTCAGTCCAAGAGACATTGAACATTTCAGTTTAACATGTTCCCGGTGCACAAAGTTATGTACATTTACGCACAGTGAATTACATAGTTTATGATACTTTTCTATTCGCTGCAAGAGCTCAAAACTTCATAGCAGATGATATAGAATTGGAGAGGTGTCTGGAAGAAGCAGCACTATGTCAAATGCCAAAGCAAATGAGAAAACAATTTGCATCTTTTGCAATGTACCTGATGCATTTGCTTTGTGGGAAACCTTTAAATTAAATATTTGTGAAGACTTCTTTAAACGTTACAATGAGCCCATTGCACTCTTAAAAGCATTAATGGAAATTCAAGTAATATTTCTTGCTTCTGGATTAAATTGTGCAAGTTTTAATTTGCCTCATCCAGGACTTATAGATGATATCAACTTTGACTATGACACTGAGCTTCAAAAACAAAAAACACAAGAAAAACTGGCAACTTTAAATACTTTACAATTGCAAGCATTTAATGCCATCACAAATGCTACAGATGATGAAATGGTCAAAGACCGTTATTTCTATCTAGATGGCCCTGGTGGATCAGGAAAAACATATCTGAACAATTGTTTGAGTTACATTTGAGCACAGGGTCAAATAGCAATGCCATTTGCAACAACTGGAATTGCCGCACTTTTATTAGAAGGTGGCAGAACTGTGCATAGTGGATTTAAACTGCCAGTTCCCATTTTAGAAACAACAGTGTCAGATGTTCGACTGAATTCTTAACAAGCAAAAAAATAAAATAAAAAGTAAATGAATTATCATAGATGAGGCAGCAATGATGTCATGTCATGCCTTGCAATGTATTGATAGATATTAAAAGAAGTGATAGATAATAATTTGCCATTTGGTGGAAAGGTGATGTTGTTAGTAGTCAATTTTAGGGAAACATTAACTGTTGTGCCACATGGAAATAGGACTGACATCATTGAAACATGTATCAAGACAAGTAAACTGTGGAAAATATGTACACACCTGAAATTAGAATTAAATATGAGATCTGAAGGCCGAAATGAATTCAATGATTGGCTCATTCAAATATGAGAAGGAAAACATCCACAAATAAATTATTTACCCAATGGTACTGTTGAAATTCCATCACAAATGGTTTGCAAGGAATCACTCATATCAGCAATCTTTCTACACACTATCAATAACAAAGATTACTCAGACATTGCAAACAAAGTGATATTATCATCCAAAAACATAGATGCCTTGAATCCAAATAACGAAATTTTAAAATTCATCAACTCACCCCAAAATAATTATTACAGTGCAGATTCAGTTCTGGCTGACGATAAAGACAGTGAATCGAACTTTAGTATAGAATTTATCAATTCTTTAACACCATCTGTAATGCCACCATATGTTTTGCAATTGAAAAAATTGTCATGCTATTGAGAAATATGAATCCCAAAAAAGGACTTTGTAATAGGACCAGATTATTGTGCAGGATTGAAAAGATCATTTCATACATGCCGAAATTATGAATGGTACCCATAAAGGTGAACAAGTTTTTATACCAAGAATTGATTTGGATCCAAGTGAGAGTGGTTTGCCTTGTCTCCTTCAAGGGAGACAATTTCCAGTTATCATGGCAATCGACATGACCATAAATAAATTCCAAGGACAAACTTTGAAGTCTGTGTCTATTTTTTACAGGAACCTGTTTTTGCACATGGACAACTCTATGTTGCTTTTTCAAGGTGCACAAATCCAGATGATGTTAAAGTTTTAATTGAAGACAACCCAAGTCAGGGTGATCTATTACACGATGGATGCATTTTTACAAAAAAACATTGTGAACTATGAGGTTTGGTTTTGAGGACGAAAATTGATGTCACTCAGGCTCTTTTTAGAGGACCACTATTTCATATAGGAAAGTCTATGTACAATTTAAAGAAAACTACAACAATAACAACAAAAACTGAAAAAAATAAAAACAAGAATAAACAGTGGTTATATCCCATAGACGAAATTAGGAGTCTGCTGGGCTCTTTTTAAGGGAACCACTTGGACATGCAAAAACAAAAAGTATTGGAATGTCTTGGAAGTGGCCTTTTGCCAGGATTGGCCCCACTAAACAGTTACGTTGCATTTTATTACCATTACAGTTTAAGTTTTAATATATTAACTTCATGTTTGTAATGTTAAAATTGTTTTTCCAATGGTCACAAAAGTTGTTTCATTGTATGTAATTAAGGGTTCATGTTAGTAGGAGCATCATTATTTGTTGTAAAAAATAAATGTATTATTAAATACAGGGTATTGATCCAGGGAGTAATTCGATCGCCAGTTAATTGGGTCAGGAAGAAATTCATTTTTCCCTTCTTTAATACAATTGGCTAAGTTTTAATGTTGTTTTTTTTTTTACTGTTTGCCTTCCTGTGGCTTCAATACCTATGTTGTTTAGCAGTACTTTAAATAAAAGTTGCATGTTACAAACCATTATGAAATGGTTTAATATACTCATTGATATAAACTTGACCTAATGTTATGTTACTCATCCATACCTCAGATTTAAAAATGTTAGTATTGTTAATAAACATGGTTCACTAATGTCTCAAATATAAGTTGCATGTTGCAAAGCATTATGTAGTCATTTACAACAATTTATTCATACAAATTTCATCCATTGTTACATTATTCCTGCATACATGACGATTACAATTTTTAATATGGTTAAAAAATGATTGTTTGCCAGTTGTGGAAAGACAAATTGACTGTCAACAAAATTAAAAAAATATATATAATTGTTATACTTCTTTATACATAACAAAAAGGTTAAGAGTGTCAGAGACTCACATTGTGTGGCAAACAGCATTCCCAGCTTTAAAATTTTATTGACCATAATTTTTTGATGGGCAAGTCGATAGTTTACATATAAAAGAACTTCTCATTTTTTTTTAACAAGTATCACTAACAAGTCAGACAGTAATTATACTTTTTATCAGGTGTCTTTTAATAACAATACAAATCATCATAATTCAACACTTCCTGTTTGAGGTGGTTATTATGACGATGACTCAGATGTATATGTATACTGCATTCAATATCTTTATTAGCGGATTACCACAATACAATGTAACACTTTATGTTTATGGTGATTGCTATGACGATTGCTATGGATGTACAGTGGGGGGAAAAGTATTTGATCCCCTGCTGATTTTGAACATTTCTCTACTGACAAAGAAATGATCAGTCTATAATTTTAATGGTAAGTGTATTTTAACAGTGAGAGACAGAATAACAATCCCCCCCCCCCCCCAAGAAAAACGCATGTCAAAAAAGTTATAAATTGATTTGCAGGTCAATGAGGGAAATAAGTATTTGACCCCTTCAACTTAGTACTTGGTGGCATAACATTTGTTGACAATCACAGAGGTCAGACGTTTCTTGTAGTTGGCCACCAGGTTTGCACACTTCTCAGGAGGGATTTTTTCCCACTCCTCTTTGTAGATCCTCTCCAAGTCATTAAGGTTTTGAGGCTGATGTTTGGAAACTCGAACCTTTAGCTCCCTCCACATATTTTCTATGGGATTAAGGTCTGGAGACTGGCTAGGCTACTACAGGACCTTAATGTGCTGCTTCTTGAGCCACTCCTTTGTTGCCTTGGCTTTGTGTTTTGGGTCATTGTCATGCTGGAATACCCATCCACGACCCATTTTCAATGCCCTGGCTGAGGGAAGGAGGTTCTCACCCAAGATTTGATGGTACATGGCCCCGTCCATCGTCCCTTTGATGCGGTGCAGTTGTCCTGTCCCATTAGCAGAAAAACACCTCCAAAGCATAATGTTTCAACCTCCATGTTTAGCGGTGGGGATGGTGTTCTTAGGGTTATAGGCAGCATTCCTCCTCCTCTAAACATTGACGAGTTGAGTTGAAGCCAAAGAGCTTGATTTTGATTTCATCTGACCACAACACTTTCAAACAGTTCTCCTCTGAATCATTCAGATGTTCATTGGCAAACTTCAGATGGGCCTGTACATGTGCTTTCTTGAGCAGGGGGGGCTTGTGGGCACTGCAGGATTTCAATCCTTCACAGCATAGTGTGTTACCAATTGTTTTCCTGGAAACTATGGTCCCAGGTGCCTTGAGATCATTAACAAGATCCTCCCATGTAGTTCTGGGCTGATTCCTCACCATTCTAATGATCATTGAAACTCCACGAGGTGAGATCTTGCATGGAGCATCAAACTGAGGGATACTGGCAGTTATTTTGTGTTTCTTCTATTTGGAAGTAATCACACAAACTATTGTCACCTTCTCACCAAGCTGCTTAGGGATGATCTTGGAGACAATTTCAGCCTTGTGTGGGTCTACAATCTTGTCCCTGACATCCTTGGACAGCTCTTTGGTCTTGGTGGAGAGTTTGGAATCTGATTGATTGATTGCTTTTATGGATAGGTGTCTTTTATACAGGTAACAAACTGAGATTAGGAGCACTCCCTTTAAGAGAGTACTCCTAATATCAGCTCGTTACTTGTATAAAAGACACCTGGGAGCCAGAAATCTTGCTGATTGATAGGGGATCAAATACTTATTTCCCTCACTGACCTACAAATCAATTTATAACTTTTTAGACATGTGCTTTTCTTGTTTTTGTTGTTGTTATTCTGTCTCTCACTGTTAAAATACACCTACCATCACAATTATAGACTGATCATTTCTTTGTCAGTGGACAAACATTCAAAATTATCTGGAGATCAAATACGTTTCTCCCAATGTATATGTTGAGATCGCATACAGACACTTCCCATTTATTGCAGTTGCTATGACGACAACCTGGATGTATATGCAGTCATCACATCTAATATCCATGTTAGTAAAATTTTAATTTTTTTGCACTCTGGATCAGTTTATTATTTTTACTGATTATTACATCTCATTATTTAGTGTTGTTAAAATGTCTGCTCTTTTAAATAGATTCAGTTTACCCTATCTTTGATTTAAGTAGCAACACCCCTTATTAACTTTAGTAAGGTTTGAAAATTACCCAACAAATAGTTTTGAATTCAGGAGGAGTAACTCCACAACAGACTGAGATTGTGCCAGGGAGTGTCCTATGTGAAGCATTCCTTTTGTTTGGCAGCAGAACTATTGAGGAAATCAGCAACTAGGTTTCAGCCCCTGCACTGGCCCCTGGGGGGGGGGGGGGGGGGGAAGAGGCAGGGCATTCCTGGATTACCAATGCAGTACTAATTGATGATGGCACAACTAGAGCATGATTCTTGCACCTGCATCCATATTGGGGAGGCGGGGCACAGCAACTTGTGGTTTCGATGCACTACTTTTCTTCCAGACCATATCAATGGAACTCTCTAGTCAGAGGAAAACCATTTTCTATTGAACATAGAGCCTGAATCAATTGCTGAGATTTTCAGATCCGAGCTCGCAAGTGGAGATTGCAGGCAAATATGCTATTCAAATGGCGTCTTTTTGTGTGCTTGGATCGGGTTACGAATTACGGCCATGCGAAAATGTCAGCTGGCAAACTTGTAGCCTACACCACTCTGAAGCCTTTGATCTGTCACTTTTGCAGAGCTAAGATCATAAATTTCTATTAAATTGCCACATTTCCCCAAGTTCTCAAACATATCCACAATCGCAAATCGCAAATGAAGGACAAACATGTGCTAAGGAGGACCCGCAAGGGGTTTAGGTTACGTATGCTCCCCCCGAATGTCCCCACTGCTCCTAACAACCCCATGCCCCAAAATGAAACCCCCATAATGCAGGGATCCCAATCGGGACCCCAGCAGTGTCCCACATTAACCCTTGCAGCGGGGGTCCCTTGCACAATACCGGCCGCGGGGGAGGGGGATGGTAAGTACATTAAGCCCCCCAATGCTGGGGATCCCCATTGGGACACCCACAGGGTCCCTACATTAACCCTTGCAGCGGGGGTCCTCAAATTTCCCGCTGTGGGTCCTTAAAGGACCCGCTCTACAATAAAAATTAACCCTATCACTCATGGGGCTCTATACAGAGCCCCATGAGACCATAATTAACCAAATAACTCATTGGGGCTCTACAGAGCCCCATAACCCCTAATTAATTCCATCAGTCCCATAAGGGTCTATATAAACCCTTATGGGACAATAATTAACCCTCATAATAACACTATAAGTGCCATAAGGGTCCTCCAGGACTCTCATGACACGAAGTCTAAGCACTACCCTACACTACAAAATTAGCCACTCCAATAGACTAATAAATCTTCGAGTTTCAATCCCACAAGGAGCCTTGGGGAAAGCACTATGGACACTGGATTGAGGCACAAACAGGGCCCACCTTGCTTTGCTATGTTTAATTTGTATTTATCTTTGTCTTGTACTTATCTTATGAACAGCACTACGGAATATGTTGGCACGTTATAAATAAACAAAAATAATAATAATTTAACCCTCAACATACCTAAATAACCATATCACTAACCACGTAACCCTATCTAGTCCTGTTTAACCCTATCTGAATTCAATAACCCTATCTAGTCCTATTTAACCCTTTATAGGCCCAATAACCCTATCTAGTCATATTTAAGCCTATCTGGACCTAATAACCCTAACTGCATCTAACTGGGGCTATTTTACCCTAACTGGGCCTATTTAACCCCAAATGTATACAGTAAACACTATAATATAAACCCCCTCCTTACTACCTAACTCCTATCCTGCCCTACCAACCCCCTTCTACCCTACAAACCCCCCCTCTACCCGGTTAACCCCAAGACTACATACCTAACACCATAATAAAATCCATATTACCCCACTAATTACACACAAAAGAAAACCTACATCACTGAAAATAAAAAAAAGAACACTACATAAAATAAAAAAGAACAATATAGAAAATAAAAAGAACACTACTGAAAATAAAAAAAGAATAAAAAAAGAACACTACTGAAAATAAGAAAAGAACACTACATAAAATAAAAAAAACACATTAGTGAAAATAAAAAAAACTAAATTACATTTAAAAAAAAGAGCCTACATTACAATAAACTAAAAAACCTAGAATTACAGAAAATAAGACTATATTACACCAAATCAAAATGTAAATAGCATACAATAAAACCTCTTAAATAAATACAATTAAAATCCCTAACTATATACAATCTGGCCCCTAAATACATACAATTAAAACCCCTAAATATATACAGTCAGATCCTTAAATACATAAATTAAAACCCCTAAATATATACAAACAGAACCATAAATACATACAATTAAAAACCCTTTATTTCACCTAAAACAACGCCCCTTACTAAACCTAGAATAGGGTAAATAAGTCCACTTTTCTTGCCCAAATGCCCCTCCAACAACAATGGTCTTCTGGGCTTCGTCCCTAGGCAAGGGCCCAATCCAACAATGTCCACAGGCCGGGCACCCCTACAAAAAAAGAAACATTACAATTAATACATAAATAAACACAATATATAACACAATACTTTCTAAATATTAAACTTACCTTTTCCAAATGCCCATCCATCGATGCCCCCGTCCTCCTAGAAGTCCCTGTAGGGTTTATCCCATCCTGCTTGGCTCCAAGCATCTGCCTTTTTTTGGATTGGCTGCAATCTGATTGACAGTTACATCATCCAATCAGAAGACATGGACAATTGGAGCCAATCAGTATGGGATACACTCCAAAGGAGGGGGGGGGGTTCCATTGTAATTAACTAAAGACAATAGCGCCTTCTGATCAGAAGGCACCATTTTAAAAAATTTACCGGAGCATGTGCAAGAAATCACATTTGCGCCGGGGAGCTCCGTTAGATTTTTTATTTTGTTTTTAGCCCTTCTGTTTTTTTGGAGGGGCCCTGCTGCCAAAGACTTCTAGGAGGACAGGGGCATTGCTGGATGAGCATTTGGGACAGGTTAGTGTATTGTGTTATATGTTGTATTTATTTATGTATTAATTGTAATGTTTCTTTTTTTGTAGGGGTGCTTGACCTGTGGACATTTTTGGATTGGGCCCTTGCCTAGGGATGAAGCAAAGAAAACCATTGTCGCTGGCAGGGTATTTGGGCAAGGCAAGTGGTCTTATTTACCCTATTCTAGGTTTAGTAAGGACGGTTGTTTTAGGGGAAATATAGGGTTTTTAATTGTATGTTTTTAAGGGTCCCATTGTATATATTTAGGGGTTTTAATTGTATGTATTTACGGGTCTGATTGGATATATTTAGGGGTTTTTATTGTATGTTATTTATGTTTTGAATTCGTGTAATATAGTCTTTTTTTTTATTTTCAGTAATTCTAGTTTTTTTAGTTTTCTGTAATGTAGGCTTTTTTAAAAATGTAATTTAGTTTTTTTTATTTTTATGTAATTTAGTTTTTTTTATTTTCAGTAATGTGTTTTTTTATTTTCTGTAAGGTTCTTTTCTTATTCTCAGTATTGTTTTTTTTTCTGTAGTGTTCTTTTTTATTTTCTGTAGTGTTATATTTTTATTTTCAGTAATGTTGTTTTTTTGTGTGTAGTTAGTGGGGTAATAGGGATTTTATTAAGGTGGTAGGCAGTGTAGGGGTTAACGGGGTAGAGGGGGCTTTAAAAGTGTAGAGGGTGGATTAAAAGAGTAGAGGGGGTTAATAGTGTAGTGGGGGGGGTTAATGGGTTAGAGGGGGTTAATAGGGTAGAGGGGGGGTTAATACAATAGGGTAGAAGTAGGAGGGGGTTTATAAGATAGGGGTTTACTGGGTACATTTGGGGTTAAATAGGCACAGTTAGGGTTGACTAGGTACAGTTAGGGTTATTAGGTCCAGATAGGGTTAAATAGGACTCAGTAGGGTTATTGGGTCTAGATAGGGTTAAATAGGACAACATCCGGTTATTGAGTCCAGATACTGTAGGGTTGCATAGGACTAGATAGGGCTATGTGGTTAGTGATATGGTTAATTAGGTATGGTGAGGGTTAAATAGGGTTAATTACTTAGACAGGGTTTATTAATTAGAGGGGGATTTATTACTTAAAGGGAGGTTTATTACTTAGAGGGGGTTTATTACTTAGAAAGGGGGTTTATTACTTAGAGGGGGGGTAATTACTTACAGGGGGGTTAATTAGTTAGGGGGGTTATTAGAGGGTTTTTTATTACTTAAAAGGGGGTTTATTACTTAGAGGGGGGTTTATTACTTAGAGGGGGTTTATTACTTAGAGGAGGTTTAATTAGTTAAAGGGGGGTTTATTACTTAGTGGGGCATTTTTTACTTGGAGGGGGGTTAATTAGTTAGAGGGGTTAATTAGTTAGAAGAGGGTTTATTACTTAGAGGGGGTTTATTACTTAGAGGGGTGTAATTACTTAGAGGGGGGGTTATTTATGTGTATTAGTTTATTGGGGTGGCTAATAGTGTAGTGTAGGGTAGTGCTTAGACTTAGTGTCATGAGAGTCCTGGAGGACCCTCATGGCACATAATGTTATTGTGAGGGTTAATTATTGTCCCATAATGGTCTATATAGACCCTTATGGGACTGATGGGGTTAATTAGGGGCTCATGGGGCTCTGTAGAGAGCCCCATGGGTTATGGGGTTAATTAGGCGCTCCTCGGGCCATGAGTGATTGAGTTAATTTTTATTGTAGTGCAGGCCCTTTAAGGACCTTTAAGGAACCGTGGATGGTCTAAATGCCGCGGGGGTCTCGATCGGGACACACGCTGCAAGGGTTGCTGTTGGGACTCGATGGGGACCCCCAGCATTGGGGGGGGGGTTAATGTTAGGTGCCCGAGGGGTACTTGCAGTACCCCCACAGCCAGGCTTATCTATTTGTTTGCTGCGGGCCCTTTAAGGACCGGCAGCAGGGAATTTAATATTTTAAATGTAGTGGGAGTCCCGATCGGGATCGACGCTGCAAGGAGATAATTTGGGGCCCATAGTCTGGCCTAAACACACATGGCAGCAGATCCATTGTGGGTCTTGCTCCAAGTATGTTCCCTTAAAAAAGGGGAGATATTGTAACAAAACAGTCAGAGTTTTGTGAAGTGTTCTCTTTAGGGTAAGGAATTCCCTGCAGTACCATGTTCAGGTCTGAGTGTTTTGGGTTCATTATATTTGTGAGTAACACCTTGCTTTAGTGGTTATAAACATAATTTGTATGTATTGTTTTATTAGTAGTTTTGTTGTAATTTAAGCTATAATGTATGACCTGGTCTATGGAAGTGGAATCAAGTTATTGTTTACAAAGACATGTCTAAGAAGTCTTTTGTGGAGGTAACACAATGCCTCAACTACTCAAACTAACGTTTATCTGAAGGTATCCTGTGGAGAGATGCAAACCACCAGACACATATTTTGCAACAGTTCTGAATAATTTAGTTAACTTTTGTTACCAAGTAATATTATTTCACTAGCTACTTGCCCATCAAAAATGACAGGATAAATTGTTAAGTCTGGGAATGCTGTACCATCGTGAGTCCTGCGCTGAGCAGCCTTCGGCGCTCATTGCAAGCCTCTCCCCCTTTGTAGTTTTTAGGCCTGGCTCTTGAGTGTTACTGTCTTGGGTTGTGTTACTACCTTGGGTTAAGTGTCAGTGGCTTGGGTTAAGTGTTACTGCCTTGTGTTAAATGTTAGTGGCTTGGATTAAGTGTTACTGGCTTTTGGTAAGTGTTACTGCTAGGGCTATTTTTTATGAACTGCGAGCTACTTTTACGTCGTTTGGGCTAGTTTTACGTCCTTGGGCCTTGTTTTTGTTGTTTTGCGTTTTTTCATCATCTATTTTTATTTTTTTCTCGCTTAGGCGATTTTCGATTTGTGAAAAAATGGCAAATATGACTCACAGGCTCCCTGCCTCTTCCACTGTGGTATGTGTTGAGGTTGAGGAGGGGGGTTGAGGTTGAGGAGGGGGGTTCAGGTTGAGGGGGGGGGCTGAGGAGGGGGTTGATGCGGAGGAGGGAGGTTGAGGTTGAGGAGTGGGGTTGAGGAGGGGGGGTGAGGTTGAGGGGGGGTGAGGAGGGGGTTGATGAGCAGGGGGGTTGAGGGGGGGTGAGGAGGGGGTTGATGAGGAGGTGGGAGGTTAAAGGGGGGTGAGGAGGGGGATGAGGATGGGGGGTTGAGAATGAGGATGGGGGGTTGAGGAGGGGGTTGATGAGGAGGAGGTGGGGTGAGGAGGGGGTTGATGAGGAGGAGGGAGGTTGAGGGGGGTGAGGAGGGGGATGAGGATGGTGGGTTGAGGATGAGGATGGGGAGGTTGAGGAGGGGGGTTTAGGATGGGGGTTGAGGATGGGGGTTTGAGAAGGGGGTTGATGTTGAGGAGGGGGGTTGAGGTTGAGGGGGGTTGAGGAGGGGATTGAGGATGAGGATGGGGGGTTGAGGGGGGAGGATGGGGGGTTGAGGGGGGAGGATGAGGATGGGGGGTTGAGGATGAGGAGGGAGGATGAGGAGAGAGGTTGAGGAGGGGGTTGAGGATGAGGAGGGAGGTTGAGGATGAGGAGGGAGGTTGAGGATGAGGAGGGAGGTTGAAGTTATGGAGGGGGGTTGATGTTGGGGAGGGGGTTGAGGATGAGGGGGTTGAGGATGAGGAGGTTGAGGATGAGGAGGGAGGTTGAGGATGAGGGGGGTGGTTGAGGATGAGGAGTGGGGTTGAGGAGGGAGGTTGAGAATGAGGAGGGGGTTGAGGAGGGTGATATGGGAGGGGGGAAAAGACACAGGGAAGGGAGAGGGGAGAAGAGACACGGGAGAGAGAGGGGGGACACAGGGGGCAGCACATTTCCCACCCTCGGCTTATACTCGAGTCACTCATTTTACCCAGTATTTTGTGGTAAAATAGGTGCCTGGGCTTATACTCGGTCGGCTTATACTCGAGTATATACGGTAAATATCTTATATATATATATATATATGATTAATAATGAGTATTGCAATATAATGTAATACCTTTTGTATTGGACAAACGTCTTATTTATAATGACGAGCTTTCGAGAGGTTTAACCTCTCTTTATCAAGTCTCAAGCAATACTAACATGAGATGGAACCCTCAGATTGAATAATAAAAGCAGATGCAAATAGTGGAAACAACATCTGACCTCATCAGGTAAATACATATATGGGGAATAAACACAACATAGCAAAGGAAACCTACACATACACATATTATATACACATATACATCAATATATACATGAAAAAGCAGAGCACTGTAGTCCACAGTGATATCTTTCCTATTGGACAAACACCTTACCAAGAGTGCTAAGTCTGTTATGGAAAGAGGAAAAAAATCACATGAAATTCTGATAATGTGTTAGAAAACCCAAGTCTATATTAAGTCCTGTGTTTTTAGTGTTGAAGAATGTGATCATCTTTATTTCAAATGCTTTTCTCTCTTGGGTGCTTTTGGCATTCTAGTGCTCACCATACACTAAATGATTGTTGTTGAATACCCAATCCTACAAAATCTATTGCACAAACCATAATCTTCCTCATACTGATGATAGCCAAAAGTTTGAAACAGGCCTGTATATGAGTGATTCTTGGTTTGACTAAAATCCAACCCGGTGCTTTGCTTAAAAGCTGTTTAATATAGCTGGCATATGCTTTAAGGGAGCAATGTATAAAGTTGCATTGTATTCTCATTTGCATGTCCCCACCTTTTAGACATGCAAATGTGCTTATTAATGTATTATTCGTTTTCCATATATATATATATATATATATATATATATATATATCGTATATACTCGAGAATAAGCCGGCCCGAGTATAAGCCAAGGCATCTATTTTACCACAAAATACTGGGTAAAATGAGTGACTCGAGTATAAGCCGAGGGTGGGAAATGTGCTGCCCCCTGTGTCCCTTTTGTGCCTTCTGTGTCCCCCTCTCTCTCCCGTGTCTCTTCTCCCCTCTCCCTTCCCTGTGTCTCTTACCCCCTCTCCCTTCCCTGTGTCTCTTCCCCCTCTCCCTTCTCTGTGTCTCTTCCTCCCTCCTCATTCTCAACCTCCCTCCTCAACCCCCCTCCTCATCCTCAACCTCCCTCCTCAACCCCACTCCTCATCCTCAACCTCCCTCCTCATCATCCCTCCTCATCCTCAACCTCCCTCCTCAACCCCCTCATCCTCAACCCCCCATCCTCATCCTCAACCCACCCATCCTCAACCCCCTCCTCAACCCCCTCCTCAACCTCAACCGCCCTCCTCATCCTCAACCCCCTCCTCAACCTCCCTCCTCAACCTCAATCCCCATCCTCAACCTCCCATCCTTAACCCCTCATCCTCAACCTCCCTCCTCAACCTCAACCCCCCCTCATCCTCAACCCCCTCCTTAACCTCCCTTCTCATCCTCAACCTTCATCCTCATCCTCAACCCCCTCCTTAACCTCAACCCCCATATCCTCAACCCCCCATCCTCAACCCCCTCCTCAACCTCAACCCCCCTCCTCATCCTCAACCCCCTCCTCAACCTCAACCCCACTCCTCAACCTCAACCCCCTCCTCATCCTCAACCCCCTCCTCAACCTTCCTCCTCGATCTCAACACCTCCATCCTCAGCCCCCTCCTCAACCTCCCTCCTCAACCCCCCTCCTCATCCTCAACCCACTCCTCAACCTCCCTCCTCATCCTCAACCTCCCTCCTCATCCTCAACCCCCTCCTCAACCTCAACCCCCATATCCTCAACCCCCCCATACTCAACCCCCTCCTCAACCCCCCTCCTCATCCTCAACCACATCCTCAACCTCCCTCCTCAACCTCAACCCCCCCATCCTCAACCCCCTCCTCAACCTCCCTCCTCAACCTAAACCCCCCTCCTCATCCTCAACCCCCTCCTCAATCTCCCTCCTCAACCCACTCCTCAACCTCCCTCCTCATCCTCAACCTCCCTCCTCATCCTTAACCCCCTCCTCAACCTCAACCCCCATATCCTCAGCCCCCCATCCTCAACCTCACTCCTCATCCTCAACCCCATTCATCCTCAACCCCCTCCTCAACCTCTTCCTCAACCCCCTCCTCAACCTCAACCCCCCTCCTCATCCTCAACCTCCCTCTACAACCTCAACCCCCCCATCCTCAACCCCCTCCTCAACCTCCCTCCTCAACCTCAACCCCCCCATCCTCAACCCCCTCATAAACCTCACTCCTCATCCTCAACACCGCCTCATTCTAACCCCCCCCTCCTCATTCTAACCCCCCTCATACTATCCCCCGGTATATGTTAATGACGTGGCGAGCATGTGACATCATATGCGCGCTACATCAAGACCCGGAAGGAGCTGAGGCCGGAGCAGGTAAGTAAGGGGGGGGGTATTTAGAATGAGGGGGGGGGGTTGAGGATGAGGAGGGGGAAGGGAAAGAGACACGGGGGGTTAGAGAGACACAGGGGTGTAGAGAGACACAGGGGGGGTTAGAGAGACACGGGGGGGGAGAGATACAAGGGGGGGGATAGAGAGACACGGGGTGGAGAGTGACTCGAGTATATGCTGAAAAACTAAGCTTATACTCGAGTATATCCGGTATATATATTTATACATATATATTTATGTATATATATATATATATATATATATATATATGTGTGTATATATATATATATATGTATATATGTGTATATAATTTTTTATATATATATATATATATAATGTGTGTATGTATATATATGTATGTATGTATGTGTGTGTGTATATATATATATATATATATATATATATATATATATATATTGGGGTGGGTGACTATTGTATAGGGGCAACTGCCCTCCCAAAATTTTATCCCTGGCTGCATTACATTAAAATAAAATAACATTTAATTTAATCATGTTCATTAATAACTAAAAAAAATGCTGGATTAACATTAAATTAATCCAAAGCAAAGCAAGTCTACAGAGTCTACAGGGCAAGACAGCATTTCTTTAAATCCTCACGTGTACTGTGCTGTGATCTGAAGCATTGATCCTGTTTGACAGCTTGGCAGCATCATCCAGTCAGATTTAAGGGGATGTGCTCCAGCTGTAGAATGCTGTAGGGACCGTCCCCTTGACTGTCCCCAGGCAATTAAGACTCTGTAGGTCATCTGAGTCATGCAATATTACCCTGTAGGATTGCATAAGGACAAACTCTCACTCTTCTCTCTCCTCCCTCTTCCCTCTGTCCTCTTCCATCTTCCCCCGTCCTTATCTTTCTTATCTTTTATTCTCCCAGCCAACCCCACCTGGTGCCTCCTTATGAGCCACCTGCAGCACACCTCAGCAGGCCCAACCGCACCACACCGCGAGAGGGGGAGCGAGGCGAAAGAGAGAGTGGAGAGGGGGGAAGGATAATAGTGAAAGGCGGAGAGACATAGGAGAGACAGAGATAGGGGAGAGGAAGAGAGAGAGACAGGAGAGATTAAGGGAGGGGAGAGGAGAGGAAGAGAGATGGAGAGGAAGAGGATAAAGGAGAGGAAGAGAATGAGAGAGACGGGAGAGAAGGAGGGGAGTGAAAGAGAGAAAGAGGGGAGAGGAAGAGAGAGGGCAGAGGAGAGAGTGAGGAGAATAAGAGAGAGAGAGAGAAGGGAGAGGAAGAGAGACAGAGGGGAGAGGAAGTAAAGAGAGATAGGGGAGAGGAAGATAGAGGGGAGAGGAAGAGAGGGGAGAGGAATAGAGAGATAGGAGAGAGGGCAGAAGAAGAGAGCAAGATAGTGGGGAGAGGAAGAAAGGGGAGAGGAAGAGAGAGAGAGGGGAGAAGAAGAACTGGGGAAGCAGAGAGGTGAGAGAAAGAGAGAGAGATGGGGAGTGGAAGAGGGTGATTAGGAAAAAACCTATTCTCACACAACTTTGTACTCCGACCCTCAATCATGATAATTTTGGTAATTTCTGGTAATTTTCTCCTTATTATAGGTTATTTAGACAAAAATGTGGATCAGTAGCAAAAACATCCAAAAATGGCTGCTACTGACCTGCTGAACTGACCAGAAAAAGTAAACAACATAGCATTTATACCAGTTTACATAAAGACCATGGTATAACCCATCATTCCTTCTAGGAGAATGAGACATTCCAACCAACAACCAATAACTAAAAATGCCAAGGATAACTAAAAATGTTAGGATATTTGTATTATTTCCCCAACAAGGGGAGATGAAGAGAGGACAGAGGAAGAGAGGGGAAAGGAAGAGGGGGGAAAGGGGGAGAGGTAGAGAGGGGAGAGGAGGAAAGGGGGAGAGGAAGAGAGGGGAAGGAGAGATGGGAGAGGAGAAGGAGAGATGGCAGAGGAGAAGGAGAGATTGAGGAAAGGGAGAGGAAGAAACAGATGAGAGAAATAGAGGAGGGAGTGACTGAGAAATAGAGGTGAGAGATAAAAGAGATAGAAATAGAGGGAGAGAAATAGAAAGGATGAGAGAGAGAGAGGAGAACAGAGGTATAGATCGAGGAGAGGTAGAGGAAGAGCTAGATAAGAGAAATAGAGGAGGGAGAGATAGGGAATTAGACGAGAGAGATAAAGGAGATAGAAATAGAGGAAAGGGAGAGAGGGAGAGGAGAGAAATAGAAAGGAGAGAGAGAGAGAGAGGGGAGAACAGAGGTAGAGATTGAGGAAAGGTAGAGGAAGAGCTAGATTAGAGAAATAGAGGAGGGAGAGATAGAGAAATAGAGGAGAGAGATAGAGGAGAGACAGAGAAATAGAGGAGAGAGTGGGAGAGAGATGTAGGGAGAGATGAAGAGAGAGAAGAGAGGAAGAGAGAAGAGGGAAAGGAAGAGATATGGAGAGAGAAATTGAGGTGGGAGAGGTAGAGGAGAGACAGAGAAATAGAGGAAGGTAGAGGGATAGAGATAAAGGAGTGGGGGAGAGAGATAGCAGATAGAGAGAGAGAGATGGATGAGAGATAGAAAGGAGAGAGAGTGGGAGAGAAAGGGAGATATAAAGAAGAAGGGCAGATAGAGATAAAGAGAGGGAGATATAGAGGGAAAGGGGGAGAGGGAGTGATGGGGAGAGGGAGAGATGGGGGGAGATGGTGGAAAGGAGAGATAGTTAGGAGATGGGGGAGGGAAATATAGGGGAGATGAGGGGAGGGAGAGATAGGGGAAGAGATGGTGGAGAGGGAGAGATAGGTGAGAGGGAGAGATAGGTGAGAGGGAGAGATAGGGGAGAGGGAGAGATAGGGGAGAGATGGAGGAGAGGGAGACAGAGGTAGAGGGAGAGATAAGGGAGCAGAGAGGGAGAGAAAGGGGGAGAGGGAGAAAAAGGGGTTGGGGTAGAGAAAGGGGTTAAGATGGGGAGAGAGAGGGGTTGAGATGGGGGAGAGAGAGGGGTTAAGATGGAGGAGAGAAAGGGGTTGAGATGAGGGAGAGAAAGGGGTTGAGATGAGGGAGAGATAGGGGAAGAGGCAGGGATAGAGAGAAACAGATATAGAGAGGGATATGAATAATTTCCATTAGCTGCCATGAATATACGTCCTGATCTAACATGTATTCTATTTAATTATTGCATGTCATCAAGAACCCGGAGACACTACACCAGCATAAGAAAAGTGAGCAGAATCAGCACCACCTCACCCTCATCAAGAAAATGGGAGCTCCTCCCAGCATAACAAAAGTAAAAGGGAGAGATAGAGATAGGAAGATATAGAGTTGGGGGAGAGGGAGAGATAGGAGGAAAGGGAGTGCTAGGGGAGAAAAAGCGAGGCGAGCAGTTGAGGCACGCGGGACTTAGCAGACCAGTTGAAGCACGCAGTTGCTGCAAACGAGTAACTCCAAAAAATAAAAAAACAACAAAAATAATAAAAAAAAACAGTTAAGTGGGAGTTAAGTTGCAAACAAATTGGAGCCATATTAGAAACTTTTCGCCACACGAAAATCGGCTAAGCAAGAGAAAAAAAACTGCATGAAAACGAGGCTTTGCAATGCCAGGCACGCAGAACTTAGATATACACGATGCCGAAGACACTAACACACTTGAACAATGCGGGACTTAGAAAATACACAGCACCGAAAACACTAACACTAATTCAGGCGCTCATCGCAAGGAACATAATATCGTCCATTTTGTATTGAAGCACGGAAGTTGGAAATCTTAACATTTACACACTTAAATAATGGAAAATCAGTAAATTGCGCATGCGCAAGTTTGTCCTCATGCTTAAACTCTATAAATACTGGAAAGTAGCCTCACGTAGCAAGGCGAGACGTTAAGGCATTACAGCTCGCAACACTTAAACGATGAGCAAAGCGAGCAGTGGAGGCAATGAAACACGCAGGACTTAGCCTCCAAACACTTAGGAATGCGGGATCGCCTTAGGCTGCAAGCAGTTGACAAACGCGGGACATTACGAGATGCAGGGGGAAAAAAAGATAGGAAAAATACGAAGTTAACGGCCGAAATGTACAAAGCAAAAAACACCCCAAAAAAACAAAAAAAAACATCACACACAGCACGTGGAAAAGCCAGGAAGTCTGGGAGTGATGTGGAATGCGAATTTAAGTCGATTTTCCCAACATTACGCATCTACAGTAGCGCTTTACACAAATAAACAACGGTTTGTCCGCGTGCATGCAGCCTACTTCTAATATACAGTTGGGACATTCATAAAACTATCTCTTCAGGTCAGCAACAGTCCAACTGAACATTATATGCTGCAGGACAATACAAAGAGATTGTTAGCTCTTCAAGGCTATTGATTGCTGGATAGAAACAGATATAGAGAGTAATATGAATAATTTCTATGTATTTTATCTCTCTCTCTCTCTATATATATATATATATATACATATCACATATATAGTTGTGGATCTTGCGATGTTGGTGACGTTTGCGATGTCGGTAATGCTTTTGCGTTCCTCGCAAAGCTAGGGACATCTGCGAATAGGTAATTACAAATAGGTAAAGTATAATAATCTATTAAGTAACTAATTAATTGATTATTAGATTATTATTTTTAAAAAATATAGACATATGTATCTGTCTTCGTTATGAACGCCGAAGCTGCTCAGAGGAGCAAAAGGACACGTGAGGTGAGGCTCGCAATGAGCGCTGAAGGTGCAAAAAGCTTCACATTGTGTGGCAAACAGCATTGCTATGGCTGCAAATTTTATTGCTCCGTCATTGGTCCGTCAGTTGCTAGTAACATATAGTTATTACTGAAATATGATTTTAAACTGTGCAGCTGGCAATTTCACAGTTACATAGATTTGGACTGCAGGGGCTGTTTATGAACACACTGACACGTGTGCATTAAGTCAAACAAACCAACTTAGAAAGATGATTTACAGTATATTACGTTCAAATAATACTCATTTTTAACTATTAAATTAATTAATTTGAATAAAAAAAAAGGAAAACATAAGATTTTAAGATTATGTAATTGTACAAATGTTAACTTACCTCAATAGAATTTCAATAAAATACACAGAAAGATAACACCTAAAGGCTTCTTATTAATTAATGTAGTCAGTGATTGATTAAAAAACACAATAAAAAAAACCACTTTGTAAGCTGTATATGTGTGCACACTATAACATATACTAATTGCTCAAATATGATTTCACACTTTGCAGGTGTCTGTGAATGTAAAACTGACAGATTTAACCTGCAGTGGCGTAAAGACCTCATCTTAGAAGGACACAAGGTACAGTATATGCCATTACATTAATCTAGATCATATTTACCATCACATATATAGTTGTGAGCATGCAAGTTGTTCCTAATGCTTGCGGGCTCGCTACGCGAGGGCCACAGCTGAAGGCGCTCCTTGCCAGCAACTGCAACCTTCGCAAAATTTACGTCGTTACGCAAGGAAAATACGAGACACGTTACGACCCATTCCGACCTCGCAAAAATTGGCCGCAACACGCGCACATGAAAACATGAAAAATACAACAAATACACACAACAAATACATAAAAAGCTTACTTACGGGAAGAGGGGAGCATCCAGGACCTCGAAAACTAAAGTTACACCTCAATCTAACTGAAATTAAAAGAGTTTAGACACTAAAAAATTCTCTAAGCGAGAGAAAAAATGGCCGCCGAAAAAAGCGAAAACGAGGCTACAGCATTCTAAAGACGCAAAACACCACCAAACACCTACGTATTTGCCGAAAAACATATACGAGATTAAAAAACAAGGCCGCAACCCGCGAAACCCCAAAAACCTTACAATCACAATAAATACAATCAACAAACACATAAAAAGGTTACTCACAGCAAGGGGGGGGCACCCAGGAACTCTGCAAGTGAAGTTACACCTCCATTTAAGCACAGATTTCGAAGTTTAGAGACCCAAAAATCACCTAAGCGAGAAAAAAAATGGCAGACGAACAAAACGAAAACTAGGCTAAAGGTCCTTAATCAAGCAAAACACCACCATAAACACGCAAAACACCACCAAACAGCTACGGATATTCCGAAAAAGTCGCACGAAGGAAGCTAAATCAGCCATATTATATACACCAAATACCATTAGCTCACTTTTTGACGAGCAATTCGCTAGTAAATAATATTACTTTATAGCCTATTTCATGTATATTTAATTACATTCATTCCTTGCATATTTCTGATATCACATATTATATTTGTCAAACTGAGAGTTGTTGTAATGCTTGCGAGCCTCGCAAAGCGAGGCGAGCCATTGAGGCACTGAAGTCTTCCGAGCTTGCACCGACCTCGGAAAAATACGAATTTAGCGGCCGACCGTCGAGAATCGAAAAACGCGATAAACAAAAAAAAAACATAAAAACACACTCACAGGACTTAGAAAATAAAACAAACGGCAGTCCGTGCCCTCCCCACACAAACATTCAGCAGAGACACAGAAGAGAAACACACAGGGAAGGGACAGGGAGATGATGCTGGAAAGAGACACATGGCATTCCCAAGCACAAAACTTGCAGGTTAATGAACCCTGCGATGAGCGGCCCATACAGTAGGCGAGAGGAAAGGTTCGCAATGAGCACCAAAGTCACTCATTGCTAGTCACGCGATGAGCGCTGAAGTTGCTCAGAGAAGCAAAAGCCTCACATTGTGTGGCAAACAGCATTGCCTGCCTTACAATTTTATGCCCATCATTTTTTGATGGGCAATTCGCTAGTATTATATAATGTTGTTGTGAGGTGTTTTGATATTTCATGTCACAACATAGAAAATAAGAGGTCAAGAAAAAATATTGAATCATTACTATTAAAAACAAAAACTTATAATCTTATTTGATTCTTTTCAGATCACTGTCAATTTCACTGGGGCACAGAAGGTCGATGCAGTGACGATTTCTGGACAGACATATCACTAACTAGCAGGTACAGTATATTTCATTTGCAGACACCATAAATTAATAACTGCAGATAATATTAATTTTCACAGCAGCAATGACAAAATTGAGCCCATCACTCGCCTCCTTCACCACTCTCCTGTGTCACTGGTTGCACCCTCACCGGGGTTTGTTTCAAACAACCTCCTCTCCCTCCTCTGTGTTTCTTTCGAGGCAGAGGAAGGCTCGGGGATCCTCTGAAAACGCTGGAGTGTAAGTTTATTATCATCATAAACTAAGTATAGAGCAAAGATATAAAACATTAGTGTTACATTTTTTAGACATCTATTATATACATAACCAGTTGGAAACAAAGTCATTCCTAAACAGAAGCTCTGCAGCCTTCAAAGGAACTACCTTTAGGCGACTATCTAATAAGCAGTCTAAAGAGACTACACTTGCAGGGCAGCTACATAGCTGTAACAAATAAAATAGCATTTCTCTTTCTCTATATTCAGTGGTTAAAAGATTAAAAAACATTCTAACGTTTTGAATTTTAACTATAAGAACTTGTATCAGATTCAAAAAGTAGAATCTGTTTTTCTACGGGTCTTGGGATCTAAATAGCACATGCTAAACATAAACTCTCAACTTCTAGTTTCCTAGATTGTAATTTTAGGTAATAGGTAACAGGTCAATCAGCATCCTGCACTTTCCTGACAAACTATTATGTTTTGAAAAATACAAAAAACTCTTTTTTTCCCCCTCTATTTTTCTTCTTTTTTTCCCTTTTTTTCTTATTTTGGTTCAATCGGGTGTGCGTGGAGAGCTGCAAATACTTCGGCCTTTACGACTTGTGCTCAAGTTTCTGGGGGCTCTAGAAGGTAGTGGATTCTTGTTCTGAGATTGTGAGACGACTAGAGTCCATTCTCTCTTAGGAATTGGAGGGGGAGGATGATCTTGGCCCCCTACCGATATTTCTGATGAGCATAGATGTAAATGACGTAGTACAGCTAGGCAATCCTCCAATGTGCGAGGGGTAAGTGCCGTACCTTGGTAGTTAAAAGGGAGGGCAAAGGGAAAGTTCCATCGGTACTGCACTTTATGCTGCTGGAGAAGAGCCAAAGCAGGTTTAATCTGCTTCTGTCTCTCCAGTGTGTTAGGAGATAGATCAGCATAGAATTGCAGATTGGAATTGTCCAGGCCCTTGATTATCTGCAGCTTTCTGGTCTCTGAGAGTAAAAGGTCCCTGGATTGTTGTCTTAGAAATCTCACAATGACATCTTTAGGTACCTCAGGATTTCTTGTACCTCGAAGGTCTCTATAACCTTGCTCTATCTCAAGAGTAGTGTCTGTTTGATCAGGGAGGATAGCAGCAAAGGTCTCTCTCAGATTATTATTATTATTATTATTATTACTTTTATTTGTAACGCGCCAACATATTCCGTAGCTCTATACAGAGGAAATGAACAAGGAAAAATATACATTTTAACAAACTGCAAAAAGTTGAGGGCCCTGTTTTGAGCTTAGAATCTTTGTAGAAAGTGCTTTTCCCAAAGCACTCTACAAGATTGAAAACTCTCTACTTACAATCTAAAGGGGATGCAAGAGGCAGATAACAAATAGCAAGGGTCACGAAGAAAGTGAAGTTTCATTAGGTAGGAGGGTATGCAAAGTTAGAATGTTTTTCATATAGAAGGAACAGGAAAGCAACTGAGAAAGTAAGTTGGTAAGTGATCCTAGTATGTAATATGTTATCTGCCCCTAGTGGTCAGAATATAATCTGCGAGTGGGAGGTGAGGGCCTGTGTTAGGAGGTATGTCCCAAGAAGCCAGCAGAAGAAAGAGAGAGAGGGAGAGGAAGTGGGATTTGGACTTGCAGAAGTGTTTCTGCTTATGAGCTTTAGAAGGGGGAGGAGATGGTGAATGGAGGAATAAGAGTAGCTCATGGGAGCATAAAAGAGGAGAGGAGAGCATGTAAGGTGAGATGGTTAGGTTGGAGACATGATGTGGAAAAGTTGAGAAGAGAAGCTTGAGGAAAAAACAGGATGTAATGAGGAAGGAAAAGGCATTATATGCCGTTAAGTCTTGAACAGCTCTTGGTATTTCACGTACCCTGACATCATGACGGCGAGACCGATTCTCTAGATCTTCAATCTTGTCTGTAAGCTCCATGATGTTGAAAGTATTCTGGTCAATAGATGTCCTGTCTTGTTGTTGAGCTTCTCAAACCTGATCTACTATTTCTTCCAGTAGTTGAGTTCTTTGCCCCGACTCCTTTAAATCTCTGTCTCAGATGCAGCTTTCTAGCAAACAATATCAACAGCACAGCACCAGTTGCACAGGAGAATTGGTTGTAAACTGATGCAGTCAATATGCTCTATGGCTAGAAGCAGGGGAGTCAGTCTGTAGTATGAGTAAATTGTCAGTCCTCTGAATTGATTACAGATAAAAGGACTTTGACAGCAGCTGCAGTACTGTCTGTGGGCCTTAGGTTATCTGAGCCAGGTATAGAGTACAAGGGTTACAAGAATATCAAGCTCACTTCAGCAATCCCATTTGTGGCAGTAGCAGTCACTGGTCTATGCTGCAGGGTGTCAGCAAGGGCCTCTCTGACAACCCTAATATAGTTGAGAAAAAAGCCACTCTTTATCCTCCTGCTTCTTTCCTCCAGCCCCTTCAGTACTCACATTACAATTGATTCACTGGGCATAGGGTCTCAGGATTAGCGGGTAAGTAGTAGCCTCCTCACCAGGCCCGAAATCCAAGGCTTTTCCTCCTCAAACTGTTGGGCAGTGTGGTCCTAAGCTACCCTGGACCTCCCGGCCGGAACCAGCCGCCACCAGGTGCCTTGGGAAAGCTCCAGTGGTGTTCTTGTGTGCTCACAAGGGCCTGGGCCTCCACTTCAGCCCCTGCCTCGTGTTGATCAAAGATGGCCGCCGCCTGATCTTGGGGCCTCTGTAGTTCCCACTACCTCCTGTGTTGCTCCAACCAGGCCCTTTTGCAGAGTTGCAGCTTGAGTCAAAAAGCGGGCCTCTGAAGTCCTCGCCTCCCGGTAGGTCCCTGCAGGAAGGCAGCCCTCTGGTAGGCTGGCCGGGTGCAAGTTTCTCTGCAGCTGTGCATCCAAGGTCCCACTGGAGTAATGGGTCTCCCCCTCTTCTTCCCCCAGCTGTTTTGGGGGTATTCAGTGCAAGTATAGTGCACTAGGGCAATTTATAAGCCCACTTACAGTGCTTTAAGCAGGAGCTTACAGTAAACACGTCTAGCTCCAGCAGATGCAAACTCCGCCCCCGGCTTATCATTTTCTAAATGAAAGACCAAGAGATGAAAAGTTCATTAGTTGTTGTCAAAAGGGCAAAGTAAAACTACCAGAAAAACAAACATTCCCAACATATTTACAAAAGATAATGACTGACCCAACTTTACCAAATTACAAAAATTTTAAGCAAAAGATACGATCTTATAATAGTGCCATTTATTTTGCATCTATGAGTGTTAATTAGCTGAAAATGTTGCAGGACATGGCCCCTTACTGCTTTAAAGTTCAAGACCAAATTTACCACCGGACTTCCCATTTACACCCTCAGGAAGGAGAGCAAAGAAAATTTGCTCAACTATATGTACTTGATACAAATGAAAAGGAACAACGAATGCAACTTGCAGAAAATACTAAATGCTTAGCCACTGTTTTTCATGAGCTTGATAAGATTATGTAAAAAAATACATACACTCAAGCTTATAAAAAACTCTCAGAAGTTGAACAACAACAACGTATTCATGAACAACAAAATCAGTTGCCAATACCAAGAGTCAATATGGTTCTTAGAAGAGATCGGCATTCTGATAAAATACATTATAACTAGAGATGTCGCGAATCGTTCGCCGGCGGACTTTATTCGGCGAACATAGCATGTTCGCGTTCGCGGCGAACTGCGAACATATGCGAGATTCGACCCGCCCCCAATACTTTATCATTGAGCAAACTTTGACCCTGCATGTCACAGTCAGCAGACACATTCCAGCCAATCAGCAGCATACACTCCCTTCTACATCCTTCTACCTCAAGGACAGCCTCAATTTTGGAATCATAAGTAACTTGCAGTCTTACTGAGAGGAGGGACAGTGTAGGTGATACTAATTCAATAGGGAAAACCATAGCTAGGCAAGTTTATTCAGTGTCCAGTGCAGTGCTGAAGGACTCTTGTGCATTATTATTATTACTAGCGTATTGCAATGAGATGTGTATGTTCGTAAAGTTGTATAGTTATTAATATACATATGGAGCAGTTTGCTCCATAAAAAAGTGGTCCGTATTAACGGCTCGCCTCGCTATGCGAGGCTCGCCTGCAATGAGCGCCTGTGTGTACTGTCAGTGTGCTTGGTGCTGTGAGTCTGTGTGAACTGTCAGTGTGCTTGATGCTGTAGGTCTGTGTGCACTGCCAGTGTACTTGGTGCTATGGGTCTGTGTGTACTGTCAGTGTGCTTGGTGCTGTAGGTCTGTGTGCACTGTCAGTGTACTTGGTGCTATGGGTCTGTGTGTACTGTCAGTGTACTTGGTGCTGTAGTTCTGTGTGCACTGCCAGTGTACTTGGTGCTATGGGTCTGTGTGCACTGCCAGTGTGCTTGGTGCTTTAGGTCTGTGTGTACTGTCAGTGTACTTTGTGCTGTAGGTCTGTGTGTACTGTCAGTGTGCTTGGTGCTATAGGTCTGTGTGCACTGCCAGTGCACTTGGTGCTATGGGTCTGTGTGTACTGTCAGTGTTCTTGGTGCTGTAGTTCTGTGTGCACTGACAGTGTACTTGGTGCTATGGGTCTGTGTGCACTGCCAGTGTGCTTGGTGCTTTAGGTCTGTGTGTACTGTCAGTGTACTTGGTGCTGTAGATCTGTGTGTACTGTCAGTGTGCCTGGTGCTGTAGGTCTGTGTGTACTGTCAGTGTGCTTGGTGCTGTAGGTTTGTGTGTACTGTCAGTGTGCTTGGTGCTGTGAGTCTGTGTGTACTGTCAGTGTACTTGGTGCTGTAGGTCTGTGTGTACTGTCAGTGTACTTGGTGCTGTATATATGTGTGTACTATCAGTGTACTTGGTGCTGTGGGTCAATGTGTACTGTCAGTGTACTTGGTGCTGTAGGTCTGTTTGCACTGCCAGTGTACTTGGTGCTATGGGTCTGTGTGTACTGTCAGTGTGCTTGGTGCTGTAGGTCTGTGTGCACTGTCAGTGTTCTTGGTGCTGTAGTTCTGTGTGCACTGACAGTGTACTTGGTGCTATGGGTCTGTGTGTACTGTCAGTGTGCTTGGTGCTGTAGGTCTGTGTGCACTGTCAGTGTACTTGGTGCTATGGGTCTGTGTGTACTGTCAGTGTACTTGGTGCTGTAGTTCTGTGTGCACTGCCAGTGTACTTGGTGCTATGGGTCTGTGTGCACTGCCAGTGTGCTTGGTGCTTTAGGTCTGTGTGTACTGTCAGTGTACTTGGTGCTGTAGGTCTGTGTGTACTGTCAGTGTGCTTGGTGCTATAGGTCTGTGTGTACTGCCAGTGTACTTGGTGCTATGGGTCTGTGTGTACTGTCAGTGTTCTTGGTGCTGTAGTTCTGTGTGCACTTACAGTGTGCTTGGTGCTTTAGGTCTGTGTGTACTGTCAGTGTACTTGGTGCTGTAGGTCTGTGTGTACTGTCAGTGTGCTTGGTGCTGTAGGTCTGTGTGTACTGTCAGTGTGCTTGGTGCTGTAGGTTTGTGTGTACTGTCAGTGTGCTTGGTGCTGTGAGTCTGTGTGTACTGTCAGTGTACTTGGTGCTGTAGGTCTGTGTGTACTGGAAGTGTACTTGGTGCTGTATATATGTGTGTACTATCAGTGTACTTGGTGCTGTGGGTCAATGTGTACTGTCAGTGTACTTGGTGCTGTAGGTCTGTTTGCACTGCCAGTGTACTTGGTGCTATGGGTCTGTGTGTACTGTCAGTGTGCTTGGTGCTGTAGGTCTGTGTGCACTGTCAGTGTTCTTGGTGCTGTAGTTCTGTGTGCACTGCCAGTGTACTTGGTGCTATGGGTCTGTGTGCACTGTCAGTGTAATTGGTGCTGTGAGTCTGTGTGTACTGCCAGTGTACTTGGTGCTATGGGTCTGTGTGTACTTGGCAGTGTACTTGGTGCTGTAGGTCTGTGTGTACTGTCAGTGTGCTTGGTGCTATAGGTCTGTGTGCACTGCCAGTGTACTTGGTGCTGTAGTTCTGTGTGCACTGCCAGTGTACTTGGTGCTATGGGTCTGTGTGCACTGTCAGTGTAATTGGTGCTGTGAGTCTGTGTGTACTGCCAGTGTACTTGGTGCTATGGGTCTGTGTGTACTTGGCAGTGTACTTGGTGCTGTAGGTCTGTGAGTACTGTCAGTGTGCTTGGTGCTATAGGTCTGTGTGCACTGCCAGTGTACTTGGTGCTATGGGTCTGTGTGTACTGTCAGTGTTCTTAGTGCTGTAGTTCTGTATGCACTGCCAGTGTACTTGGTGCTATGGGTCTGTGTGCACTGCCAGTGTGCTTGGTGCTCTAGGTCTGTGTGTACTGTCAGTGTGCTTGGTGCTGTAGGTTTGTGTCTACTGTCAATGTGCTTGGTGCTGTGAGTCTGTGTGTACTGTCAGTGTACTTGGTGCTGTAGGTCTGTGTGTACTGTCAGTGTACTTGGTGCTGTATATATGTGTGTACTATCAGTGTACTTGGTGCTGTGGGTCAATGTGTACTGTCAGTGTACTTGGTGCTGTAGGTCTGTTTGCACTGCCAGTGTACTTGGTGCTGTATATCTGTGTGTACTGTCAGTGTACTTGGTGCTGTGAGTCTGTGTGCACTGCCAGTGTGCTTGGTGCTGTAGGTCTGTGTGTACTGTCAGTGTACTTGGTGCTATATGTCTATGTGTACTGTCAGTGTGCTTTGTGCTGTAGGTCTGTGTGTACTGTCAGTGAGCTTGGTGCTATATGTCTATGTGTACTGTCAGTGTGCTTGGTGCTGTAGGTCTGTGTGTACTGTCAGTGTACTTGGTGCTGTTAATCTGTGTGTACTGTCAGTGTGCTTGGTGCTTTAGGTCTGTGTGCACTGCCAGTGTACTTGGTGCTATGGGTCTGTGTGTACTGTCAGTGTGCTTGGTGCTGTAGGTCTGTGTGCACTGTCAGTGTACTTGGTGCTATGGGTCTGTGTGCACTGCCAGTGTGCTTGGTGCTCTAGGTCTGTGTGTACTGTCAGTGTGCTTGGTGCTGTAGGTTTGTGTGTACTGTCAGTGTGCTTGGTGCTGTGAGTCTGTGTGTACTGTCAGTGTACTTGGTGCTGTAGGTCTGTGTGTACTGTCAGTGTTCTTAGTGCTGTTAATCTGTGTGTACTGTCAGTGTGCTTGGTGCTTTAGGTCTGTGTGCACTGCCAGTGTACTTGGTGCTATGGGTCTGTGTGTACTGTCAGTGTGCTTGGTGCTGTAGGTCTGTGTGCAAACAAGGTTCACAGCTCTTCAACACAATGCTTCCAAATAGGTAAAGTCTATTCATTTATTAATGTATTACATGTTTACTATTACACACAAAACAACATTAGCTCAGTTACAATAACATTGCCGTCATTTTTTGATGGGCAAGTCGCTAGTGTCATAATAAACACCACATGAACATGGCGACCACTCTCTTGTGGGATTCAGGTACGTCCACGGATTCATCCTCCTTATATCTGAATAAGCCAGGAATGATATATAGAGGCCTACGGCGCTCATTGCCAAAGTGGTCCGTATTAACGTCTCGCCTCGCTATGCGAGGCTCGCCTGCAATGAGCGCCTGCGGCGCTCATTGCCAAAGTGGTCCGTATTACACATTATATAGTAATAATAATAAGAATAATAATAAAGCAGAAGACCTCCCCTGTGTCTCCCCCCCCCACTCCCTCCCATGTGTCTCTCTCCCCCCCTCTCCCCTGTGTCTCCCCCCCACTCCCTCCCATGTGTCTCTCCCCCCCCCCCTCTCCCCTGTGTCTCTCCCACCCTTGCCTGTGTCTCTACCCCCTCTCCCTTCCCCAGTGTTTCTTTCCTCCCTCTCCTGTGTTTTTTCCCCCTTCCCTCTTCCCTGTGTCACTCCCCCCTCCCCTGTGTCTCTACCCCCCTCTCCCTTCCCGTGTTTCCTTCCCCCCTCCCCTGTGTCTTTTCCCCCTTCCCTCTCCCCTGTGTCTCTCCCCCCTCATCTGTGTCTCTTCCCCCTTCTCCCCTGTGTCTCTACCCCCTCTCCCCTGTGTCTCTACTCCCTCTCCCTTCCCCTGTGTTTCTTCCCCTCTCCTCTGTGTCTTTACCCCCTTTTCTCTCCCCGGTGTCTCCTCACCACTCCCTCCCATTAGTCTCTCCCCCCTCTCCCCTGTGTCTCTACCCCCCACTCTCTCCTGTGTCTCTCCCCCCTCCCATGTGTCTCTTCCCCTCACCTCTCCCTTACCCTGTTTCTCTTCCCCCTTCTGCCCTGTGTCTTCCTCCCCTCTCCACTGTGTCTTCCTCCCCCTCTCCCCTCTCCTGTGTCTTCCTCTCCCTCTCCCCTGTGTTTCCTCCCCCTCTCTCCTCCCCTGTTAGCTTCTATACGCATACATACATCCGATAAGAAGTCTGGGGGGGGGGGGGGTTACCCCTCCCCCCCCCCCCCCAGTTCCAACACCCATGTGTACTGTATAATATTGTATTGTATTATGTTATATTATATCACTAGCGACTTGCCTGGCACAAATGATGGGGCAATAAAGTTTGAAGCCATGGCAATGCTGTTTGCCACACAATGTGATGCTTTTTGTACTCTGAGGACCTTTGGCGCTCATTGTGAGTCTCTTCCCTTGTGTCCTTCATGTTTCGTGCTTTGCAACGATCAATCTTCAGCGCTCATCGCAAAGACAGATATATAAGTACAGTGTTAAATATATAATTTTTTTTGTGTAGTGTAAATTAAAAAATGTATTCAGGTCTCAGAGCATAATAAAGTGATTTAGATTTGTAACTGCTTTGAGAGTGCTATCGCTGGCAGCCAATGAGCAGTAATCCAGATATATAACTGCAGAGTAAAAAGTAAAACATTTTAGTGTAGTGTAAAGTCTACATTTTTATTTTCCATTACTAATTAATACTTATTAAATGAATGCACGATAATCACTTTTGTGAATGAACAAATGTATTAGGAAGTGCGAAGCGTTAATGTATGTAACCGCAGTGTAAAATATGCTATTAAGCGTATTTTTTTTATATATATACTAGCGAATTGCCCGTCAAAAAATGACGGCAATGAAATTGTAAGTGAGCTAATGCTGTTTAGTGTGTAATAATGAAATATATAATACATTAATAAATGAATATACTTTACCTATTTTAAAGCATTGTGTGGAAGAGCTGTGAATGTGTTTTGATGTTGCTGCAGCATTAGTGGTGTGGATCTGCTGTGTAAGCGTGCTGAATGTGTGCAGTGTAACACTGTGCGTGCGCGAGCCCAAACCGTTGTCGTGTACTTCCGCATTGGCGTAAAATGGCGAGTAATGTGTGGTATACGTTTGTATCGGAATATCCGTAGGTGTTTTGTGGTGTTTTGCGAGTTTCTTGTGGTGTTTTGCGAGTTTAGAGTGCTGTAGCCTCGTTTTCGTTTTGTTCGGCGGCCATTTTTTCTCTCGCTTCGATTTTTTTTTAGTCTCTAAACTGTTTTATTTGGAGTAAAATCGAGGTGTAAGTTGTATTCTTGAGGTGCTGGGTGCTCCCTCTTGGTGTAGGTAAGTTTTTTATGTATGTGGTGTGTGTATGTATTGTGTTTTACATTTTGTAATGTTCGCGAGTTGCGTCCGAGTGTTGCGAGTCCGTAATGTGTGTGAACGTGTGTCGTATGTTGTTTGCGAGTGTCGTAATGTGTGTGTCGTACTGTTTGGGTTGCGACGTGAAGTTTGCGAGGGTCGCAGTTGCTGGCAAGGAGCGCCTTCGGCGCTCCATGCCAGCAACTGCGGCCCTCGCTTTGCGAGGTCCTCAGGTGCTGGCATGGAGCGTCTACGGCGCAAAGCGAGGGCTGCGACTCGCGTAGCGAGCTGCGGCCCTCGCGTAGCGAGGGCCGCGGCTTGCGCAGCGAGCCGAGGCCCTCGCAAAGCGAGGGCACTGCCCGAGGGTCTCAGTTGCTGCAAGGAGCGCCTTCGGCGCTCCATGCCAGCAACTGAGACCCTCGGGCAGTGCCCTCGCTACGCGAGGGCCGCAGCTCGCTACGCGAGTCGCGGCCCTCGCTTTGCGAGGGCCGCGGGCTCGCTACGCGAGCCCGCAGCGTTAGCAACAACTCGTACGCTCACAACTATATATGTGATTTTTTAATAATAATGAATTAATTAATTACTAAAATACTTTACCTATTTGTAATTAATATATCCAGTGATCAATAACCTGAAGAGCTAACAATCAGTTTTGATTTTCCTGCAGCTTACAGTGTACATTTGGACTGTTGGTGACCCGAGGTGTAAGTGTCAGCAATGTGCGCAGTGCACGAGGGGAAACCGCTTGTATAGTCGTGTAACGCGCCATTTTAGATTTGTAATGTTATTAGTTGCAAGTTAGTGTTGTAAAATGGCGGCGATTGTGTATGTGTTACGCGGCTCGCCAGCAGTTTCCATTATTTATAATAGTGTATTTTGTACCTCGTCTGTTCCTAGGTAAAAGTCGTACATGGCTGGCGATGTTTTGCGCGGTTTGGGGTCGTGTAGCCTTGTTTTCATTTTTTCCGGACGCCATTTTTTTTGTCGCTTAGCCAATTTACAAGTGCCAACTGGGGAAGACGTTACAGATATCACATATATAGATGTGAGCAGGCGGGTTGTTGCTAGGCTGCGGGCTTGCGAAGTGAGGGCCAGAGTTGCTGGCAAGGAGCGCCGAAGGCTCCCACGTCGGCTGCAATGAGCTGCAGGCGGGACTTACACCATCAAATTTACGGACTTACCATCCAAAAATACGGGACTTAGAAAAAAAACCATTACGAGCTCACAAAAATACGACCTTAACACCTGAACCGCACGCACTTAAAAACATTAAAAACCCAATAAATACACACAACAAACACATAAAAAGCTTACCCACAGCAAGGCGGGCACCGAGGACCTCTGCAAGTGAAGTTACACCTCCATATAAGTCCAAATTCATGAGTTTAGACACCCGAAAATCACCTAAGTGAGAGAAAAAATGGCCCTTGAAAAGAAGAAAACGAGGCTACAAGACCCTAAAAACGCAAAACACATACGGATTTTCCTAAAAAGCCGTACAAGTTAAAGATACACTATTAACAAGGACGCTAAATTATCCACACCCGCGTACCACATACACATTCCCCGCCATTTTACAACACTAACTTACACAATGCGGAAGTACCCAGCTACCCTAACGGCTTCCCCTCGCGCACGCAGCCTATTTACACTACACACTGCACACATTGCTGACACTTACACAGCAGCTCCACAGCACTGAAAACCTACATTGTATGCTGCAGGAACATGAAAACAGATTGTCAGCTCTTCAGCACAATGCTTCCTTACAAATAGGTAAAGTATATTCATTTAGTAATTATTTCATTAGCATACAAAAATACATATACACAAAAAAAACATTATCACATTAAACATAAAAGCCATTCACTGCGCGCCTCACAACGAGCGCCAACGCTGCTCATAGCATACAAAGCCTTGCAATAAGCACAAAAAACACATCACCGCCGACCAAAGAATAACAGCAAAAGCGCCTATCAGAAAAAAAATACAAGCAACAGCCTCGCAATGAGCGCCAAAAGGATCACCAACCGCCAACAAAATGAATGTCTCGTCCAAACCATTACCTGCCTTACAATCTTATTGCCGCCATTTTTTGATGGGCAAGTCGCTAGTAAATATATAAAGATCAAGATAATAAAAGTATCAGGAAATGTAACACAAAGATGCACGCGCGTCTGAATAATACGACAAATACGGATTTTTGTCATAAGTGATATGATCGCAGTATTGGGTCATAAACCCTAAACACTGGAATCTGTTACATACAATTTACTGATGATGTCATTAATGGGCTTCAAGGGGGGGGGATCTCTTTTCATAATTTTTGATCGGTGCAAATCCAACATACGCAGAGCGGAAACGCCACATCTGTGGGACACACACAAAGGGGTTCACTTTGGGAGAAAAAAACAAACAAATATGAAATATTTAATAATCATATTTTTTTTTTTTTAATTGATTTTTATTAGACAGGTCAGACATATAACATAGTACACCAAAAACATTAGAAGTGATAAATAGGAATTAACAATAAACGTATTTCACATATTTGGTTTCCAGTGTGTCCTCTGCCTGTCCAAAACTCCTCTCCCTTTTCCGTTTTTCTGGTATTATAATAGCTGATATTAGCTTTTAAATAACTTAAGTCTAACGAGAAAACTATATTTAATGAAGTCCCATAACTATGGGAAAAATATGATGAACTTGGATTCCTGACCAACTGTTGTTTTGAGCTTGGTTGGTAGCATCTAATAGAAAGATTATTCTGTGTTTAGGTTACTGTGTGGGCTAATGATGTTGGGTAAATTAAGACCACTACTACTATGGATCCCCTAATAGCTCCTTTGTAGGGAGAAGTGTCACTCACCCTATTCATCTGCCGCGTCTTGTCTCCCAGGCGGCCCAGCAGGAGGCCCAGCGCTTGTAGTTATGGTCAACCTCTGCGGACAAAACGCTCATGGATCGAACGAACTCAATTTTGTTTAAGACTACTTCAAATGTTGGGGTGGGTGATTTCCAATGGGCGGCTACTACTATCCTAACTGCTAGGAAAATTTGGTTAGTTAGGAATTGTTCTGAGTTGGACATCCCTTCTACCGGTAATCCTAGGATGGCCTCTTCTGGTCTCATGGGATAGCATTGACCCCATAGTTTCTCCAGGGTTTTGTAGGTGTCCACCCATGTGTGTCTAATCATAGGGCATTCCCATAATTTATGGATTAGAGTCCCTTTTTGGTTGCAGCCCCTTTCGCATATGTCACTAATTGTCTGGTTCCCTATGTGCATTCTTACTGGGGTTAGGTACCACCTCATAATAACTTTATAGGAGTTTTCTTTCATAATTACGTTAAGTGATGTGTGTTTGGCTTGTTTCCGAATACTATTCCATTGGTCTCTGTCTAAATTTATGTTGAGGTCAGCTTCCCATGCTGATTCATAGTGTAATTTAGGGGGAGTGACTAAATCGCTTAAATGGTTATATATTGTGGAGATGTTTCCTTTCCCTCCCGGGAATTTAATGCAACATTTTTCGAATAAGGATATATTTTGCCCTCCTTTATTCTTAGTGATGTGATTTAATCTTTGGTTTATAGCGATTAGGTTAAGCCATTCCCCCGGAGGAAGGGGTTTGTCTTCTAGGAATGCGGTGGTGGACCATTTTTGATTAACAACCGGTAAATCTGCCGCAATTGAGCAATTATTATCAATCCACCATCTGTATTGAGCATTAGAGTTTATTTTGGGGTTAGTTGAAAGTGGCCATAGAGGGCTGAGCCCTGACTCCTGGCCCAGCAGTCTGTTCCTCTTATTTATATCTTTCCATAGGGAAATTGAATGCCTCACACTTGATGGAATTGATTGGGGTAACTTGAAGCCCTGCTGGGTTGAGAGCCATAGTAACTGACGCATGATTAAATCATTGGACCCTAGTATGTGTTTTTCTAATTGAACCCATACCGGGGGGGAGTCCCTGACATACCACTTAACTAGTTGTGCTAATCTAGCAGCTTTAAAGTACCTGGAAATGTCTGGAAATCCGAGCCCACCATCCTTCTTAGTCGCAGTAGTTGTTTCTCTGTTTATTCTAGGTTTTTTATTGTTCCACAGAAAACTCATTAGTAATTTCTGTATTTTTTTCAAGTCTATCGCTAAAATCGAGATAGGTAAGGTCCGAAAAAGGTAGAGCAGTTTGGGGAGTACGTTCATTTTGACAGCATGTAGCTTTCCTAACCACGAAATCTTTAGTTCTGACCACCTGTGCAGGTCCCTAGTTAATTGTTTAAAGAGGGTTGGGTAGTTTGCTTCATATAGGGTCTTAGTTGATTTTGTAATTTGTACGCCTAGGTAGTTGATAGAATTTGGGGCCCATTTTATTGGGAAGTTATTGGCTAGTAGTTTTTCCGTGGTGGGAGGAAGTGATATATTAAGGGCTATGCTTTTACTTGTGTTAATTTTGAATCCTGACAGTGGGCCAAATTGAGACAAAAGTTTGAATAGATTAGGTAGACTAACCAGGGGGTTTGATATTGTTAGTAGGATATCATCGGCAAAAAGGCTAATTTTATGGTCTGTCGGGCCGACCCGTATACCCGATATGTCAGTGTGCTGACGAATGGCAATTGCTAGGGGCTCTATACTGAGGGCGAACAGCAATGGTGATAGAGGGCACCCCTGTCTTGTCCCCCTTGTGATGTTGAATTTTAGTGAATTGTGTCCTTGGTATGTAACTTGTGCGGTTGGTTCCGAGTATAATGTCGCGATGCTTCGCAGAAAACCTTCCGGAATTCCGAATTTGTTCAGTGTGGCGTTCATAAATGTCCAATCTAACCTATCAAATGCCTTCTCGGCATCAAGCGCCAACAACATAGCGCGGCCTTCATTACTTTTGGTTATGTCAATAAGGTCAACAATTTTTCTGGTATTGTCTGGCGCTTCTCTCCCCTTAATGAACCCTACTTGGTCTGGATGTACCACTTCAGGTAACAGATTCGCTAGTCTTGACGCTAAGATTTTGGTGTATATTTTTAAATCTGTGTTGATCAGAGATATTGGTCTATAGCTAGCACATTGGGATGGGTCTTTCCCCGGTTTAGGAATCAGTATTATTTTAGCTTCTAAGAATTCCGGTTTAATTTTTTCACCAGCTAAGAAGCTGTTAAATAGCTTATGTAAGGTGGGGCTAAGTAGATCGCTCATATGTTTGTAGTAGAGGTTGGAATAGCCATCTGGCCCTGGGGCCCCGTGTGCCTTTGTGGATTTGATCGCATCCTGTATTTCTTCGACCGAGATGGGCTCTAAGAGTGATTTAGCTTTGATAGAGTCTAATTGGGGTATATTTAAGTTATTTAGTGTATTTTCAATTTCTAGTTTGTGGGTTGGGGTGCCTGATTCGGGTGTTTTGCTGTAAAGGTCCGCATAAAATTGTCTGAATTCGTTTACTATTTGATCTGGTTTAAAAACTGTCTGCCTATTTTTGGTGATTATTTTGGCTATGAATGAGTTTGCTCTTTTTTCTTTTAGTCTCGTGGCCAGCATTCTATCGGGCTTGTTTGCGTATCTGAAGAATTTAGCTTCAGTTCGCTGTAGGATATTGACCATTTTCCCTCTTAAAATAGTGTTTAGTTCTTGTTTGTACCTTAGTATCTTCTCATGGGTATGTCGTGATTTATCTTTAACAAATAGTTTCTGTGCTTCAGCAATTTTCTGGTTTAGAAGTAAGATTTGTGCTTGGTCTTTTTTCTTTTTGATTGAACTAATTTGTATACAGACTCCCCTGATCACTGCCTTGTGAGCTGCCCAAATTCCATCTATGTCTATCTCCCCTACTGTATTGAGGTCAAGATAATCTACGATTGCAGTTCTGACCTTATCTCGTGTGATAGGGTCGTTCAGTATACTGGGATTTAATGACCACCTTGGGTTATTTCCTTTCGGTAGGAGATTATTCATGGAGATTTTGACTAGATCGTGGTCCGACCATGCTATGGGGCAGATAGAGGCCTCAGTTAGGTTCCCTGTAACGTTCTGTGGGATCAGGATATAGTCTATTCTGGAGAGCGAACCATGTCTGGCGGAAAAAAATGTGTATTCCCTTTCTGTGGGGTTCATGTTTCTCCAGGTATCAATCATGCAGTTTGATTTTAGGAGTTTTTTGAGAGCTTTGGTCGCTGTGGGGATTTTTTGTGAACCTAAATCGTTTGACTTGTCTTTGAGCGGGTCTAAGACCGCGTTCATGTCTCCTCCTATTATCTTAAGTCCGTCTTCCCAGCTATCTGTGAGTTTCTGTATTTTTTGAAAGAATGGCGTTTGATCTGTGTTCGGGGCGTAAATGTTCAAGAATGAAACCTTACGTTCGTGTATGGTCCCATGTACTGCTAAAAACCTGCCATCTTTATCTGTTTGAATTTTACTTAACTGAAAGTTGAGTCTTCTGTGGAACAAAATCGTGACTCCCTTTTGTTTGGTATCTGCGGTCGAATGGAATGCCTGAGTAAAGACTCCCCCCCAGTATTTTGGTAGTGCTTGTTTTCTAAAGTGAGTTTCCTGAATCATTACGATATCAAGATTTAGTTTTTGGTAATTTCTCAAGGCTACCCCCCTCTTGATTGGTTCGTTCAGACCATGAGCGTTGTGTGACGCAATGACAATGTCCATATTTCTTATTGAGGTGTATGACCCTTTGGTGTGTCTAAATGGCTATCTCACCTTTCTGGAAGCCTGTTACTTCGTTATCCTGTGCCTCCTGCTGGTTTCCGCCCGAAGACTGCTCAGCAGCTGGCTGTGTGGGAGAGTATCTGTACTCAAAGGAAAAAAGACAACAGAGTATGAGCCAAATTGCTTATACTTAAACTTTCGGAATTATAAAAACCTGGCTCAGTAATTAAGCAAGTTCCTACTTTTCCTCTAGTGGGGAACCCTAAGGTAATCCTGGGTAAGAAGTCTAAGTACTTGAGTCTGTTTGTGTGTCTTACTGTTGGTCAGGAAGGCTCTTAGTATGTTTGAACTTAATTGTGTTCCTTACTTAAATAAAGTGTGGTAATTTAAACTACTATGAGGAGAGCGTTTGCTGTCCTCTTCGTATTTTACTGGTGGGCCAGTTAGTGTCTCTAAACTGACACTGAATTGGTCCGCCTAACCTTTCCCTACTGTAGGGGTTTTTGGAAGTCTACGTGTTAGCGCCCGTAGGGACGCCTTCTAGGTGTGTGTTGCTTTTGCCTTTACGGCCTGGGTTAACTGTCTATAGTGTGTATTAGAACTTTCACTGGTGTGGGTGCTACCTTATTGGATCTACTCGTTTTCAGATTCAACTAGCTTTGGTTGTCAGAGTAGCATGAAAACAAGGAGAGAGAGAAAAGAAGAGAGAGGAAGATGAAGCAAAAAAAGACAAAAAAAACAGAGAAACAAAATAAGTGACAACTCATTGTAGTAAGTCTTTTTCTCCGTTCATGGGAGGACTCCTTCCTCTCGGGTTTTCTGTTGGTTGTAACTGCTCTCCGACAGTGACCTTGATGTTCCATTCCGCCAGCAAGTTAATGCCTTCCTCCAGTGTTCTGATGGTGAAGAATTTTCCCTCTTTGGATATATTGAGGCGAAAAGGGAAACCCCATGTATACCTCCATCCTTGAGCCAGGATACAGTCCAGAACCGGTTTCAGTTGTCTCCTTTTGGCAAGGGTAGTCGGGGCTAGATCAGAAAAAAGCAGCGGTGTGTGCCCCTCGATGGGAGGGATGCCTTTTCTTGCGGCCTTCATGAACAGTTCTTTGGTGGAGTAGTAGTGGAATCTGGCAATGATGTCTCTTGGGCGCTCCTGTGGAGATGAACGGAATCCTAGGGCTCTGTGAAACCGATCCATTCTCAAGTTTTCTGGATGTATGTTTGGGAGGAGAAATTCACATAGATCGTTTAGGTATGCGTGTAGGTCCTTGACAGACTCCGGCACATTCCTCAGCCTTATGTTCTGTCGTCTAGATCTGTTTTCTAGATCTTCCTGTTGCAACTGTTGTCTAGATTGTTCCTCCTTCAAAGCCAAGATCTCCTCTGTTAGTTTGTTGTTATGTTGCATTATTTCCGAAATTTTAGTTTCCAGTTTTGTTGTTTTATCGTCCACCTTTTTAATTTCTGTGGTTAGTTCTGTTGTCACCTTCCGGATGTCTGATTTGACCTCCTCTCTGAAGTTGGATATTAGGTCTTTAAGGTCCTGGATGTCACTTTTAGTGCTAGGCGCTGACATTTCAGAGCTTGTTGCTGCGTGGACTGCGGCTGTGGGTGTTTTATTGGTGGGAGAACTTGCTGAAGATTTGGGTAGGCAGTAAGATTGGATCCCTTTATTGTTCTTTCTCGTGGCAACACCTGCCATCTCAGTGAGAGTATTGTAGATCAAGTTGTTGCCAGAGACCTGGTTTCACTTGGTTTGTCCCAGAGCAATTGTTAGCGTCCCTATATTGCTGGGCTTTTTGCTAGTTACATCTTTTTGGATTTATTAAAAGTTCTTGAACCGAAGTGGTCATAGCTTAAATGCTTATAGTTGAAAATTGAACTTTGGTTGTCTCTTTTTACTTGCTTGGTGCTTTTGAACTTTGTCCACTAGGTGGTAGTAGAGTTCCACTAGTACAGTCTGTTACACAAGCAGGGATTCAGCCTGGAAACTAGCCTTGAAAAACAAATGGTTTTGTAATCCTGTTTGGTTGGTAAGTGAGCCCTGTGCAGTGTACTTTTAATGTTCTGAGTCTAAGTAGACAGGTTGGGCTGGGTTGCTTGGACCCAGGGTATGGGGAGAGCTTTGATGGGGATATGTGGGTAAGGGGCCCTGGATTGCTTAATTTTCCTGGGGCTAATTTGCTTCTGATGCCCCCCTGGGTACCCCTTCCTTGGATCAGGGCTATCCTTTCCCCCCACAGCTCTATAGCCTCTCCCCTGTACCTGCTTATATATGTCCTCAGCAGTGCAGCTCCACACTCTCTCCCTCCAGGCTTCCAAGGGGAAAAGTTCAGCTGGGTAGGGATTCCATGCAGGGGACTCTTCCGATTTTATTGTTTTTTTTTTAAGGTAATTTTGGGATCAATTTGTTCCCCTAGGTCTTCTGAGTTTAGTGATATTGTTTGTTGGTCACTCAGGGCATCTATAGGGGTCGATTGTCCCAGATTAACCCAGGCCTTAGCTGGAGCTCTTGCAGGACATGTCTTTCCTCTCCAGCAGCTTAGCCACACCCCTTAATAATCATATTTTGATGTTACCAACAGATAAGGAAACGAAACTGAGGTTATTATATCTAATAGTAGCAAGCCTGGGAGTTCTCGGAGTAATAATACTGCAGCAGGAGGTCAGGACTAATGTCACCTATAGACCCCCAGACAGATAAAGGTCAGTACTAATGTCCCTCTATAGACCCCCAGTCATATAAAGGTCATTACTAATGTCCCTCTATAGACACCCAGTCAGATAAAGGTCAGTACTAATGTCACCTATAGACCCCCAGTCATATAAAAGTCAGTACTAATGTCACTCTATAGACACCCAGTCAGATAAAGGTCAGTACTAATGTCTCTCTATAGACCCCCAGTCAGATAAAGGTCAGTACTAATGTCCCTCTATAGACACCCAGTCAGCTAAAGGTCAGTACTAATGTCCCTCTATAGACACCCAGTCAGATAAAGGTCATTACTAATGTCCCTCTATAGACAGCCAGTCATATAAAGGTCAGTACTAATGTCCCTCTATAGACCCCCAGTCAGATAAAGGTCATTACTAATGTCCCTCTATAGACACCCAGTCAGATAAAGGTCAGTACTAATGTCACCTAGAGACCCACAATCAGATAAAGGTCAGTACTAATGTCCCTCTATAGACCCCCAGTCATATAAAGGTCATTACTAATGTCCCTCTATAGACACCCAGTCAGATAAAGGTCAGTACTAATGTCACCTATAGACCCCCAGTCATATAAAAGTCAGTACTAATGTCACTCTATAGACACCCAGTCAGATAAAGGTCAGTACTAATGTCCCTCTATAGACCCCCAGTTAGATAAAGGTCATTACTAATGTCCCTCTATAGACACACAGTCAGCTAAAGGTCAGTACTAATGTCCCTCTATAGACCCCCAGTCATATAAAGGTCATTACTAATGTCCCTCTATAGACACCCAGTCAGATAAAGGTCAGTACTAATGTCACCTATAGACCCCCAGTCATATAAAGGTCAGTACTAATGTCACTCTATAGACACCCAGTCAGATAAAGGTCAGTACTAATGTGACCTATAGACCCCCAGTCATGTAAGGTGTAACCCTTACACTACCTGATCGATACAACATCATACCTGATGTTTTAAAGCACGTTATTCCAAACAATTTAGGAATGTTAGGTAATCTATGCCCTTTATGGCTTAAAACCAGACTCTGTATCAACTATGTAATTTTCCGTGGGAGTTTTGCCATGGATCCCCCTCCGGCATGCCACAGTCCAGTTGTTAGACCCCTTGAAACAACTTTCCCATCACTATTGTGGCCAGAAAGAGTCCCTGTGGGTTTTAAAATTCACCTGCCCATCGAAGTCTATGGCGGTTCGCCGATGTTCGCCGGTTCGCGAACATTTGCGGAGGTTCGCGTTCGCGGTTCACGAACCGAAAATTTTAGGTTTGCGACATCACTAATTATAACTTACCAACAGCTGATGAGGTTGCAATGGTCTTTCAAAATGATGAGGGAGAGCCACCTTTTCAAAGAGATATTAGAATATATCCCAGAAATGAGGATCAACCTTTCATTAACATCAACATATTAAGTACAAATTTAGATCCAATCTTGTATGTCAATGGGGAGGCAGGTTCGCAACCAAAATGAATACTTCCAAGCTATCCAAAATGCTGGAATTTAAAGTGGTTCAAACTGCAATTAGGGATGATTTTAATCCCATTTTAAGTGCAGGAAAACTGACACAACAATGGATTATTGATTCCTACCTGCAAGTAGAAGCCAATAATTTACATTTTATCAAAAACCAACAACATAAACTTTGTTTTGAACAGTATTGTGGCCTCATGGATTATATTGCTGAAGCGGCTACAAACGCAAATCTAGCAGCTGGCAGAGCCATCATTTTACCATCTTCCTTCCAAGGATCTCCTCTCAATATGCAAGAAAGATACAATGATTCTATGGCTATTGTAACTAAATTTGGAAAACCCGATTTATTTATTACATTTACATGTAATCCTCAATGGCCAGAAATTGTTAATAATTTGAAATATGGTCAAAATGCTTCTGATAGACCAGACTTAGTGGCTTGAGTATTCAAAATAAAATTATCAGCCTTATTACATGACATAACCATCACTAACTTATTTGATAAGTGTTTGGCTTATTCTTATACCATTGAATTCCAGAAAAGAGGCCTTCCACATGCACATATTCTAATAATACTTGATGAAAATCATCAATTGAATACTGCAGACAAAGTGGATTCAGTAATTACTGCTGAACTCCCACATCCACAAAAGCATGCCACACTATATGAAATTGTAACACATCAAATGATTCATGGCCCATGAAGACAGCTAAATCCACAGTGTATGGAAAATAAAAAATGCACAAAAGATTTCCCAAAATATTTTAGGTATCAAACTTTTGCAAATTGTGATGGGTATCCTTTGTATAGACGAAGAAAAGATCCAGAGGCAATAATTCAAACAAAAGATGTAGATTAGACGTATGTGGTGCCATATAATCCACATCTCTTAATGAAGTGTAATGCACACATAAATGAGGAAGCTTGCACTTCCATTAAATCAATTAAATACATCTACAAATATATTTATAAAGGATATGATGCCGCAACTGTCGTGATGAAAAGCGGACCAATGAACAAAAAAATGAGTGCATGATAATCTAGATCTCATATAGATGCTCGCTATGTCAGTGCGCCAGAAGCAATGTGTCGGCTTCTGAATTTTGAAATGCATAATTGATCCCATGCGGTATATCGACTATCTGTACATTTGCCACAAAGACAATTAGTTTACTTTCATACTGGCAATGATGAAAATGCTCTTGCATAAAGTGAACATCGACAAACCACACTTACTGCTTGGTTTATCCTAAATTCCAAAGATATTGAGGCAAGATAATACTTATACAATGAGATTCCATATAATTATGTTTTTGTCAATGGCAAATGGAAACGTAGACTAAAGGGTGATAATAAAATTATTACCAGAATATATACTGTAAGTTCTAGAGACATTGAACGTTTCTGCTTACGTTTACTACTTTTAAATGTTCCTGGTGCACAAAGTTTTAAAGACTTGAGAACTGTCAATGACACAGTTTATGACACCTTTAAATTAGCTGCACGACATAGAAACTTCATTGCTGATGATACAGAATGGGAGAGATGTCTAGAAGAAGCAGCTCTATCTAAAATGCTATGCCAGATGAGGGAAGAGTTTGCATACATCTGATAATAGCAATATTCCAAATACACTTAAACATTTAAAATACATATATGAAGATTTCTTGAAAAGGTACAACGACTCCATAGCTGAATAAAAAGCATTAATGGAAATTCAAGAAGTATTTCTATGTCATGGATTAAGTTGAGAAACTTTTAATCTTCCAGATCCAGGAATTATAGATTATATCAACTTGGACGACTATGACGCTGATATTGAGAAACAAAAAAGCAGAAGAAAAAATTGCCACTTTAAATGATTTGCAATTGAACGCTTTCAATGCAATAAAACAAGCACTAGATGATGACTTGCTCAAAGAGCGATATTTTTATCTAGATGGACCCGGTGAATCTGGAAAAACTTATCTCTATAATTTGTTGATAAGTTCAATTAGAGGTAAAGGTGAAATTGTACTTCCCTGAAATTATTGCACTATTGTTAAAAGAAGGTGGCAGTACATAGTGGATTTAAGCTTCCAGTTCCAATATTGGAAACATCAATGTCCGATATTACAATGAAATCATCTCAAGCCACTAAGTTTAAAAAATCCAAATTAATTATCATAGATGAGGCTACTATGATGTCGTGCCATGCTCTGCAATGTATTGATCATTTATTACGTGAAGTCATGAGTAATGATTTGCCTTTTGGTGGCAAATTCATGTTATTAGGAGGAGATTTCAGACAAACATTACCTGTTAATGTACGTGGAAATTGCACAGACATTATGTAAACATGTATAAAGTTAAGTCCACTATTGAAGGAATTTACACACCTTAGATTAGAAAAAAATATGAGATCTGAAGGCCAAAATTAATTCAATGATTTGCTCATTAAAATTGGCGAAGGAAAAACAGACGTAGTAACCAATTTACCTGAGGATACTGTTGAAATACCAGCAGGAATGATTTGCAAAGATTCACTCATATCGGCAATATTCTCAAATGGGATAACCCCAGAACATTCATCATAGCTTGCACAAAAATTAACTATAACATCAAAAAATAAAGATGCTTTGGATCTCAATAACAAAATGTTGAAATTAATTGATGCGACACAACATTTTTTTATCACACTGCTTTTTCTGTTCTAGCTGATGACAAACAGAGTGAATCTAATTTCACCACTGAATTTATAAATTCATTAACTTCCTCTGGAATGCCACCACATGTTGTGCAGCTCAAAAAAGGAGCAATTGTCATGTTACTGAGAAATATGAACCCCAAAAAAGGACTTTGTAATGGGACCAGATTAATTGTTCAGGATTTAAGAGACCATTTCATCCATGCAGAAATTCTGAATGGGACCCATAAAAGTGAAGCGGTTTTCATACCAAGAATAGATTTGGCTCCAAGTGAGACTAGCTTGCCTTTTATACTTCAAAGGTGACAATTTCCCATTATCATGGTATTTGCTTTGACCATTAATAAATCCTAAGGACAAACATTTAACTTTGTTGGCCACTTTTTAGAGGAACCTGTATTTGCCCATGGACAACTCTATGTGGCATTTTCAAGATGAAAAAAACAAGAAGACATTAAAGTTTACATAAAAAAAACTAAAGTCAAGGTGAATTATTAGATGATGGATGAGTAGTTATGAAAAATATTGTCTACTATGAGGTATTGTAAATTCTATAAAAAAAAGGACAACAACAAAACAACAAAAAAGAGAAAAAACAAAAGAATTGTGGTCATATCTCAAGGACTAACTTGTATGTCTCTTGCACTCTTTTCAAAGGGCTACTATTAAAAAAACAAATAAAACAGTGGTTTCATCTTGAGGACAATTTTTCATGTCACCTGGGCTCTTTCTAGAGGCCCACTATTTCACATAGACAACTCTATGGGCCATTCTCAAAAACTGAAAAAAAAAAAAAAACAGAACAGTGGTTTTATCACGAGGACGAACTTTTATGTCACATGAACTATTTTTAGAGGACCTTTATTTCAGACCTTCACGAAACTTGAGAGAGCAGTCAACAAATTTAATATACTTAATGGTTTCATGGAATAGACTTAATACTTTCATTGTTTGTACTTACCACTTTTCATGCACGTACTTCCAGTTTTCTGTTCCTGTTGTTCCCGGTTTCATTACATTAAATTTACACTTGAATTGTAATTAGTTAGGAGGTTTAATGTATGTATTTAGGGATTTTCACCTCTTCATGTATAATTACAGACAGCGAATTGATCCAGGGAGTACTCCGATCACCAGTTTCTGGGGTCAGGAAGGAATGATTTTTTTGCCCAATTTAAACAATTACTGTATATACTCGAGTATAAGCCGAGTTTTTCAGCCCTTTTTTTAAGGCTAAAAAGGCCCCCCTCGGCTTATACTCGAGTCACTCTCCCCCCCCGTGTCTTTCTAACCCCCCTTGTGTCTCTCTAACCCCCCGTTGTCTCTACCCCCCCTTGTGTCTCTCTACCCCTTCGTGTCTCTCTACCCCCCGTGTCTCTCTACCCCCCGTGTCTCTCTAACCCTGTGTCTCTTTTCCTCCCCCCTCCTCCTCATCCTCAACCCCCCTCCTCATTCTAAACCCCCCTCCTCATTCTAAACCCCCCTCCTCACTTTATCTCACTTTACCCTCTAAATACCTCCCCCTCTCCCTTTCCCCTCACTTACCTCCATCTGCAGCTTCTGCTCCGGCCTCCGCTCCTTCCGGCGTCTTGACCCGGCCAATGCTAATGACGTGGCGCGCATGTGACGTCACGTCATTAGCATATACCGGGTGTCGATTCCTTTAGGGCTGCCACAGGATGACTTTATAATAAGCCAGAGCTTACAACAGTGTCAATCTTTGATCGTGTCTTCAATTTCTTGATGTTGCTATTTAACACTCACAAGAGTCAGCTCCGAATTATATACCCAAGGAGGGAAAAGAAAAACTTAATGAGACTCATCAAGGTCTCTGGGTTGCATCAGATTCTTCAGCCTTCTTTGCTCTGGAGACCTTTTTGTCTGGAGCCCTCACCCACAAACATCTGTACCACTGTGTCCCAGAAAAACTAGCGTCTCCGTGATCGGAGGCTCTCCCAATGGTCTCTCCTGCGTGTTTTACACAGTCTATCTCTTACTAGAGTCAGCCCCAAATTATTTACACAGATAGAGAAAAGAAAAAACTTAGTGAGACCCGTCAGGGTTTCCAACTTGCATCAGGATCTCCGGCTTTCTTTAAGCTGCAGTCCTCTCCATCTGGAGCACTCTCCGTCTGGAGCCCTCATCCACGGGTGTCTGTACCATGGTACCAGGACATCCAGCACCTCTGTAATCGGGGATCTCCTGATGGTCTTTCCTGCGCGTCTTCCGCTGTCTCTCCTGCGGCTTACTGACAGCAGCCCTGCCTGTGATGGGAACAGTGGGTTTTATCAGATAAATGTGTATCTCAAAAATGGAACCTTTCCAGGAGTCTCCCCTGTCTCTCGGATGCCACTGCTCCTCTCTCCCAGGAATCAGCTCCAAACATCGGACAAAGGGAAATAATACTCAGAAAGGCACATCCGTGCCTCTAGCTTCTCTCTCTTTAGTTCCGCCTTCACTGGAACAAAGTGCTCTCTCTGTAAGTTTTTCAGCAGTGGGTAAATGGCATCTCCACAAGCTTCGCCAGCTTCACTGGATGTAGCATTTCCTGAGCTCCAAACATGTCAATTTCAAGCATTGCTGCAGATCTGCCCACTTTTATATTACATGACCAGATCTCAAAGGTATTGGGTCAACCTCCCTCTTCACGTCAGCACTCGGTATATGCTAATGACGTGACGTCACATGAGCACCACGTCATTAGCATTGGCCGGGTCAAGAAGCCTGAAGGAGCGGAGGCCGGAGCAGAAGCTGCAGATTGAGGTAGGTGAGGGGAAAGGGAAAGGGGGAGGTATTTAGAGGGGTAAAGTGAGGAGGGGGGTTTAGAATGAGGAGGGGGTTGAGGATGAGGAGGGGGTGGAGTATGAGGAGGGAGGTTTAGGAGGAGGAATGAGGTTGAGGAGGGAGGTTGAGAAGGGAGGTTGAGGATGGGGGGGTTGAGGATGAGGATGGGGGTTGAGGATGAGGATGGGGGGTTGAGGTTGAGGAGGGAGGTTGAGGAGGGGGTTGAGGATGAGGCGGGGGGTTAAGGATGAGGAGGGGGGTTGAGGAGGGAGGTTGAGGATGAGGAGGGAGGTTGAGGATGAGGAGGGGGGTTGAGGTTGTGGAGGGGGTTGAGGATGAGGAGGGGGGTTGAGGAGGGGGTTGAGGTTGAGGAGGGAGGTTGAGGAGGGGGTTGAGGATGAGGAGGGGGTTGAGGAAGAGGAGAGAGGGTTGTGGATGAAGAGGGAGGATGAGGAGGGGGGTTGAGGAGGGGGTTGAGAAGGAGGAGGGGGGATAAGGGAGGGGGAAGAGACACAGGGAAGGGTGAGGGGTGAAGAGACACAGGGAAGGGAGACGGGTGAAGAGACACAGGGGAGGGAGAGGGGAGAAGAGACACAGGGGAGAGAGAGTCGGGGGACACAAGAAAAGGGCACACAAGAGGGGGACACAGAGGGCACAAGAGGGACACAGGGGGCAGCACATTTCCCACCCTCGGCTTATACTCAAGTCACTCATTGTTCCCAGTATTTTGTGGTAAAATAAGTGCCTCGGCTTATACTCGGGTCGGCTTATACTCGAGTATATACGGAATATACATTTCAATTGTTTTTGTTGTTTTTTTTTGCCTTCCTCTGGATTCAGTATAAACAGTTAGAAATCTGTTAAATAACATGCAATAAAAGAAAGTTTAAACAGTCTAATAATATTGAGTTCAATTATCACTTCCATTGTATTTTGTTATGAGGTTCTTGGATTGTAGTTTATTATGAGGTTTAATGTATGTATTTAGTGGTTTTGAAGTTTGATCCAAGGAGATATCCGATCGCCATTATCTGGGGTCAGGGAGGAATTCATTTTTTTCCCCATTTAAGAAAATTGGCTAGATTTCACTTGGGGTTTTTATGTTTATCTTCCTCTGGATTCAATAAAAAAATTACATATGTATCAATTAAGATGTAATGTTTTAAAATATAGATATGGTTTAAAACAATTTAACTGTCTTGCAAATACTTAAGATCTGGCTACCCATGAACCCCTCAACAAGAGAACACATGCTATATTGAGAAAATGGTTCCTAATAGGAATTGTATATCATAGTTTTGACTGAACTAGCATCAATAAAAACATTTTTTTGTAATTTTATACATGGGCATAGGAGCCAAAGCAAAACTGTGAGGGATACAGTTTAAAGAAAAAAACAAAACGGTAGCCCTGACTGGTGCAATTCAACTCTACTCCCAGGACAGACAAAAGGGGTGGATCTACCTACTCTGCGGTGTCGCCCAATTTTTTTTAAAATTCTCAATGACTCCCTATTGTCCCTCTATGTGTATTGTGTGGCCAAATATGGGGGATGTGCATTGCCTGTGGGAAGAGATGTGTATATATATTTCTGCACAACAAAATAAAGACAGTATTCTTTGACTCCCAATTGAGTGTCGTCCAATATGGGAGGTTGGGGGATGGTGAGACTGTAGTGCTTCTTGGATATTTTACTGTATACCAGCGGAGATACTGGACTTCGTGTTCAAACTCCGTTACATTTGGTGGCAAGTGGCGGAATTGTTCCCACGGTCAGAAGGACAGCTACAGGAGACACCATTCCGTGGAGTTACAAATTGAGGGCAACGCTAGTATCCGTACAGCGTCCCTGGCTACAGCAGGATGGAACCGGCTAGTTTTCGGACAGCGTTCCATGATGAGGAGGAGGAGGCGGCCGCGGACTACAGGGATGCAGACAGAAAGGAACTCATGGAGGGAGAACGGGCAGCGGCTACATCACCTCTTACGGACAGCACACAGAATGAGTTTGGAAGAGAACTCCAAAGCAGACTGGCCGTTTTCCCAGGTACGCTTCCCACAATAACCTTGGAATGGTTAATGGCAGATGTCCACGAATACATAATGGAAAAGCAGCGGGCACGGGGACGGTCCATCTTGGGAGCTGCTAACCCACTTCCCACCATTAACCCTCCCCAGCACTGCGTCCGGGTGGTGGGAACTACCAAACCTCTCCACGGTACATCAGGTGCCACACGTGTAACCAGCAGGGCCACATGCAGAGAGACTGTCCCAGAATCAGAAACCGCTCCACGTGGAATACTCCAACTAATTCCCCTCCCCAGCGGCAGTGTGTACCACAGGGAGCAGAAGGTGCCGTCCTTCCTCCCCAGCTGCAGTGTGTACCCCAGGGGGCTGAAGGTGTCATCCTTCCCCTCCACGGCAGTGTGAACACCAGGGAGCTGAAGGTGTCGCCCTCTCCCCCCAGCGACAGCTTACCCTAACAAGGGGAGACACCAATCTCCCAGACAGCGCAGATGGGACCGTGGTCTCTGTGCCTGACCTACCGGGATGCTGGACAGCCTGTCCAGATTCCCAACTACCCTCACTGGGACAACCGGAGGAGGGGGTAAGCACAAATTCCCCTCCCCAGCTAACTCCTAATGTGGCCCCAGGGTTAACAGAGGAAATGTTAACCCCCACTGACCCCCACCTTTCCCTGGCTACTGACCCGAAATATGTCCCAAGTACCCCAGCAGAAGAGCTGACAGCGGGGCAGAGTGCAGTCGGCCTCTGCCCTCCCTTTGTCCCTTGTACAGAGCAGGATGTTCTGCAGGTTATACCAGCAGAAGAGCTGGCATCAGGGCAGAGTGCCGCTGGCCTCTGCCCCTCAAGTCCCCTCAGCGTGTTGCCCCATCCCCACAGCGAAATATCCAGGAGCCTGGTTAAACTTCCCCCCAAAGGGGAGATGTGTGATGAAGTGCCTTTCGCCACTTTGTCCTGGAGAGGACTTATTGCCAGCCTCCTGCCCTGCGACTATGGCCCTGGGACATATTGCCCTTTAAAAACAGTATTCGGGCATACCAGAGTGTATGTCACTCATTCTGGCCCTTTAAATACAGGGGGTTCATTTGGTACTTGCCCTGTGGGAGCGGTGATACCCCAGATAGCTATGCCATGGAGCCCATTCATATAATGAAAGACTATGGGAAAGACTTTAGCTACATGGCAATTGAACTGTGTGAATAGGATCTGAGCGCTATTCGGTAGTTTTGTGCGCTCAGATTCCAGCTATCTGGGGATATGAAATGTCTGTGTGTTATGTGTAAAAGGTGACTTTATGTATTTTAAAGTGGTTTATGTTTTTTTGAAACCATGTGCTCAATGGAGTCTGCCTCTATCCCTGGATAATTGGATTACTTTCCCCATTGTCTCCAGTACAGAGGTCTCTGTAAAACCAGTTTGTAAAATGTATTTCCCTCTCCTTGAAATGTTTATTGCTGTGAATGCTGTATGAAGTGTGCATTTGTTTTGTTCTTGAAATGTGAGTAAATGTGAATTGCAGTAATGCTGATGGGTTGTCAAACTAGAGAATTGACCAACAAATACTTTTGTCCGGACATCCCCAGGCCGATCCGTTGGGATCAGACCGTGTATGCCGGCTTATGGTCACGGGGGAGGTGTGTAACGGAACCCATCACTGTTTTACCCTGTTTTATGGTTATTTAATTCTTGGTTAAAATATGATCACATTGCTGTACTGTAGCTATGTTGTTTTATGTTCTACAGAATATATTGGCTCAGAATATTACAGCTACTAGGCTAATAGATAATCCTATTACAGAGACTCCTCATAAGATAAGGAAGTCTATTGTATAAAGTGTTTTCATTATGAGACATAGAACAAAGAGAAGGATAATCTGATCAATGTCTGATTGTATCAAAGTAGCCAGGTAGCCTCAGGGAGGTGTGACCACACCTATTGTCCCTCTATGTGTATTGTGTGGCCAAATATGGGGGATGTGTATTGCCTGTGGGCAGAGATGTGTATATATATTTGTGCACAACAAAATAAAGACAGTATTCTTTGACTCCCAATTGAGTGTCGTCCAATATGGGAGGTTGGGGGATGGTGAGACTGTAGTGCTTCTTGGATATTTTACCGTATACCAGAGGAGATACTGGACTTCGTGTTCCAACTCCGTTATAATTACTTTCAGCAAAAAATAAAACGGCAAATTTTGAGTTTGCAAAAAGGCCTGTGGGAGACTCCCAAAATTTATGGAGGAAGGTGCTCTGGTCTGATGAGACTAAAACTTAACTTTTCGGCCATCAAAGAAAAAGCTATATCTGGCGCAAACCCAACACATCACATCACCCAAAGAACACCATCCCCAAAGTGAAACATGTTGGTGGCAGCATCATGCTGTGGGGATGTTTTTCAGCAGCCGGGACTTGGAAACTGGTCAGAGTTGAGGGAAAGATGGATGGTGCTAAATACAGGGATATTTTTGAGCAAAACCTGTACCACTCTGTGCGTGATTTGAGGCTAGGACGGAGGTTCACCTTTCAGCAGGACAATGACCCCAAACACACTGCTAAAGCAACACTTGAGTGGTTTAAGGGGAAACATGTAAATGTGTTGGCATGCCCTAGTCAAAGCCCAGACCTAAATCCAATAGAAAACCTGTGGTGAGACCTAAAGATTGCTGTTCACAAGCGCAAACCATCCAACTTGAAGGAGCTGGAGCAGTTTTGCAAGGAGGAATGGGCAAAAATTCCAGTGGTAAGATGTGGCAAGCTCATAGAGACATATCCAAAGCGACTTGGAGCTGTGATTGCAGCAAAAGGTGGCTCTACAAAGTATTGACTTTAGGGGGATGAATAGTTATGCACATTGACTTTTTCTGTTTGTTGTTTGCTACACAATAAAAAAAAAACATCTTCAAAGTTGTGGGCATGTTCTGTAAATTAAATGATGCAAATCCTCAAACAATCCATGTTAATTCCAAGTTGTGAGGCAACAAAACATGAAAAATGCCAAGAGGGGTGAATACTTTTGCAAGGCACTCTTTATGCAGGTACTGCTTCTTATAAACCAAAAAACAAATTCCATATTTCTGTGCTTTGATTACTAATTCTACTAATGTGCATATTTTTTTTAATACATGGAATTATTGTATTCCATTAGTGCACTCCTGATAATTGATATTTAAAACAGATAAATAAACTGTATAATCTCAAATAAAAAATAAAACAGTGAACAAGTCCAAATGTTTACTCTTTTGTACAGAAACATGTAGTGAAATTGTTTATATTAATTTCTGCAAAGAAGTACATTGATAATTATCCCACAAATGGAAAACAGTTCTCCAGTTCAGTGTTTGGCACAGAGGGTGAATGTGTTGCATGTATCTATGGACACACTACCATTTAGCAGGTATATTAGCTAACTCAGGATCTCTCTGCAGGATTCTTTCAGCTAAAATTATAGTCCATCTGCAGCTAGCCTTTTCTTTTCATCTCCACAAGCAATGATTTTTGCTGTGTGACTGCCTTTCTCATGGTGTCAACAGCACCTCCAATTCAGAAAGAATGCTGTAAGCTTGGCATCACATGGACCAACCAAATCAATATAGTTTTGAAGCAGCATGCAAAATTGAAACAGAAATCAATGTTTCTAACACATAAACAGTGGGCCCTCTACGTCAGCAGGCACATAGTCAAATAGATTGGAAGGACAGTCAATGGGCAGTAATATACAGCACCTCACACATCTCTGACATGACCCAAGCATGATCCATTGAGCTTAGGGGAAATGAATGGACATGACAACTGGGTGGGAGAAAATACGGCCACAGCTTTATTAATTTACATAATAAATTAACATAAACATTATTAACATTAATTAACATAATTTAGGGAGGAGCCCAGCCATGGACAGTGACCTCACACCTTGGGCCCGTGCCCAAGGCCCCCAATGCTTATTCTTAGCACATCCGTGATGTAGGGCAACGTCCACTTAGGCCAGTGGGCCAGGCAACTCACCTCATGCCAATAAAAAACATTACACAATGATGAAATTATATACAAACTTAAATAGGCCCCTTCTCACCTATATTATTGTATTATTTAAGTTTTTTTTTTTTTACAGACATATCTTACAAAAAGAGGTGCTTACATAAAAGGGGTCGGTGGGTGGGGATCCTGATGATGGCCGACGCGGAGACTGAAGAGGATGCTTGAAAACAGGCAGAAGTCCCACCCCCTGATGCGAGCACCAACAAGGCGTGCCAAGGCTGCACTGGGTCACGCAGGGTCTGAGCAGCCTCTGTGCCGAACATGACCCAAGCATGATCCATTGAGCTTAGGGGAAATTAATGGACACGACAACTGGGTGGGAGAAAATACGGGCCACAGCTTTAATAATTTACATAATAAATTAAAATAAACATTATTAGCCTTAATTAACATAATTGAGGGAGGAGCCCGGCCACGGACAGTGACCTCATGCCTTGATCCCGTGCCCAGGGACCCCAATGATTATTCTAAGCACACCCGTGAGGTAGGGCACGCACACAGAGCAGACGAGGGACCCTTCCTGTGGCTGCGATCCCCCCGTCACAAATTAAAGCTAAAGCCCACCTAACTCACTCACTGAATTCCATTGTGAGGAGCTTGAAGCCGATCTCCGTTAAGTGTACCTTATCAGCGGTAAAAAATAGTCTGCATCTACCGTGTCAAAATCCTTGTAATGGATGGAGATGTAACCCAATTTCCATATGAAGCTCGCCATCTGTTTATTAATCTTTTGGTGAGCCTTGTCCAACAAGATTGGATCCCTGGCGTTCCTCCATGAACACCTCTTTATCGTCTCAGACCAGATGATAAAGAGCCTGTGGAACCGTCTTGCCCAATTTTCTACATCCCGCTTCATATACTTTAACATGCAATGCATGGCAGCTGCACCCGAGTTGTTGCCCCCGTCATGAATGAGCAGTAGGTGGGGTTGACCAGAGCGATGGGCATAGATGTCCAAGAGCCCACTCGCTTGCGACCACTGCAAGCCCTGAATCCCAAACCACCAATCCATAGCTGCCTCTTTTCCCCTGAAAGCAGAAAAGAACATCTGTTAGACCACCGCCGAAGGCCATATGTAAGACCTAAATTGTTGACAATATCGTGACAATGCTGTGCCATTGGCATGAATGAGCAGCGAACATCGTCCCGTCGGTCGCTGCTGGAGGTACTCCCTTGCACACTCATTTGCCAGCCTGGTCAGTCTTTGACCTCCTCAACCACAGGACCACCTTGTCTTCCCTCACACAGGTATCCACCCATTGCAATCCCCCTAAACCATGTCTGTTTTTCGAGGCCAGTTCCCCTATTCTAAACGCTCCGAAGGACGCCAGGGAAAAAACGTATTAAAAGCAGATATTCAAAGGGGTTCCTGCACATTTCATCCAACACTTGCAACAAACTTAACAACTGGGAGAAAGTGATCAGCCGCCTCCTCTCCTGCCTGCGATCACCAGTAAACATGCCCTGTAACACCCTTTGTACCACAAACTCTTTAGTGAGGTCTTTTTGACCCGCCAGCTTGAACATAAATGAGGGACCCGTAACCTGGCACCCAACTGAGGCATTGGAGTCCCCGTCCTCCATGCACCATAATCCCAGAAGGTTTTTTCTTCCGACATGCCCCCCCCCCACCACCTCTACCATTTCACTCCACTTCACCCACACTTTTCTGTACGCAACCCCTTCAGCTGGAGCAATAGACTGTCTGATGAGTCTCGTTACTTGACCGATCCAAGTTCCCAAAGCTCCCTGGGAATGGCCTCGGCCGCTCGTCCGCTCCAGAGAGCCAGTGCCCTGAACCTTGCCTCCTGACAAAGAGAAAGGGCATCAGAAATGCAGTTCACTAACCACGGGACGTGCGTGGCTAGAAACCATATATACAAGCGAAGGCAGCTGAGCAATAAGTGCCAGATCAGGCGCACCACCGGGAGTGACGCCGCCGTGAGGCTGTTAACCGCTTGCACCACCACCATGTTGTTCGTAAAGAATACCACTCGGCTGTCCTTGAATGCAGAGACCCATATGTGTATCGCAACCAATTCCAGAAAAGCAAGTTTTTTGTGAGGCCCGCCACAACCAACGACTCAGGCCATGACTCGGCGCACCACCGACCTTGGAAGGACGCCCCAAACCCTAGCGACCCAGACGCATCCGTGTACAGCTCCAATTGGGAGCTGGATGAAACTCCCCGTGTGGATCAGTGCGGAATCGTTAAATTCTACTGACCTTGATGAAATGGTGCGCCTGCTTGATACCTGCATTTGTCTGCAAAAAATCCTTTCCATGGGAATAATTTTGCAGGTGTGGTTCAACTTTCCTGTTATGGACTACAGGCTTCTTATGGATACCCTCTTTGCCCCTTCCAGGGTGACCAGTTCCGTTTCCAAGTCAGACAATTTTTCCAGGGGAAGACTGCATTGCATCTTTATGGAATCAATCTGAATACCCAGGAATGTCAATGTCGTCATTGGGCCTTCTGTTTTCTTATGGGCCAATGGTACTCCGAAGTCACGACAGATGCTGATGAAAGTTTCCAGAATGAAACCGCATGTATCCCTGTGGGCTGATCCCACAAATAAGAAATCGTCTAGGTAGTGTGTTATTCTGTGTTACCTCGCCTCTGGCGCGCCACCCACTGAAGGAAGGTATTAAACACCTCAAAATAGGTGTACCCCATCGGAAGGCCGAGATCGGCAAAGTAATTACCGTCGATGAAACAGCCTAAGAGATGGTGACTCGAAGGATGGTTAGAGGCCGAAATGCATACTCGATATCCACCTTCCCCAAACGTGCCCATACTCCAGACGGCTAGCTTGCCCACGCTCCATCCTGGGGTCTATGGCATCTGGCGAGGGGGTATTCCCCCCCCCCCCCGCGGTTGGAGCAAGCATGCTTGAAGCAGCAATTAGGTGCCCACTTGCAAACCCCTTAGTTGTAGGCATAACACGTCTTGGGACCTGGTGAGGCTGCCATGGCGGGGCCTTTGGCTCCGCCGATGGACCACCAAAAGGGCGGCGTGGCTCGCATGGGAGTCATGATATTTAGCCAGTATGCCAGCGCCTTGTCACTCCAGGCCATTGCTGTATTGACGGAACTCATCGTCGTACCGCCACCAAGCCATACCCCCATAGGTTCTGTACGCATTCCTGATCTCTTCTAGATAGACGAACACATACCCGAACACTGCTCAGGATGACGCTCAACCATAACTTATGCCATAAAAGAAAAGGCTTGCAGCCATGTATCGAATGTCCGCAGCATCCTTCTGAATGCTTTATGGCAGTCCTCGCCATCCCTAAAACCTCTGTCATTGGGGTCCAGTTCCCGCGACATTGGCAGCAAAGTGAACAGTTTAATGAACTCCCTACACCAAATATTTTCCTTTACCTCTTGCGCCCCTAGGTTCTCTCCCCCATGCTTCCCTCTCCCTCCATGTCTCCCAACTCTCTCCCTATGTCTCCTTCTCTCCCCCCATCCCTCTCCCGGTCTCTTACCTCCTGCTCCTTGCTGCCAGTCTGCTGGCTCTTCCCTCTGCTGGCTCCGCCCCCTGCGCACCCCCTTCCTACGCTACTGGGTTATACTATAGGGGAAGTATTTGCCACAATTGGAAGTATGGAGCCACAATTGCACCCAGCAGTGCTACAACATCTAATATCTGAAAGACCTCTTGTGAGCAACAGCTAGTCCCTTTCTTCTAATTGTGCCGACTATTTACCCACCAACTTATTTCAATTACATAAATCAGCACTTGGAAGGACAGGGTGCAAGTACTGCTGCATAGTTCCTCTCACATATGAAGTAGAACCCATGAGGCTGAGGTTCAGATGTAAGAAATTCCCTCACACATGTGGTTGTCAAAAGAGATTATGTTTGGGGCATCCAGAGATGACACAAGTCAGGCAAGATTGCACAGGGATAATGTGGGTAGGTAAGCAAATGTTATAGCCTCACAGAGACAGAAAAGTGGTTATGAAGAAAGGACACTCTATAGAGCAGTAGAGTCTTAGAGGGAAGGGATAAATAAGCCAAACCCAGAAGCAAATGAAAGCATACAGGGTTTAAAGGGCCAATGTAATGCATTTACAATTAAGGCCCAAATGTTTGTTTGTTGGGCGTAGGTTTTTAAATACAGTATACAGTTTAAAATAGGCAGTTTTCCTTAGCTTTAAACTGTCTGTTTTCTCCACAAGCAAAGCCGCATATCCCCTATTTACTGTGTCATCAGGGGATGTAGCCCACTGTGTGCTGGACTAAAAATAAACTCTGACCAGTGTACGTTCTGCTTCAGACTGAGCATGCTCAGCAAAGGGGTTGGGGCTCATGTACTGGCAATGGATGAAGCCTATGGGGCAGATGTGAGCTTATTGCAATAGAGCTGTTACCTCTGTGTTGGTAGTGGGGTGGAGCTAATGATGTCATGGGGTAGTGCCAGTGACATCAGCTCAGCCTGCTTCCAGCTCTATGTAAGTCCAACAATACAGGCAGAGCTGGCCATGCCTTTCATAGAAACAGGTAGGAGGAGATAAACAGCCCTGCTTGTGAAAACTGGCAGCTGAAGAGCTAAGAAAAATTACAACTTTTATTTATTTTAAACTGCATACTGTTTTAATAGCCTATGGCCAGTAAACAAACATATGAGCTTTACTTGCAAATTCACTATAGTGGTCATTTAAGAATTTTCAATGTTGAGTGGCAGAGGGAAATGAGTGGAAGCCTGGTAGGCCTAGTGGAAATGATTCAGATAAGTCCATGGTGTATAAAAAAAACAAATTCCCTATCATTTGAATAGGTACGTTAAGCAAAGGGGCCCTTAAATGAATTCAGATTGCACCAAGACTGTACGTGACAATTATCTGAAGTATTCTAGGGGCTCAAGACAATTTAGCTCATCTAAACAGTAGACTTGGTCCACTCTCATTTACAGAAGTTTATAAAAAGAAGCACATGATAGTTTACTATACAAAATATTGGATAGTTAATAAATGCAATGTTTTAAATGGATTTATTTATTTTGTATGTTCTATTATCTTTTTGCCATTGTCAAACAACGTTTTTCAAAAGAGCATGCTGAAAATATGGGACTACAGTGGTGCTTTAAGAAGTGTGCGCACCGTAAGTATTAAAACTTTTACCCTGTGGTCTACATACAATATTAACCATTAAACATTTTCTTGGCAGGCACAGAATTTGAGCCCATCACCCAGTGCACATACATAGAATATTAGCCTGCCATCCTGTATGAATGTATGTATTAACACTGTATTCATGCAATAAATATTATTATTAACCTTGTATGCATGCACAGCATTTTTACCTACTTCCTGTATAATGCAACAAATATCACCCCTCTCCCTGTGCACATGCACATAATGTTACCCTATGTGTGTCTAAACAGAATATTAACTTTTCATCCTGTGCGCACCCTGAATGTTAAACCCACGCATCGTATGCACAAAACATTAAAGTGATGCAGGAAAGGTCCCAATTATTGTAGAAATTAAAAGTACACCTTTAAATACATATAATTGCTGATTGTAATTAAAGATTTTGAGTGGAATTATTAGATAACTGAACTTGAATCCTAGGTGCTTTAAGCAAACATTTTCTACACATAAGTAGGTAAGACCATTAACTATCTCTCACAGTGGGAGGTAATAATTAACAGTGGGAGACAGTTGCATCCAATCATTAGTGATCATGAAGACTGAGGGGATAGTGTTCACTTCCAGATTCCCCCCCTGGCAACAGTGACAACTGTAAAGAGAACTAGCTGTCTGCTGGAGTGATGTTCACCAAGGTGCCAGAGCAATAAGTCCAGGCTCCCTCTCTCACCTCAGCTTCATTATTTATGCCAAACCACTGAATCCTTATTCTGTCCTTGTCCAGTTCTAGAAGGCAACAGTAACTCCTACGCTACACCCTCTTCTCTGCCCAAGGAATTAATAAGTGGCCAAATATTGATGTCTTCAAATACCTGCTCTCCCTTAATCACAAAATGAAGGTGATAAAGACAGTCAGTGCAGAGGTCACCAGGGAGCAAGTCAGTCAGTCAGTCACCATGTTACAGGCAGAGCGCAGCTAATTCTGACCCCCAGCCCAGGAAACTAACTCATAGAGCCTTTCAGTTACATAGTTACATAGTAATTGAGGTTGAAAAAATACTTTAGCCCATCAAGTTCAAACTTTTAAGATTTCCTCTGATCTGCAATATGCTGATTAGTTGTTAATTGATCCAGAGGGATGCAAACAAAAAAAAACAGTGAAACATTGCCAATTGTCTCAAAAGGGAAACAACTAAATTTCTTCCTGACTCCAGATACTGCCGATCGGATTCTTTCCTGGATCAATACTCCCTCTCTAATTAACCAGGATATCCTTGAATGCCCTTTTTAATTAAGAATATATCCAATCCCTTATCAAGTTATCTATCTAATCCGCTGTCACCACCTCCCTTGGTAGAGAATTCCACAGATTAACCACCCTTACTGTGAAGAACCCTTTTCTTTCTTTAAGGTGGAATCTTTTTATTTCTAATCTCAAAGGATGTCCTCTTGTCAGTTGAAAACCTCTTGGCACAAAAAGCTCCCTTGACAAATCTTTATACTGACCCTGGATGTATTTATATAAGGTAATCATATCTCCTCTTAGACGTCTTTTTTCTAGAGAAAATAAGTTTAATTTGGTTAGTCTTTCTTCATAACTTAGCCCCTCCATTCCCCTTATTGGTTTTGTTGCCCTTCTCTGTACTTTTTCCAGTTCTAAAATGTCATTTTTATGAATTTGTGCCCAAAATTGTACTCCATATACCAAATGAGGACGTACTAGGAATTTGTATAGTGATAGAATTATATCTGCCTCCCTTGCTTCTATTCCCTTCTTAATACATGCTAATAGTTTATTTGCCTTTGCAGCTGCTGCTTGGCATTGAGCACTGTTACGTAGGTGGTTGTCCACAAGCACTCCCAAATCCCTTTCAATATCAGATACCCCTAGACTTGCTTCATTAAGTTTATAAATTGCATGGTTATTTTTTTCCCCCAGATGCATAACCTTACATTTATTCATATTATATCTCATCTGCCATTTAATTGGCCATTTCTCTAATTTATGCAAATCCCTTTGGAGGGAAAGTACATAATTTTCTGATTTAATTACCATGCACAATTTAGTGTCATCAGCAAAATTGAGACACTACTTTCCAATCCTACTTCTAAGTTGTTAATATGTTAAAAAGGATAGGACCTAATACTGAGCCCTGAGGAACCCCACTTACCACATTAGTCCAATCAAAGTATGTTCCATTTACAATAACCCTTTGTTTCCTGTCTTTTAGCCAGCTCTCAATCCTTGTGCATATATTTACTGCAATTTCTGTATCTTTTAATTTGCACAATAGTCTCCCATGTGGCACTGTATCAAAAGCCTTTGCAAAATCTAAAAAGACTACATCCACTGAGTTGCCTTGATCCAGGTTCCTACTAACCTCCTCATAGAAACTAATTAGATTTCTTTGACATGACCTATCCCTCATAAATCCATGTTGGCTCCTACTTATAATGCTGTTTGAATAGACATACTCTTGTATATTATGCCTTATTAACCCTTCTAAAAGCTTTCCCACTACAGAAGTGAGGCTTACAGGTCTATAATTCCCCGGATTTGCTCTTGCCCCCTTCTTAAATATAGGTATAACCTCTGCTTTTCTCCAGTCATCTGGTAGTGACCCAGTGTTGAGTGAATCTTGAAAAATTAGATATAATGGTTTGGCTATTACAGAACCCAGTTCCCTCAGTACCCTTGGATGTATTCCATCAGGACCGGGGGCTTTATTGACATTTATTTTTTCCAACCTCTTTTGGATTTCTTCCTGTGTTAACCAATTATTTGGTGAAGGTAGTGTAGCCCCAGTATGGTGCAGTGGCCCAACCACTGGTACCTCCCTTGTATTTACAGAAGAAAATAACCTATTTAGCTCATCTGCCTTTTCCTGGTCACTAATGTGATTTAATGATGCTAGGAGAACATCAACAGCTTTCTGTAGGAGTTTGAGGTGCAGTGCCATGTCCAAGGTGTCAAACCCAAGGACTGGTTCTGACTACTGGTGGGCTTGCTTAGTGGAGGACGATCATGCAGTTAAGTGGGTAGTGCTGGCCTAACAACAGGTGGCCTATGAACATTACCGAAAGCAATTCCGGGACCTGTACTGGGATGTCCAGGACTCATATGGGGAGCTGTAGTGGAAGCTCCCCAATGCTTGCGATTGATGGTGGAAGGGGCACCAGGTCCAGACTGTTGAGAAAGCTGCTCAGGATGTTGTGCAATTTATCCAAATTTGCTCTCCAGCCATGAGAGTCTGGGTCCAACCGACCCATCATTGATAAAGAGGCTAGTAGCCTGGTGAACGAGTACAGGGAGACCTGGGGAGAAGTGAGTGTGCCTTCCCCATCCAGTGATCCTCACCCAGCTAAGCCACTTAGGTCAGCGCTCTCCAGCCCAATATCCTAGCCTGGGCCACAGTCCTCCTTGGCTCCCCAGCCCACTACTTCTGCCCCGTCATTTCATAGAAATCGAGGAGGGACAGAGGAGGATCAGTACCTAGGGCACAGAGTAGGGAGAAATGGTCAAGGTAGCCTTGTTCAAGCAGTGGACCATTCCAGTGAGTAAGAGGCAGCTATTGGCATTTCTGGGTATCACAGTGTACTACTGTGGGCTTAATTCCCATTACAGTACCTTGGTACAGCCACTGATGGACCTCATAAAAAAAGAGGATGCCCCAGCTAGTACAGTGGACCCTGCCCTAACTACCCACCCTGTCCTAGTTGCCCTGGATTACTTTCACCCTTTCTTGGTACAGATGGATGCCTCCACATATGGCATTGGGGCTGTTTTGAGTCAGGTGAATGGAAACAGAACCCCATTGCATACCTGAGCCGCAAGCTCTCATTCTGAGCGGTCAGCTATGTGGCTATTGAGAAGGAGTGCCTATCAGTCATCTGGACACTAAAGAAGCTCCAATTCTACCTTTTTGTGAAAGATGTTGCGGCTGTCACAGACCACAGACCATTGTACTGGCTTAATAGGGTAGCCATGGACAATGGCCTCCTGTTAAGATGAAGCCAATAAGACATCTTAGATCTCCAGTCGCCCACAACTTTTTGGGGGTCTTGAGTCGCATAGTGACTGGAAGGGGAGTGGGTTTTGACGACAGGCTTTACCTCAGGATTCCCTCCCATCAAATCTGTGGTGTTGCAGGTTGTCATGGCAACAGCGACAGTTTCAATGAGAACTGCAAACAGCCATCTGCAGGAGACTAATTGCTATGCTGCTTAGGTGCACTAGCATTGTATCCAGGCTCCCTCTCTCACTCCCAGCCTCAATATTTATGACAAACAATTGAATTCTTATCCTGTGCTTATCAAGTCCTAGAAGGCAACAGTAACTCCTATGCTGTGCCCTCCGCTCTGCCCAAGGGTTAAAGGGGTTACCAAATACTTATGTCCTCAAAAACAGAACTTACTTTTGCTTGAAAAAAAAGTTCAAGAAGTGCAGAATAGTAGTTGCACAACTATAGCTTTGGAGTTGTTTGAGCTTAGAGGAACGGGAATCCCTAGCACCAATACACAGACACCCTATTGACAATCTGAATGAGATTCAATGGGATTCTAAGAAGATTCTCACTGGAATGGAGAACGGGCAAGAGATGAAGGAATCATTACACCCTGGCTCCTTGGTTTGTGAAGCTAGTTAATATCAGGTCAAAATGGGAATACAAATAGTAAAGTATTATAATGAGCATTTGAATACACCAATTAACATGTAGCAGTTTACAGCAGTATCCTTTTGTCCTCAAGACCACCCCTGTGTGCTCTTGAAAGAGGAGGTAGGTAACCTGGGCCAGAGCCCACTCGCCCAGGCAAAGTGTATGCACAGTACATTGCCTATCCTTTTACGATGTGATTATCGCGTGACCACTGGCTTGTTTGCCAGTTAGGAGATCATTGCATATGACTTCTCCTACATTATCGCGTCCGTAACAACACCTAAACTATGTAATAATTGGATTGTTACACTAATAAACTACATTGAAGAAAATGAATCCAAATGTATTTTCTGGGTATATTGTCATCTTTCCTACAAATTCTACAAACTTTATCAACAAATATATTTTAAATTCCTCTAATAATATTTTGTGTAATAATAATAATAATCTAATTTAATCCAAGTATTTATTTATGCATCTGTAGCCAAATATTATTTTTGTATTAACATCTAATTTAGAAATGTTATCATTTGTTGTTATTGTAAAATGTATGTACTTAAACTAAGAAAAAGAATATACAGCAGTTAAAACTTCATGCATTGTACACTAATATATCTGACCACATGATGGCGCTGTGTGCCTACACTTTCATTGTGAAAAGAAAAGTAATATTCCCTTTCCCTTCCAAATGCAGCTCTGTATACATTAAAATACAAAATAATGAATAGCCCGTCTGTGTTATATCTTGAGTTTTATTCTATTGGATTGGTACAATTACTGAAATATATCAGCTAACTTTGAAATGTAACCAGCAGGATTTATTACTGAATACAATTCGGCAAAAAAATTCTTGGGACCAAAATAGATGGCTAAAACATTACTGACTGTGAGGCTGAGCATCCATAAGGAAATCTACAGGAAGAAAAGAGCACTCATAGGAAATAATGTAAATCAATTTTGTCTGATATTTTAGAGATTTATAAATGCACTGATTTTAAGAGATACATTGTAAATAATACTTGCTCATCCATTAATAGGGTGATGTAAGGCTACTGTGACCGTTGCATAAATTTATAGAAAAAAAATGATTTTGCCACAAACTTTTTAATTTATATATGATTGGCACTTGGACATATAATAAAAATTCTCAGGAACAATTCACTATTTTCTTTTGTTTTATTTCTTAATATAACTTGGGAGATTCACTAAACTATCACAGGGCCCACAAAGCACTGCAATGGCAATTTCTCCTATAGGAAATAGAGCACATGCAAGCAGTGAGGCGCACGGTGCACCCCTGTAATGCTTAGGGAATCTCACAGACTGTCCCTCTGAGGGCTCTTGTGTTATGTCAGGAGTGCATAAATAATCTCCGTACATTAGGAAAGATGAGAAGAGAGGGGAATAAAAGCAGAAAAGGAAGAAGGGAGAGAAGAAAAGTGGAAAAGAAAAGCACCAGTGAATGACTAGATGAGCAGGAGAGAAAAGAGGAGACGTCCATGGGCACAGTTGTGAAACACCAAAGAGCGTTTGGGGGCAAATGGTAAAATTGGAGATAGGATGGCCCAAATATGACATAGTATGATAGTTGGTTGTTGTTCTTTCATGTCCAACTCTCAGTGACCCTATGGATGCAGCACTCCAGCCACATCTGTCTGTGTTTCTAGTTGTGCTTATCCATATGGTTGTCTGGGATTGCTGAAGACTGCCCGTTCCTTCTCCAGTGGAGCAGGATTTGTCGGACCACTCTTCTATGACCTGCCCATCTTGGGTGATCCTACATGGTATAAAAAAAAATCTTCATTGAGGTACACAAGCCCCTTTACCATGACAAGGTAGCAATCCAGGAGTGGTAGCTCCCCTTCAGGGAACTGAAACTCGATCTCCTTAGTGACAGGTGGGGCTACTTACCACTATACCACTAGATAGATAGATAGATTGATAGGTGGATAGATAGATAGATAGATAGATGGATAGCTAGATAGATAGATAGATAGATAGATAGATAGATAGACAGATAGATAGATGGATGGATAGATAGATAGATCCCTCTCATCCATATCTGTCCATTATTTCCCAATGCCCACTCCCCGTCTCCATCCCGTGTGATACACTTTTAGTCCTGCTGGTGCAATGGCAGTTTCTACCAAACTCGTTTTTTACAGACAGGCAAAAAGTCTCCTCCCAGCTTAAGAGTAAAATCAAAATGGTAGATTCCACAGTAGCATAAATGCACATAATAATATTTTAGAGCCCCTGTTATTTATTTTAAAATTCTAGATACATGTTGACTAAATTCAAGTACAGTATGATTCTTCAAAAGATCACATTTAACAAATATGACCACAGTGGTCCTTGCACAACCTCCAGAAACATTTCCAAAGTAAAGCACTGATCCAGCACACAAAAAACAAGTGACAGTCTGGTGCAAAAAAACTGAAATAGTTATGGAAAAAAATATATATTTTTTAAACATCAAAACAAAAAAAAAGTGAAACCCGAAAGAAAACAGCAGCTGGCTATCATTTACTGATACATATTCCATGTGTGTTTAATTTTGGAATGTGTTTCTCATCAGCTTAATATGATTGTTATGTGATTTTTCATATTGCTTCCCATATATTTTTTGAAATCTTGTTTATGTTTATATTTTATATTTGTTACTTTAATGAAAGCAACTTTTTTATTACCTGTTTTGATGGATGTACAAGTGGGAAGTGGAATTTACTTAAACTTTACTGTGATGTAATGCAGTTGTAAATCATTCTTGTTTGGTGAAACGCGTTAGGCTTTATTCTAACTTGTAGATGCTGTTTTTTTTGTTGGTGTCTGTTTTTTTCAGTTGAGGTTTTCTTATTTCTATTTTTTATATTGGAGTTGAATTAATCTAACTGAAATAGAATAAAAAGATCATGAAAACATAACATAAAACCTAAAACCATATAATCATAAAACCTAAAATATCGTAAAAAGAACATAAAAACATAGCATAAATAGAACATTATAATAATATTATGAAGTAACAGTAAATCGTTAACACTTTTGGAAAGGTCCCAGGGATGTTTGATTTAATTCAACAACATTTTATTACTGGATTTATATATATATATAGTTGTCGTTATTGTGAAGTTGTTGGTAACTCAATGTTAAAATTCTTGCGAAGCGAGTCGTTACGGGCCGTAACTGCGAGGCCCGCAGGACTTAGGCTGCTATGAGCACCGCAGGCACTCATCCCGAGACACGCAGGATTTAGCTGCAATGAGCGGCGAAGGCACTCATTGCAGGGGTGGAGATGAGCTCCGCAGGTGTTCATCCAGAGACACTCGGGACTTAGCTGCAATAAGCGCAAAAGGCGCTCATTGCAGGGGTGATGAGCGCTGCAGGCTCTTATCCTGAGACACGCTGGGCCCCTGGACCTAGCGATTGCCGCAAAATTACAGCCCCTAGGACTTCGGACCCAAAGCACGAAGATGGACTGCGAGGCTCGCAAAATTACGAATTAAACGGCCAAACCACTAAACTGGAAAGACATGCAAAAACACACGAATATTCCTCAAATTAACTTACACTCACGCACAGCACAGGGGGAGAGCCAGGGAGCCTGTGAGTGAGGTTGCAGGTTCATTTGTGGCATATTTGCCGTTTTTTCACGATCGAAAATCGCCTAAGCTAGAAAAAAAACGGCTGGCGAAAAAAGTAAATATGAGCCCTAAGCAGTAACACTTAATAGAAGCCAGTAACACTTAACCCAAGGCAGTAACACTTAACCCAAGGCAGTAACACTCATCGCGAGGCCCCTAAACTACATTACCAAAGGCGCTCATTGCGAGCCACGCGATGAGCACCGCATTGTGCGGCAAAGAACATTGCCCAGCTTCAAATTTTATTGCTGTCATTTTTGACGGGCAAGTCGCTAGCATATATATATATATATATATATATATATATATATATATATATGGCACCCCATGCTTCTCGTGCAGCTGATTAGCACGTTGTCATCAGAGCGCAGAGAACTGCGCTACAGCCTGGTGCTGTGTGATCTGTCCATATCTGGTGACCCCCATTATACAAGAGCTTACAATCTAGAAGTGATGTGGCATGTGAGGCATGTGAGACTTGGCAGCGTATCCATTGGCGGGGTCTTGTATAATGGGGGGCACCAGACAGGGGCAAATCAGCTGTGCGCAAAGGACGTGCCGCTATATATATATATATATATATATATATATATATATCACATATATAGTTCTCAGCAGCGCAGGATTGCCAAAAAACATTGGTAACGCAACGTTAAAACTGCGGGCTCGCGAAGCGAGAGCCAGGAAAGGAGCGAAAGGCACTCCTTGCGCTGGTGGAGATGAGCGCCATACACACGCATCCCTACAACCCCACACAACAAGCAAAATATACGACCCGCAAAAAAAGAAGTTAACGGCCAAACCATGTACACGAAAAACACACACACAAAAAAAAAACATACCAAAAACATCACGCTCAGCAAGTGGAGGGTGGGGGCGGATGGGGGCAGCCAGGACGTCTGGGACGGAGGTTGCAGGCAAATTTAAGTCCAGTTTCCAGAGTTTCGCCACTCAAAAAACGCCTAAGCAAGAGAAAAAATGGTCGCTGAAAAAAAATAAAAACGAGGCTACATGCCCCCTAAACACGCAAAACACCGCCAGGCACATATGACTTTTAGCCAGGAACGTACGAGGTACAAAATACACTATTAGGAAGGACGGAAAATGCTCCACACCTGCGTAACACCTAGAGAATAGCCACCATTTTACAACACTAACTTACAACTAATAACATTACCATTCTAAAATGGCGATTTACACAACTAAACAAATGGTTTGCCCTCGCGCACGCAGCCAATTTACACTGCACACTTGCCACATTGCTGACACTTTCTCATCAGGTCACCAACAGTCCAAATGTACATTGTATGCTGCAGGAAAACAACAGCGATTCTTAGCTCTTCAGCATATTGATTGCTGGATATATTAATTACAAATAGGAAAAGCATATTAATGTAATATTTAATTAATTAATTAATTAAATATTACAAAAAAATAGCTTTATATAAAAAAAAATCAGGGGAAAGCGCCAAGGGTGCTCAGAGGAGCAAAAGTACACAAGGAAAGAGGCTCGCAAAGAACACCGAAGGTGCTCAGCAGGGAGCTCGCAATGTGCACCGAAGGTGCTCAGATGACCAAAAGTACATGAGAGGAGAGGCTCGCAATGAGCGCCGAAGGTACTCAGTGGACTAAAAGCCTTACATTGTGTGGCAAACAGTATTACCTGACTTACAATTTTATTGCCGTCATTTTTTGACAGGCAAGTCGCTAGTATATATATAGTTTTAACAATGAATACAAGTGATGGTAGAATGTAGCAAAGTACAAAGCTGCTCTTTTTGCTGATGTACTTTTATATTAAATGAATAATAATAATAATACTTATTTTACTGATATTTCCTGTTCACATGAGTTCAATATAGTGAATTGTTAATGGGTTTGCCTCCTAAGTATGATAATGTAGAGGAGGGCAAGATATTTTATGTCTTGTACCAAGAGGTATGGGATATATATATATATACCGTAAGACTATTCAGTTCAGGGATCACCGAAGATTTTAAATATTTTTTATGATTATGTTGGCTATTTTCAATTACAGGTGCATAATTAAATATTCATCATCCATATATAAGTATACAGATGCTTGGAGATTATTGTTGTAGTGTTTATCATAGCAAGTCGATAAGAGGACAGTGACTAGGTTTGTTGTGTTAATGTGCAGATGGTGATTATTTAAATAATAATCTAGGGCACCAATACTGTCATTTTCATTATATGGTTGCTGTGAGTGCCTGTATCTTCAGGAACCAGGAACCAGCACCTGCCCGTAACCATGGAACACTTTATTACCTATAGCGGATGAAGCTACTGAGACTGAAAGTTAGTTTAAAGCTTCTCTGTTCACCCCAAGCAGAGACTGGCTCACTCAATAGTACATTGTTACCTGCTGTATCTAGCTTAAACAGCCTTGGCACTAATTGGGCTGTTAATGAGTGAGATTTATCTTTTTTGGGCCAGGAAATTCATAAAGATTTCTCGTATTCACTGTTAATTAAGGAAAACAAAGAAAGCAATGCACGCCCACAATAATGAATAATTGCATGTAAGACATAATAAACTAAATGTTGTATTTCTTTTTTGTTCTTTCTAAAAACATTTTTGCCATTATCACGACTAAGGGCCTTATTCATTGCCCAATTCTCAAAGTTACACACACTTAAAATCACTCTTAATATTGCCACATATTCTATTAGCTACTCGCAATCTGCTTACGAGTTCCCCGCCCATAATCACTACGGCACAGCCAAGCCCACAAAACCGGCCTTAGAACTCCATTGGTTTTAGCACAGTTTGAATATTATGAGCACTAAATAATTAAAGTTACACAAAATCAATATTCTATTAGACCCGTAGCGCTAGCTAGCAAATAAAGACCCTCAACTAAAAAAGTATCAAGTTTCTGTCAAAAATATTACACATACTTCCCCTCACATCAATCTTTACTTCACCCTCCTTATCAACCACCATCACTGCAGAGTCCAAGGAATATTGGACTTCTCATGGTCTAGATAAACTGAGGGCTTGGTTTGAGGGAAGTTTTATGAGAACTTCAGAATCTATGATTAGGAACTTTGAGGTACCACACCGGGAACTTTTCAATTACATTAAAATAAGAAGCTGGATTGAAGAGATACAAAGAACCCATGGGCCCCCGAGGGAATCTTGGATGTCGGTAGTGTGTAAAAGTGAGGCCCTGTCCAAAGGAATCTTAGGGTCAATATACAAAATCTTCAATAGTCCACCAAGCACTTGGAGGCCTTTCTTTGTATCGAAGTGGGAGTGGGACCTAGGACAAAATTGGGATGGGAACAAATGGGCTGAATCCTTTTAGAACCTATCTAAGGGTTCACTTAATTATAGTTTGTTAGAAACCTCTCTTAAGATTCTACACCGGGTATACATGACACCAGTTCGACTTAATAAGATATCCCAAACAATCCCAGATAGATGTTTTAGGGGGTGCCAAGGAAGGGGAGATTTCATACACACTTGGTGGAGCTGCCCTAAGGTATTTAAAATTTGGTCAGAGACGACCAGTCTAATCTCAAGAATACTCAAAACCCCACTCCAACCACCAATAGCAGTCGGTCTCCTGGGAGCACGCTTCTCAAAACTGGGAAGGGAGGGGAATAAACTGGCCCAATTGATATTTCTAGCAGCTAAGAATACCATCGCAAGACGATGGAAGAGCAGGGACATTCATTTCCATGACGTAACAAACAAAATAAATTTTATTTGCATCAATGAGCGGATGACCCACATCATATCAGATACACATCACTGCTTTCTGGAGGTTTGGGAACCCTGGATTTTATTCACAGATAGTAATATATAACAACTAAGTTAAGGGAACACAATAAAGAAGCCATTCCTGATGAGCGGCTGGGGAGTGGAGTGTGGAGCGGACGGGAAGAGGTGATGAGAGGACCCTGAGAGATATTTCTCCAGTATTCCAAAGGTACAGGGTGGGAGGATGGTTACCTTAAGATTGGTTGAGCGGGGAATTACTGGGGGAAGACACTCCACCATATGTTTTATACAATGTTACTTGTTATCTTTCTATTTTATTTTCTTTTATCATATTTCTTGTTGCTCCAGTTCATCCATGGAAATGTGAATTATTGCATTTTGAACAATGTGACCTTATAAGCTGTGTATATTGCTGAATATTAAGAAACTAGTGTGAATACATTAGGACAGAATCACCAAAAATACGAAAAAGAGTTGTAATGGAGTTTTTTTTTAAATGGAATGGTTTCAACATGTTAGCAATATGATGTTAGTTCTAAGACAACTTGTGGACTATGTTTTTCATTATTCTTTTTGTTTTGTCATTACAATTCCAGAACTTCTCAATAAAATTTATGTTATAAAAAAAATATTACACATACTGAATAGGACTAGCATGGGCTTTTTCAAACACTTATTAAAGCTGTAACAACAATTAAACACACAATACTGTACTTTAAAAGCACGAGAAGGCATGGAAAGACATTAGAATTATTGCAGAAAAGTCTTAAACACACAAATATGCAATTGAAAAAAAAAAAAAAATTTGATTCCTGAGTAACATCGCTCCCGGGGACTCAAGGGGTTAATACATATCATGAAACACACATGGACTAGAACAGATTAAATAATGCATGTTATAGAGTGATTGCTTTATTGTGAGCCCGGTCAGCAAATATTACTTATTGGCTCTAATTAATTCTTAGCCTCTAATTGCAAATTACGTATAACTTTCATGTTTTACTGATGTTATGATGACAGTCTCATTTTACTATTGGCTGTGTCTAAAAAGTAAATTAGGGGCTTGCTTAAATATTCTCATAATGTATTATCACGCCCCCTGAAATCAGACTTAAAAAGTCAGGGCTTACGAGTTCAGCCGTGCGGATGACATTTGTGAACTGGAGTCAATAGAATACATCTAGACAGCCAAACTTACGGTTTCAAGGCATTTGCAAATAGCTGATAGAATATGGCCCTAATTCATCAAAAGAGCATACAATTAGTACAGAACTTTAGTGATCCTTTAATGTTGAAATTGTTGTTTTTTATTCAGTGATTTAACACTCTCTACTAAATAACCAGTATAAATTATCTGAAATCATCAATTATTTATCAGTAACAAGTCAACAGTGAAACTGATAAATTCACTTTCAATGAAGTCTATTTAAGTGTCTAAAGCTTTATATAATTTGATAAATTGGCTTCATAAAATAGCATATAACAATATAACTATTATTATAACTAATATATAACAATTAACCCTGTGAAATCTTTTTAACTCCCAGTGATACAAAACCTTATTCGTTTATGTACAGATTCAGCCAGTAGCGGAGCTAGCGCATGGGGGGCTCCGGAGCAAAAAGGAAATTACCCCCCCCCAGCCCCAGGAGGGGGCAGACACAATTTTTTTTGCACTCAAACCCCCTCCAACATCAACTCACACAGTACGTATAATAGATATATAAAATATTTATAAAAAATATATATATATATGTGTGGGTCTGTATCTATATATATATAAGTGTACATGTACCTATAACATATATATTTATATATATATATATATATATATATATATATATATATATATATACATGTATACATTTACATATACATCTACACACATATAAATACAGTATATATATATATATATATATATATATATATATAGATATAGAAATATGTACACACACCTACATATTTATATATATATATATATATATATATATATATTTATATATATGGTATATGGTATATATATATATATATATATATATAGCTATAGATATATACAGTGCATATATATATATATATATATATCTATATACACCTATATAAGTAAGTACTTTCTTACTTGCCTGATGCTCCACTTCCTGGAGTGAGAAGGGGCTACGGCAGGCCAGAGGGCTGAGGGGAATCACAGAGGTCCGAGGGGGGCGCAGTGGCCCACGGTGGGCCACAAAGGCCCGCAAGGACCGACAGAGCCACAAAAAGCAGCTGATGGCTGCAGAGGTCCGCTGGTAGCCACCGTGGCCAACAAGGACCAAAGGGGCCACAAGGGCCGAGGGAGTCCACAGAGGTTCGCTTGGGGCCATAGGAGGCTTAGTGGGAACACAGGGGGCTGAGGGAGACCACAGAGGTCTGTGAGGGGCTACAGGAGGCTGAATAGGAACACAAGGGGCTGAGGGAGGCCACAGAGGTTCGCACGGAGCCACATGGTCTGCAGGGGGGGCCACAGTGGGCTATAAGGGGCCGCAGGGGACCCTTAGTATTTCTGCAAGACCCATAAGGGGCCGTGGGGGGCCAGAGAGGGCACCAGAGGACCACAGAGGATCCACAGGGGCCACAGGAACAGACAAGGTGATCAAGATTTTTCTTTCCCACTATCCAGTCAAGTGCCATGGAATTACTACAATTCAACAAAAACACTTGTTTGTCAAGTATGTGCCAAACTAACAATATTAGCAGCTGTGTAAGCCATAGACATACACAATTTATTAAGGAAAATCAGATTTTTTTGAAGATTCTGTTTATAAGTTCAGGAATCCATGTTTTGTTTATTACTTCCTCAGAGCAGAATCACAAGGTTGTGTGTTTTGCTATCAGTAGAGAAAGAATGGGGGAGGAGGCAAGATAGAGCCTTTGCTAAGATAATTGGATAACGTTGAAATTGACACCACAGCCCTTTTACCTCACTCACACAGAAGCAGACTCCATAATAAATCCATAAATATCCAGAAACGTGAATCCCCTCTCACGTACAGCTTCCACCTATGTACCATGGATTCTACCAAGGCACCGCAGAGGCATCAGCATTTTTTTCTAATTAAAACAAGCTGTATATTTTCTCCTTAATTATGCTCTTGTTTAAATATATTTTTTCATTGTACAATTGTCCTTTAAATCTATATGTTAATGTTTTAAGTGCTAGTAAGATGCATTCCATTGGAGACCCTTAGATGTTGCTTAAAGGTTTCATAATACTATACTTGATGATAAATAGGGAACATAAATACAACATTGGATATAATGGCTGGGAAGTTGGTATGAACATCAGCTTACAGCACATAACGTTTAAAGGGGATGTTCTATGTGGATATAAGTTATCTTTCTATGAAGGATTGCAGTTAAAACAAATTAAATATGTAAAGGTTATAGAACATTTCTGTTTTGACTTTTACAACTCTCATGGCCATATCAGTGCAATAAAAAGGCTGATAAAGCAGAAGTAGTTTGACCCTATGTAACAGGTTGGCATTAAATGGCATATTAAAATGACATGCTTGTAGCATACACTTTTGAAAAGCCAGAATAATGGGCAAAGTCATCTTAGATTGTTAAAGTGACACAAAAAAAAGTTCCCGTTATTTCATAAATTAAAAGTATACACAAAAATAACTATAAATGCAACTGGTTGTAATTAAAACTTTTAAGTGAAAGGGTTTTAAAACTAATATACCGTATATACTCGAGTATAAGCCAAGTTTTTAGGCCCTTTTTTTAAAGCTAAAAATGGCCCCATCGGCTTATACTCGAGTCACTCTCCCCTCGTGTCTCTCTAACCTCCCTGTGTCTCTCTAACCCCCCCCGTGTCGCTCTACCCCCCCGTGTCTCTCTAACCCCCCCGTGTCTCTTTCCCTACTTATCCTCAACCCCCCCTCCTCATTCTAAACCCCCCTCCTCATTCTGAACCCACCTAAATACCTCCCCCTCTCCCTTTCCCCTCACTTACCTGCTTCTGCTCCGGCCTCCACTCCTTCTGCTGCCGGCACCCGGTATATGCTAATGACGTGGCGCGCATGTGAGGTTGAGGATGAGGAGTGGGGTTGAGGAGGGAGGTTGAGAATGAGGAGGGTGATAAGGGAGGGGGAAGAGACACAGGGAAGGGAGAGGGGAGAAGAGACACGGGAGAGAGAGGGGGGACACAAAGGGCACAAGAGGGACACAGGGGGCAGCACATTTCCCACCCTCGGCTTATACTCGAGTCATTCATTTTACCCAGTATTTTGTGGTAAAATAGGTGCCTCGGCTTATACTCGGGTCGGTTTATACTCGAGTATATACGGTAAAAGTAAAAGTTATTTTAAGTATAAATTAACTGAAAGATCTACCCTTTGTACAGGTAAAAAAGTAGAAGAGCATGTCCAGTTGAAAAAAACTAATTTAATCGAATTGATTAAGGTCTCTACTACTATTATCATATTTTCTATTCGGACATGCTTATCTTATTATTTACCCCCACTGCTAATCTTAATTAATTGCTGATCATTAAGTCATTACCTCAGAGGGTGGATTTTTTGTTTTTTTTAGATATTTTAGTTATACCTAATTGAAGTTATTTTTGATTTAGGTGTAGCTTTTATTTATTCAAAAAAACTAAACCTTTTGTGTGTGACTTTATATGAAATCAGAACTTAATTTATTACATTGGATGCAGAATAAAGCAATACACAACTGTTTGGCAAAGATAGATTTTCCAGCACCGTCTGATGCTTATCCCAAGCATGCTTAGATTCCTTACCTGTGTTTGACTTATCGCTTCAACTGGATACTAATGTGTAACCTTTGCGAGTGATCAATACCTATAGCTTTCTCCCTGTTCTACTTTTTGCCAAAAGTGCTATTACATTGCCTCAGCTAAAATTCTAGGTATGCAAGCTAAGATGTGAGGGCACCACATGCCACAACATGGCACAACAAAATAATGTGCATGAACAAGCCTTGGTGAGTGCAAATAAAGGACCTCACTATTACTATATGTGTATGCTTCTTTGCCTCAGAATTTGAAGTAATTGTTTATACAGTGTTAGTATCACATATATGGTTGTGAGCATGCAAGCTGTTGCTCACGCTTGTGGTCTCGCGTAGCAAGCCAGCGGCCCTCGCAAAAGGCGCCCCTTCCCAGCAACTGCGACCTTTGCAAAATTTACGTCGTTACGCAAGGAAAATACGAGACACGTTACAACCCATTACGACCTTGCAAAAATCGGCCGCAACACGCGCACATGAAAACATGAAAAATAAAACAAATACACACAACAAATACATAAAAAGCTTACTTACAGGAAGAGGGAGCATCCAGGACCTCGAAAACTAACGTTACACCTCAATTTAACTCAAATTAAAAGAGTTTAGACAGTAAAACATTCTCTAAGCGAGAGAAAAAATGGCCGCCGAAAAAAACGAAAACGAGGCAACAGCAGTCTAAAGACGCAAAACACTACCAAACACCTACGTATTTGCCGAAAAACAACTACGAGATAAAAAAACAAGGACGGAACCCTCGCGACCCCAAAAACATTACAAACACAACAAATACAAACAACAAACACATAAAAAGGTTACTCACAGCAAGGGGGGGCACCCAGGACCTCTGCAAGTGAAGTTACACCTCCATTTAAGCACAAATTTCGGAGTTTAGAGACCCGAAAATCACCTAAGCGAGAGAAAATTTGGCCGCCGAACAAAACAAAAACGAGGCTAAAGGTCTCTAAACACGCAAAACACCACCATAAACACGCAAACCCCCACGAAACAGCTACGGATAATCCGAAAAAGAAATTACATAGAAAACAAAGGACGCTAAATCAGCCACATTATATACACCAAACACCATTAGCTCACTTACAATTTCATTGCCGTAATTTTTTGACGGGCAATTCGCTAGTAACATTATAAACAGGGGAAGGGGAGTAAATTAAAAGCAGTTTGATATTAATGTATGAACGAGAAGATTTACCTTCTGGGGAAGTCTCCACAAGTCATGCCCGGGTCCCAGGCCTCCGCCAGTCCACCCTTAGCTTCCAGAGATATTTGGTAATAATTATTTGTATTAATTTCAGGGAAATACTATAAGGGGATCTCAATCAGGGATCCCAGGTTTTTAAAAAGATGGGGATAGAATCTGCTAAGAGATGGATGAGTCTTGTGTTTATTAGGATATACTTTAATTTATTATTAATTGTTTGTAAATTAAGTGTTTAAAACTGCTATTTTCCTGGCTACATGGCTTTTATTAGCCAATATGAGAATTTGCAGCAATTTATTTTGTAAGGTAGATAAGGTTAGAGAAGATATTCCTAAGAGGCATGTATCAATATTCAGTTTAAGTTGGACTTTAAATATTTCTGAAGTAAGATGCATAATATTTTGTCAAATATATTGGACATTCCCACCAGATATGAATAAAGGAAACTACTACAGAACGACCTCGAAAGCAGTTGGGATTCTCGAAAGACTTCCATTTAGAAAGTCGTTCTGGAGTAAAGTAAACTCTGTGTAGAACTTTAATAGAGGTCTCTAAAATACTGCAATTAAAAGATCCTTGTTATAAATGAGTCCAGCGTTCTTTCTATTTATCCTGTTCCCATTTTTGAGCTAAATCTAGCTCCCATTTGATTATGTATTTATCTTTGTGGGTTTCTGAGGGTGAATTAAAAGTATCATACAGTAAGCCTAGGATGCCTCGGTTTAGGGGAGCCTCTTTACAGATACGTGTAAACCAATCGTCTTTGGGTTCCCGTAGGTTTTTCTTATAGTAGTAATAAATAGTTTCAAGCGACAAGTAGTTAAAGTGTTCACTTAGGGGAAGACTATAATTGTCTAGTAATTGTTCATATGTAAGTATTAAACCATCGATAAACCAAGATTCAAATTTAGCTAGGCCTTTAGATCTCCACCAGATTAGAGAATCTTCATTAAAACCTTTGGATAGGGAAATAATGGTGTCAGTGGAGAGAATTTAGGAATTAGCTGAAATTTCGCTTGAGCCCATGAATGAGAGTTTGATCAATGGGTTTAAGGGATTTCGTATCCCAGTAAGGGGTTTCGGTAACCAGATCATTTGGTCCCAAGAATAAGAACGCATTAGGTCTTTTTCAGTGAAAGCCCCGGCCGGTTGGTGTAGGATAGAATGGGCCATAGGTAGGAAGGCTAGTTGGGCTGCCTTGAAGTAAAGGTTTAAGTTTTGGGAATGATCGACCCCCTCTAGGTTTATGTTTGTACATTATTGATCTGTTTATTCTTGGGGATTTGCCCTACCAGATAAATTGGAATATCTGTCTTTGAAGTCCATCTATGTCTTTTGCTATAATTGAAATAGGTAATGTACGGAATAGATAGAGTAGTCTAGGCAGAATGTTTATTTTAACTGCATTCATTCGTCCAGTCCATGAAATATGGCATTTAGACCAGGTGCATATATTAGTTGTTAGTAATTTAAACATTGCAATATTGTTAGCTTTGTATAGGTCTGCCAGCCTTGCTGTAATATTTATTCCAAGATATGTAATATATGACTTGGGCCAAGAAAAATTATAATTGTGATGGAGATATTCAGTATTTACAATGGGAGGTCATGATGACTGTCATAATCATGACTAGACATAAGCAACAAATATTATGTTATGCTTTATATTTTAGTTTATATAAAGGGTGGCACACATCTTTACTTTGCTAAATTCAGATTTCAATGTCGTAGGTTATTAATAGACAGAAATTATGTTTTGACCTGGTAGAATCAATTTCCTATTAAACATATTTGCAAAGTTTATGTAATTAACACACAAGAGGAATACAATCAAAATTATTTCTTGTTTTCCCGTAAATGGCCACATTAATTTTTACAAGCTGGTACACATCATTAAAGGACCACGGTAAAGCTTGAGGAAGTGAAATTATTTTAATTATGTATTGATAATTAATAAAATTGCTAATTCATAAGAGCAATATTCAATATTAAATTCACTTTCAATGATTAGAATATCAGGCTCCAATTGCATGTTTGTCTCCAACCTGATAAAATCATTAAGTGCAAGGGAAATGGGTTAAATGTAAATTCTTCATTTAGTCTTAATGAAAAATCCATTTAGCTTGACAACAAAGTAGGTGTTTATCCCAAATGTTCATGTAAGATGAAGTACATGGGTAAAACAAGTAGACAATTAAAAAATTAGGCATTGGAAAATATTAACACTGTTTTAAATAACGATGATACATCTACAGCCTGACATGTCAGAAATAAACACAACAATGAACTAAACTGTTTGAGGTTCATTGGTATCAATCACACCCCTTCATCCATTCTAAGGGGCAATTGGGATAAACACCTACTTAGTTGTGAAGCTAAATAGATTTTCAAGGGTAATGGGTTGACTTGTAGACTTAAAGAAGAAATAGATTTGATTTGAGGATAAACAATAAATCATATGCTTGTTGCCAAGGGAAATGTCTGTAACACAACAAGTCTCCAGTCAGTGGAGATCATTGTGTTAGTAGATTTTGTGTCTGACGATTTATCAGCTGCCTGCAGGACAAAGCCATGTTGCCCCATTTACCTTATAGTGGTAGCATACCAGCAGCATCTTAACTTTGAAAGTAAGAATATTTTTTAATATTATTAATCATCGATGCCTATTTAAATCTCTAGCTCATGTTGTTAGGGCATTACGGTGGTTCTTTAAAGACACATAGTAGGAATTATGAATCAAACTTTTAACTGATGGATGATGCCGATAGAATCATACTGTTTAAACTTAAAATATCGTAAGTTGTAGGTAATTTAGGCTATTTAGTAGTAGTGATTCGGTCATGTAATTCATCAAAGTAATATTTAGTGTATGTTGAAGACTGCACTTTTTCAAGTCTTTGCAGAAGATTGATGAACCTTTTGAAGTCAGGTAGACATTCCCTGCTGGCACCCTTGTTACACATTAAAAATGTTCAGTCCCTTCCTTTGTGGAAACAACAGGACTGTTTTATCTCTGACATAGCGGCCTTTCAAGAATTCATTCATTCCCATTACTCTTCCGCTACAAGCTCATATAATATCTGCAGGGGTACACAGAGATAAATGAATAGTGTCAGCTGCTGCATTAGTCATTGTGCTTTTTAAGTAAATGAAAAAAAAAATCACATTGAATGTATGGAGGCATCACCGTGAAATTACCACTGTATTTATTGCACTGTTTTCCTCTTATTCTTAATGGTCTACTGTAGTCATATACATTAAATTTATTATCATCTTATACACAATTATGCAGCAGTGTAATCTAACAATTTATTTTTCTGCTGATCAACTTCCTCTGGTTAAAGGAGACTGGATGCACAATAAGTTTCTACAAGCACAAAGGGAATATGGTAGCTACAACTGCCAGTGCGTTCTCCTTAGAAAGTAGCAGAATCAATACAGAAAAGACCACTACACCCTGCAGTAAAGAATATTTTCACATAAAAGTTAAAAATAGATATCTTGTTTTGTTTCTCTGATCTGAAAATAGTTTGCCCGTTATGAAGTTTAGCTCTTTTAAAGACTGTATAGAAAGAAATGTCCAGAGTAATCCAGTGTTGGTCGTATGTGCAGTGTGAGGGTGGAGACAAGCACAACAGGGTGAAAATCAAGTGTGGCAAAGGACTCTGTGAACAGGTGGAGCTGATATTAATGAGTTGGGTCTGTATATAATTGCCTATATTTTCTGTAATTATATTTTTGGCTACCCTATTCTTGTTATGCTGTTACAGAGGGAAGAATATTGCTGTTTAGCAACACGATTACTTGGAAAATGTGACTTTTCTACAGCCGGATTCTGTGCAGCTGTGAAAGACTTTTGCACATGCAGCTGTGATAGTTTTTGGATGTAAAATGTATTTGGTTCCCTGTAATTTGCAAGTGAACATAGAGAAAAAATGTAAAATGTATTTATTTTTATTCAAAAGTTATTATTTTGCTTGCCATTCTCCTTTATCTTGCTTTAAACATTGCCCCCTGATCCCCTTTGTCCTTCCCCTATATCCTACACTCGTGTTTGAAACAACTGCAAACTTTATCTGGATTGGTCTTTTGGATCAACAAGGTTATTTGAGGCTGCAAACTGGCCATGACAGCCATTTGTTTCTATTCACTTTTCCACCTAACAAACAAATTAATACTTCTAAGAACCTTAGTGAATCCATCCTTCTGTTGATATGTAAATGTTGATTGAAGTTTACTTCAAGAAAAGGAGAAGGCAGGACACCTTTAAAGGACAACTGAAGTGTCATATTTATGATATTCTCTTATGAATAATTGACTAACATCTCGATTGTATTTAGAACATGCCAGGCATATCTGTCTGTGTTTCTGATTGTGCTTATCCATATGGTTTTCTTGGCAAAGATACTGATGTAGGTTACCAGTTCCTTCTCCAAGTGCACTTGTTTGACCTCTCTGCTATGACCTGGCCATCTTGGGTGACCCTACATGGTATTCCTCACAGCTTCATTGAAATACACAAGCTCCTTCACCATGATATGGTAGCGATCCAGAAGGGGAACTAGCATTACAAAGGGTAAAAACATACTTTTAGTTCCTGTAATAAAGCAGCTTTTTCAACATTCCAGGTGGCAAAATCGCCTAACTATGAAATGGCAGTTGCTTGTTTAAAAGTCCCCATTTACATTTTGCATAGCCTAGAGCACAGGCTTCCTCTCTTCTTCTTAAAACAACCACCTTTCTTCAACCTTGCATCAACAAATTTACTATTTTTATCTCACCCTCAACTGATTTTTACCCTTTCTTACTGCTATCTCTTGACTTGCAGCCTTACCAAACCCTGCATCCATGTACTCCATGAACCTACAGAAACCTCTACAAGATTTACCCACAGAAAATTGGCCTCTCATTGCAACTTCTTCTCCATAACATCACCACAATCTACTGCATCTGAAATAAACGTCTCCAAGACATAGCTTCCCTTCTTTACCTGAAATTTGACATATCATAAGCACACAAAGATCATGCCCATGTCTCAAGTTAGATGTCTTGTTGTCACACTTGACACATCCTATCACACATGTTATCACTCATCAAATTCTGCCATCTCCACTTCCAGAACATCTCCAAAATTTGTCCCTTCTTCACACTTTTTTGTTGCTGTTTAGTTATTCAATCATGTCCGACTCTCCATGAACCTATGGCCTGCAGCGCACCAGGCAAACCTGTCATCCGCTATCCCTCTGAGCTCCCTCAAGCTCATGCTCATTACTTCATTGACCTAATCTATCCATCTCCACCTCTGCTGTCCCCTTCTTCATGTGCCTTCAATCTTTCCCTGCATCGGTCTTCTCTATGGAATCCTGCTGTCTCATGATAAGGCCAAAATATTTGAGGTTTAGCCTTGTGATAATACCTTCCAGTGAACAGTTTGTCTTGATTTCTGTAGTACTGATTTATAAGCTCTTCTTGCAGTCCAGGGAACTCTAAGCAGTTTTCTCCAACACCACAATTCAAAGTTGTCAATACTACGGTATTTAGCCATCTTTATTGTCCAGCTCTCACATCTGTATGTTACTACTGCGAATACCATTGTTTTAATTATGCAGAACTTTGTTGATAGTGATATATCTTTACTTTTTAATAGCTTATCCAGACTTGCCATAGATTTACTCCATAGAAGGAAATGTCTTCTAATTTTATTGCTGCAGTCACTATCTGAAGAGATCTTGGAGCTCAGGAAAATAAAATCTGTCACTGCCTCCACTTCCCCGTCTATTTGCCAGTAACTAAGATTGCTGTTTGCCATGATGTTCACCATTTTAACATTGAGCAGCAGGCCAGCTTTTGCATGCTCTTGTTTCACCCTCATCAATGGGCCCTTTAGTTCTTCCTTGTTTTCAGCCATCAGAGTAGTATCAACTGCATACCTGAGCTTGTTGATATTTCTCACTGCAATAATAATTCCAGTCTTCCAGTCCGACCTTACCATGATGTATTCCCCATATCATTTTAATAAATAAGATGATAATATACAACCTTGTCACACTCATTTCCAAATCTTGACCGTGGCTTCTTGGTCCATATACAGATTCCTAGGGAGACAGATGAGATGATTTGGTACTCCCATCTCTTTAAGAACTTGCCACATTTTGTTTTGATCTACACAGTCAAAGGCTTTAGAGTAGTCTATGAAGCAGAAGTAAATGTTTTTCTGGGACTCTCTTGCTTTCTCTGTTATACAGGGACATTGTCAATTTGATCTCCTGTGCCTCTTAGAAACCCCATTTGCACATCTGGTAGTTCTCGTTTGATATTTTGTTGGAGCTGAGCTTTTGAGATCTTAATCTTGATGGCTTGTGAAATGAAGTGCAACTGTTTGATAATTGGAGCACACGTTGGCACATTGAGATTAGTATATACACTGACCTTTTCCTGTCTATTGGCCACTGCTGAGTTTTCCAAATGTTTTGGCATAATGCAAGCAACACTATCACAGCATCACCTTCTAGGATTTTGATCAATTCAGCTGAGATTCCATCAACTCCGGCAGCCTTCTTATCAGCAAGAACTCCTAGGGCCCATCTCACTTTACACTCCAAGATGTCTGGCTCCTGCTTATTGGACAAGCTATTGAGGATATCAGTTCTGTTAAGGTCCTTCCTGTATAGAACTTCTGTGTATTCCTGCCACCTCTTCTTTATCCAATCTGCTTGTCCAGAACTTCGTATAAGTTATCCTGTCTGATTTTCATACTTCTCCCTCATTACACTAGAACAACTGTGAGCAAAGCCATCCTCATCTCCTTGTGTACCTCTGTATATGTACAAATGTATTGTCTTGTCCAGTCTGCCTTCTTGTATGTAAATGTATATCCATTGTTCATTGTACCCTAGTGCTACAGAGTATACCGGAACACTAAACTTTAAATATAATTTAGTAATAGATTTAGGGATAATGGGTAAAAGCACTTTAGCGAAAGACTACTAGGTTAGTGGAGGAGTCTTCCAGTGAAAGTGGTAGGGTCAAACACAGTTTAAGTTAAAGACTACCCTAAGGTTTAGTTAAATCAAAAGCTTTACGTAGATCAAACTGGAAGCCTAGATGTCCCTTTTGGTTTATATCTGCCAAAAATATCAATTTCTGTGGATTAAAAGAAAAAAGAGTTATAGATATTTTTTGCATATGCCATTAATGGAGATAGAAAATAGTGTGCTGTTGAAGAGCTGTGCAGTCCCGCACCAGAAAGCAGATTAAGGGCCACATGGAAAATCTCCTAGGGGTACAAACTATGAAAGATAGTTGGGATGACCCTGTAGTGCATTAACTAACATTTTCATCACAAATTTTCATGGAAAAACTATTTTTCCATTTATATTTTATTATTTTGTAATATAAGTAACCACAAAACAGAACTTAACAATAATAGTATAAATTAAATATTCCATGAGCTGTCAGTCATCCATACTATTTTGTATCTCTGCTAAAAGTTTAACTATGAATTTTACAGATCACATTTAAAGCTTACATTTTGTGAGAATCCATAATTGCCAGATGTGCAAGTGATTTGCCATGTAATCTAGATATTGAATGCAACATGCTCTGCATCCACAGACTGTCAGTAGCTTGTCTCATTGCACAGTTAATGTGAATTGCTAACGTTTTAACACTTCTTCCTACATTATATTCTGTTCATTCCAGATGGGAGAACAAGGGGTCTTTTCTGAAATGTAAAACTATAAATAAATAATACTTAATATACCTTCTTCCAATATGCATGGCCAGATCTATGATTTAGCGAGTTAGGCGTCTGCCTATGGGCGCATTACTTAGAGGGGCACCTAATTTTGAATAATAAATGAATATATTTTATTGCTGTGGCCTTATTTTCATACTGTGTGTTTGTGTGGAGGGGGATTAGGGAAATAGGCATGTGAGGGTTAACAGCCTGTTGGGGGGCGGGATCAGATCCCAGTGCAGTGCCCAGACAAGACAGCACCTCTTACTGCCAAGAGCACATGGAGGAGCAAGGGGGAGAGTGAGAGCTGTTCACAGGCTGCCCTCCTGTGCTGAGCACACCTCAACCCAGGAGAGTGTAAGGCTGAGCGTGATGTGACAGGCTGAGTGTGTGTGTGATGTGACAGGCTGAGTGTGTGTGTGATGTGACAGGCTGAGTGTGTGTGTGATGTGACAGGCTGAGTGTGTGGTGACAAGGTGAGTATGTGTGTGATGTGACAGGCTGAGTGTGTGTGTGATGTGACAGGCTGAGTGTGTGGTGACAAGGTGAGTATGTGTGTGATGTGACAGGCTGAGTGTGTGTGTGATGTGACAGGCTGAGTGTGTGTGTGATGTGACAGGCTGAGTGTGTGGTGACAAGGTGAGTATGTGTGTGATGTGACAGGCTGAGTGTGTGTGTGATGTGACAGGCTGAGTGTGTGTGTGATGTGACAGGCTAAGTGTGTGTGTGATGTGACAGGCTGAGTGTGTGGTGACAAGATGAGTATGTGTGTGATGTGACAGGCTGAGTGTGTGTGTGATGTGACAGGCTGAGTGTGTGTGTGATGTGACAGGCTAAGTGTGGTGACAAGGTGAGTATGTGTGTGATGTGGCAGGCTGAGTGTGATTTGACAGGCTGTGTGTGTGGTGACAGGCTGAGTGTTTGTGTGATGTGACAGGCTGAGTGTGATGTGACAGGCTGAGTGTTTATGTGATATGACAGGCTGAGTGTGACAGGCTGACTATGTATGCTATACAACAGGCTGAGTGTGTATCTGATGTGACAGGCTGAGTGTGTCGTGAGCGGCTGATTGTGTATGTTATGTGACAGGCTGAGTGGGTAGCACGACTTTTGGGCGAAGGATCCCTGCACAACGTCATTCATGCACCAAAATTGTCTGACAAATGCGCGCACCCACACAAGCTCACATTCACCCTCTATCCAGCCCTGTCACCCTCTAACTTTCCCCCTGTACCAGGTCTTTTTTCCCGCTGTGCCCACCCTCTAACCTCAGTTCTCTCTCTCCCTGTGCCCACCCTCTAACCAGAGGGTGAATGCTCACGTGTGTGTGCGCGCATTTGTGGGCGCGCACGTCACGCAGGACTCCTTCGCCCAAAAGTCGGTGTGCCGGCTGAGTGTGTATGTTATATGACAGGCTGAGTGTGTGTGATGATATGACAGGGTGGGTGAGTGTGTGTGATATGACAGCGTGAGTGTGATATGACAGGCTAAATGTATGTGTGTCTGTGTCACACAGACTGTGTGTGTGTGCCTGTGTGTGTGGACTACATGATCATGATGTTTGTCTGGCCGACTGCCCACCTTCAGAAATATAGTATACACAAATAAAAGTAAACTACAAACATGCATCTTATATGATGCGTTGTAAGGTAGGGCTGACAGCTTGTGAGACACATACTCATCACACACTCACTGATCACTTATATTAGCAGTGGCATTCAGTTTTATAAAGGTCCACTGCAGTTCAAGAAAAAAGTCACTTGTTTGTCAAGTATGAGTAAGTCATGGACATAATCATTTTTTGGGAAAATCGCGAATTTCTGTTGTATAGGAATCCATTTTGTGTTTGCTACATACTTCATGAGAGCTGGATCATGTCTTTTCAGTGTAGGATTGAGAAAGGAGGGAACAGAAAGCATTTCTTAATGGGAAAAGATTGAAATTGACACCACACCCCTTACCCCTTGCTGGCCCAGAAGCAGGCTCCCTGCTTCAGGAAATGCAACCATATTTCTCCAGGAATGTAACACCCCTCTGACACACAAATCTTCTACCTATGTATCATTGCTTTCTCCGGGGCCCAGTAGGTGCATCAAAATTTATTTTATCAAATTAAACCCTCGCTGTATGACTTTTTTCTTATGTTCTTAGTTAGACTCATTTTTTTCAAACAATTTCTGATTGTCCAGTGGCCCCTTTAACTCTAATAATTACCCAGTTATTATGTGTGATCAGGGCCGTAGCTACCTTTTTCTCCTGTCATTATTCTCTTGTTCTAGGTGGTTACCCCGTAGTAGCCAGTCAATGAACTGAAGCATTAAAAAATGTTAAGCCAGGAACCATTTTTAAAAAAAAGTGGAGCCTTTCACATGGAAGCACTGCTAGGCGGCTGCCTAGTTGGCCTAATGGGTAATCCGGCCATGTGTGTGATTCAAGTGATCATGATATGTGTTTGTGTAACATATGATTGCTGCCCTCCCATAGAAAATATTAATAATATGGACCACTATATAATCCATTTAATAAACAAGTAATAAGTCAACGTGTGTATGAGTAGCTATGCTGTAAACATGGCTGTTATGGGGAAATGCCTGTGATTTGCTCACACAGCAAGAGAGCGATATACACACACAGTAAAGGGAAAAATCGGTGCATGCATACCTTGCGCACGCAGTTGCAACGGCTCCTTCACTTTAATGAGTTTCCATTCATACTAACATGGAAGGCATTAGCAAGGTTACCACAGCACTGTAGAATGTTTAAAATCCATATGATACAGTCTACTAGATGGAAGGTAACAGCGTAGCATTGTCTTGTAAATATTTCCACTCTAGATTACAAAAATTCAATGTGTGTGATATATACAACAAACTAACAAAATTAGCAGCTGTGTAGGCAAAAAGCAAACAACCATTTTAATAGAAAATCTTAATTTTATCAGACTGTGCCAGTAATGTTTATTTTTCAAGGCATAAAGGACAATTATAAGAGCTGAGCAATCAAAACATACTTGCAAGTTGCCAATACTGAACCTCTCTGAGGTTGTAGAATGTGTCCAGTGCTGAAATCTTAAATTATACACCAATTGGACAATAACTCCCCCTTCCTCCTCCCTCTTTCACTATTAAATAGATAATAGAAATGCATAGAACACTCCCACTTCAAACCAGCAAGAAGTGTTCAAGACACAATGATGGTATCATTCAAGCACATGCTATGTGTACTAAAATATTTTTTTTACCTAAAGTACTTTTATGCCCCCTGTTTGTATTGCTTCTAATATTATTAATTTGTTACAAACATAAAGGTTTTTCCCAGTCTACAGTGGTTCTTTAATTTACACACAAACTGGACTTTTTTCTTAAATTTGAATTTGAGATATGGGCACACTGAATTTATCCAAATGCAAAATTTGTGAATTTAGTATAACATGAATAAAAAATAAAATAAATCAATGCTAAATCAATGCTGTTTCTTGCAGAATTCCAAACTGTAAGTTGCTAATTGACTCGATTGTAGTTTGTACACAAATACCGTTGTGGTTTAATATTTATTTATTTTCCACAAAAATATCAATATTCTTATTTTTATTATTTTTTTAACATTTACCAATGACAAAGTTAGTGGAAGATGGAGTGTCCTAAAGAATGATTTTATAGAACTAGGTAATAAGCTGAAGGCAAGGACCTCCAAGATAGTATTTTCTGAGATAGTACCAGTGCCACGTGCTAGCCCAGGGAGGCAGAAGGAGTTCATGGGTTACATGCAAGACTATGGGGGTCATTGGTATAGATGTAGATTGCTCTGATGACATTATGGAGATAGCACATAACAGTAAAGACAGCTAAAAGAAACAAAAAACATGATTCCTTCCTTCACAAACTGCCATCATAATCCTGCTGTTCATTCGTGGGTTCAGAATTTTATTTTAGCACAAATTCTGCTTTAGGTTTACTGAACAGTATCAAATATTATAATACATATAGACCTGGGGCGCTCCTTCATTAGTGTATAGTCCGCACTGCAGTTTGTTTACTTTATAAATATAGGAATAATATGGGAAAAGTCCACAAATTAAAGGGCATGTCCCAAAATCTGTTTGTCTTTGGTGTCCCTGCCTTGGAATATTATACTGTAAAATGACTGATAGTACTGCGTCACTTCCTAATTAGTAAAAACGATCTAAATATAGAAAGAAAATCAAAGATAAAACCTCTTCTAGCAATGCACATTACAACTGAAGGGGTTAAATCTTCCTCTAATTGTTCTGTTTTTAGTTGTGATTTTTTGTCTAAAAGTACCTCTACCCACAGCTGTAAGACATTGAACTGTAGTTGTTAAAAGAAGAAAAAAATACACTGTATATAGAAATATAAACATCCCCCTTATCATAGATCTCCAGTCTGTGTTATATTTACTTAGCAATTTACTATTGTTCCTAGCAGTCTGGTGTTAGGACCCAGCAAGGAGTGTGTAATGCTGGGATATAAATAGTGTAGTGGAATAGGACAAAGTTTGAGGAGTGAACATGACATCACACAAGCTTTCTCTCCACCCTAAATAATGTGGGATGGAGGTACACATTGTCAGAATATGATCTCTGATTCCTAAGAGGTGACAAGAGGAAGCACAACCGATGCTCTAACATTAAGGAGTTGTCCTTGTTTGTTTTGTAACTTGTACAACTGGAGAGGGATAGCTGATGCCCAGATGCTGATTACCAGCAGTAACAGAGGACGGGAAGAGTTACAAAGTGGGGACAGCCTGGTGGAGCCGGTGAGATAACTATGCAAAGTCTGACATCCCTGCATTATATGACATCCAATGACTCCAAGACAATGTTGTAATAGCAGCAGGGAAGTTACACTGAAAAAAGATACTTTTATACATAATTTGGGTCTCGCCGTCATCCCAAACACCTGACATCGCAGTGAAGATTATCCCGCTTTATCTCCAAGATAAGGATTCCCTTGAAGATTTGTTTTTCATTGTATCAATGGAGAAGTCACTACATTTTTTTGCCTGGATTGTATGTCTCTGTTTGCGCCCATGTGGGAATCAGGTAATTATTTCCACCCGAAAGAATTCTGCGTATCTCGGTTATAAATAACAAAAAAAAACATAGATTAACAGCAGATAACAAACAAAAAGGCCCATCTAGTCTGCTCATTCTGTCTACCTAAAAGCTTGGTTTATTTATGCCCCATCATAGCCTTATGCTTATCCCAGGCATGCTTAAATGTCTTAACTATTTTTGACCTTACCCTCTCCACTGGAAGGCTGTTCCACTTTGCAACTTTTTTCTGTACAGTATCACTCTATTCCCACCTGTACATAACATCTCGAGGCACCTTTCAAAAGTAGTAGACTTTTTTAGGAAGTAGGTGAAAGAGTATCAAATGTTTAGTGGTGTTTTCTAGAGTTGTTGTTCAGCCGTTCAGTCGCGTCCGACTCTCTGTGACCCTAGAGACCATAGCACACCAGGCACATCTTGTGTCTGTTGTGCTAACCCATAAGGTTTTTCATAGCAAGTTACTGGAGTGGGCTGCCAGTTCCTTCCCCAGTGGACAGCAGTCTGACCTCTCTGCTATGACCTGCCCATCTTAGGTATAGCTCACAGCTTCATTAACGTACACAAGCCTCTTCACCATGACAAGGTAGCGCTCCAGAAGGGGTTTCTGAATTTAAATGGGGTTAACAAATAAAATGGTTTCTTATATTCTCTATGAAGCATATTGATCAAACACGGAATTTTAACCCCACTTAAAAAGCTGCCATGTTGTGTCTTTTATAGAGTTATATGTATATTGCAATGTGTTAAAACTTTTGCAATGTGTTAAAACTATATTTGACTGGTACTTAACCCCTGTATAGCACTATGGAAATGGTGGCACGTTACAAATAAAGGATAATTATCTAAATATTTTATTAGAACTTTAGCAATTTAATTGCATATAGTACAATCAACAGTTTGATTTGTGCTGCAAGGGTTAATACAGGGTAATTAAGTTCTCCTTGGAGAGAAAGGATTTGTTACAATGAACTCTACTTCCAAATAGAAAGGAAAGCCATATTACAGCTGCAATATCACAATCATGCATTTATTGTGGAATGTTTGGATAGTAAAATTTAATCGGCCACCTCTGGCGTGGAATCTTGGAAACAAATATATGGTGTTCTTTTCTGTTCCGAACAGCAGTCCCCAAAGAGACGCAAAGCACTACATTGTATTCTCATTTGTAGCAAAGTGTCAGAGAAAAAAAAAACTTGTGATAAGAAGTGAACTGGAAAACAGTGCTGAAAAGGTTAAAAAAAATCAATGGTGCACAATGACAAAATTGACCTCAGACGAAAAAATGTAATTGTATAAAATGGTGACAAATTGGGGATCTCTTGGAGTTGTGAAAAATTCTCAAATATCTACCAAATCAAATTGCGTAGATTAAATTAAAAAAACGTAACCAAAAAAGGAACATGCACTAATTATCTTATAGTAAGAGAGTAACTGTTACAAAGGATATGCCTAATAAGGTGTCAACTTTATGTACAATTTCATTGAAAGTAGCTTTCTGTGCTTCTTTTCTTAACAGTTCCTTTTCCAGGGTGATCTGCAGTATATATCACTGCAATGTATTGCTGTCAGGATTGGCTTTGAATGTTTGAAAAAGGGTTCTTTGTCTGATTTAAACAAATAACTAAATTTACTAATTAAAGAAAACCTCACAGGATTGTATAATTGTAAATAAGTAGAAAATGTATTGATGTTCTTAATGAAAAGTTTAACTTTATTTGTTATTGATATATATTCTAGACAAAGTATTTTTTGCTTTAAAATGGTGTTTGCTGATCCAAATCAAATTTACATATATGTGTTTATTTTCAAGCTGATGTTTGGCATTAACAAGTAGCCGATAGTGTGACTGTGGGCTGGCAATCATATAGTTTGACTACTAGTAACTCTGGATCATCACTGTCTCTCCGCTAGCTGGAAGTCTGCTTTAGTGCTACTGTTATTATGACATCAGTTTTATGAATTTTCTAAATCATTGTGGGAAACACGTGGGACATATAGGGAGATTGATTGGGAAAGCACTATGTATGTTTGGTTTTAAACTCAATAATAGGGCCATCCATTCTTGTGAAATGTGATAAAAAATGTTTTGATTTGAACTTAACCCCTGTACCACACTACGGAATTTATTGGCGCTTTACAAATAAAGGATAATAATAATTAACTAAGCACCGCAGGGACTCTGATGTGTTTCACTGCACATTAACAGTCTTTGCCACCGCCCGTTCTTTACATCCCTTCTGGGACCACCCCATGCGATACCTTAGGGAATCTCCCCCAAAGTTTACTCAAACTTTACAATATTCCAACTAATGATATGCGACTCCTAACAACCTGCTCTCTCTGATCTTTTGAGCTCCAAAGCCTTTTTCGATATAACTATTTTTTCCTTTATCAGTGTGCTTTTCCAAATGAAAAAACACAATCAAACAACCTAAAGCAAAAGTACAACTATTTATATTATATAATGATCCCAATTATCGCTTCTCTGCAGGCCAAAATTGCTTGAAATATATACTGTCAATTTTAAACAAAAATAAATTACAAGAATATAAAATAACTAGCATTGAGAATAACAAAGCATAAATAAATGAACAGTTATTATTATTAAAGGGTACCTTTAACCCATTGTGCAATCCCTGGATTTGTATTTTGTGTGACCTAGAGTGCTGTGAGGCAATGACTCTAATAGGGTACACTATCTGGAAAGTTGTTAAATTACTTTGAAGGGGCCCTGGGGTGAGATCCTGAGGCTGTTGATATAGATTTTGAAGTTTTATGGCCTGGTTTGTAGAGTTGGGAAATGGTTTGGACACTGGGGAGTCATTTGGGGTACTGGAGAGGAGCTGTCAAAACTTTTGGGCAGAAAATAGGATTCTCTGGCTGTGATAATTTTGGAAACACAGCTTTAATTGGCTTAACAACAATTTTTGGGTTTTAAAATGCAGTTTTCTAAACCTTTGCTTAATTGATACACAGTGAACTGGACAATTCCTGTCACCTACTAATGTCACATTTAGATCATATATAATGTCACTGTTTAACCCCTTATGCAAATGAGCTAAAACATTTTGTAGACCCTTGACTATCCATGATATAAAAAGGTTTAGGGTTAACAGACGAGGCAGCTTACTTAGAAGCACTAACATACTCATTAAAAACAGGTTATTACATTATGACAACAAATGGGCCTCTTGGATCAATACATACACAATAACAAAAAATTAGAGCTTCTGGAAAAATTAAGCAGATATTAGTATATAACTTTCAAATTACATTTTATGTTATGTTCAGTTGCTTTGCTTAGTAAAGAAAAATAAAAAAGGGAGTGAAGAATCTAAAAGTTAATATTATATAACGTAAACCTTGATTAATATAGGTTTGTATAATGTATGTTTTTAATTTTATATGAGGCATTTGTATAATGTTATCCAATAAAAATATATTTATAAAAAAAGGTTGAGGGTTATTATATTTTAATATTTTGTATTTATGATAAAAGTTTTGTTAAGTGTCATTAAGGAAGATATTTAGTAATTAATTGTAGGGGCTATGATTGGGGGCGAAGGTAATTGCAATTATCCCCATAGACATTGGGGCTTTTCTTAAGCTTCTTGTAGGCTATGCAATGCTTAATAAATATCCCATTACATTTCATGAGACCTTTTCAGTTCAGAGGTACCTAACCCCATTTTTGTTGTTAATAGAATGGGGTGGCTATAAACAGGCAGTACTAATCTTAGTTTTAAGGTATTTGAAGTTTTGTAAATATATTTAAACTAGCGAATTGCCCGTCAAAAAATGAAGAATGTAAGGCAGGGAATGCTGTTTGAGACATATTGTAAACCGTTTTTTACCCTGAGGACCTTCGGCGCTCATTGCCAGGCAGTTGGATGTTGTTTTTTTTATCAGAGGCGCTTTTGCTGTCATTGTAAGGTCGGCGCTGATCTGCTTTTTGCACTTATTGCAAGGCTGTCCCCTGGTGTAGTTTGTGTGCTATGAGCAGTGATGGCGCTCGTTGTGAGGTGCGCAGTGAATGTCTTTTGTGTTTATTGCGATACGTTTTTATTTTTTTGTGTATATGTATTTTTGTATGGCAATTACATAAATAATAAATTAATAAATTAATATACTTTACCTATTTGTAAGTAATATATGCAGGAAGCATTGTGCTGAAGAGCTGACAATCTGTTTTGATGTTCCTGCAGCATACAATGTAGGTTTGCACTGTTGTGGAGCTGAGGTGTAAGTGTCAGCAATGTGTGCAGTGTAAATAGGCTGCGTGCGCGAGGGGAAGCCATTAGTGTAGCTATGTACTTCCGCATTGTGTAAGTTAGTGTTGCGAAATGGCGGCGAATGTGTATGTGGTACGCGTGTGTGGCTGATTTTGCGTCCTTGTTAAAAGTGTAAGATGTACCTCGTATGGCTTTTTGGAAAATCCGTATGTGCTCGGTTGTGTTTTGCGGCTTTAGAGTCCTGTAGCCTCGTTTTCGTTTTTTTCGGCGGCCATTTTTTCTCTTGCTTAGGGGATTTTCGTGTGTCTAAACTCGGGAATTTTGACTTAAATTGAGGTGTAACTTCACTTACAGAGGTCCTGGCTCCCTCCCCTTGCTGTGGGTAAGCTTTTTATGTCTTTTTTGTGTGTATTTATTGTGTTTTTAATGTTTTCAGGTGCGAGCGGTTCGGCCGTTAAGGTCGTAATTTTACAAGTTCGTAATGATTTTTTTTCTAAGTCCCGCGTGTCGTATTTTTTTTGGCTAAGTCCGTAAATTTTGCGTTCTAAGACTTGTAGTTCGTATGTTTTTGTGTAAGTTTGTATTTAGTGATTGCGTGTTAGATCTATTTTGTTAAAGTGGCGCTTGTGTGTGTGTTTGTAACCGCTTGTGAGGCACCATAGAGCCTCCACCTCCGCGAGGGTCCGCATTTGCGGCCAGCAATGAGCCTTTGGCTCATTGCAGCCGACATGGGAGCCTCCACCTCCGCAAATGCGGCCCCTCACAAAGCATTTGCGGACCAAACTGCGTCCCTCACTTTGCGAGCTCGCAAAGTGTGACGGTGATTCGTAGTTTGACAACTATTATATGTGATAGGAGGGAAATACAATAATAGAATATACAAAATGGAATTTGAATATTGTTTAGGGAAGATGATTGATATTATTGGCACTTAACCTAATCTTTGTTATCTTCTTTATTTATTTAGAACAAATATATTTTACTAATACATAGAGACACTATGTCTCAAAAGTGGAAGTTTGCTCTCCCTCGTTCTCATTGTGTGGCTAGGTTAAGTAAATAACTTCATATCTCCTTTTCCTTCAAATCATTGGAGATTGTTATTAGTTTGAGATACAACATTGGTAAAACATGTTAGGTATGCTTCAGAACATTTTTATATGAAAGTGACTCTGTTTTATACACTGTGTTTTATTCCTATAAGATGTTCCGTTATTTCATGCCTGGTGTATCTATATACAATTTACAATGGTAAACAGTTTTTTTATTGCTTGTACATGGAAGCTATTTCAAATTAATTTACTTAATTTTTCTGCCAAGGGAATTTGATGCATACCACCTCCTAATTACAAATTAGCTCCAGTTTATGAAGAAGCTATACTAAAATCCCACCTGAGCTACAGTTTACTAGCAAGTTGGAATGAGCATCTCCATATTCTTTAATGGTCAGACTCGCTTTACACTGAAGTTTGCTCAAACCAGAGCATCACAGCAGGGGGTAATTCAGTTTATGTTCCTAGACATGTCACTTTAAAAATAAAGTCAGATCGTTTCTAGGTGTCTGGCTCCATTTGAGGTTCAAATAAATGTGTAACTGATTAATTGTGCATTCTGTTGATATAAAACATTAATTATTGCAGTTATTTATCAAATGTCCTCTAATGATTTCCTTTCCATACACAGGCTCATGAGAACTACACATGGTTTCAAGGTCACCCAGGTAAGCATTTTTCCTAGTTTGTCGTAAACATTACCATAGTGGTTGGGAAATATTCAATTCATAAAACAATATGCAAAATTGTTGTAATGTTCCAGAGAAAAAAATATTTCTGTAAAAGTTTTAGTGAACAAAATTTTGCTGCACATTTTAACATGGCTAATACTACTATTAATATATATTTGTAAGATTGTGTATTATACCAGACAAGGTAGCTCACATATATGTCCTCAAGGGGATGTTTAACCCTATTGCTGCATGCATAGCACAAAATATACTTTGGGAGTAAGAGAGGGGTTTAATGGCAAATTGAAAATTAACAATGAGGTTTGTAGGGTAGGAGAATGTTATATGCTAGATATGTGTGTGGAGGTGGACTGTACCGTGAAATGTGGACATGAATGGGGTCAGTGTAACGGCTACCCCGGTAGTGAGAGGGTATCAGCCGTTGGAGACGTCCTTTTCCCTGGCAAGCTGCTGTGTAAAAGTGAAGTTATCAACCATCAGAGAAAAAACTTTTTACTAACTCAACTCAGCATGACAGTTACATACATATATATTCAAAAGAAACAACATTCCAAACAGTTAAAGGGCCAGTGTAGTAATAAATCTTCACAGGCAAAGGTAAGGTTCTGTTACACTGCTCCCCCTTTGTGGAACACTCCGGCAGACCCGGATTGATCCTTTTCGGGTCAACTTGGGGCTGTCCGGTCTGCTGTTAAGGTAAAAGTTCCGTTTGCCTGGACAGTCCGTCTGCGTTCGCATTGAACCGGCCAGGGCGATATTGAATGGAAAAGTTATACGGTTCTAGGGCCAAGCTCCATCTCAGTAATCGTCCATTGTCCCCAGCCACTCGGTTCAGCCATACTAGGGGGTTGTGGAATGTAACTTCAGAGCAGATGGGCTTTAGAATTAGTTTCATAGAAAGTGTCCCTGTGGTGACAGCTCAATACGGTGGGAAAGGAGAGGGAGAACGGCGGCTTTGATAGGTGGAGTCACGCCCTCTAGAGCGGGATCTTGATCTTGAGTAGCTGGCGTTTCTTTCGGGGCAAACCCGGATATAATAGTTTTCACCCTCATGAGACCGAAATGTAGTGTTGTCCAGTTTTCTCAAAGCATATTCCATGTCCTCCTTCCGGATAAATTCAACAATTCCCATTCCATCTTTGTGTACATCAGCATAACAGACGTCACCAGCTTTCCGCATGTGGTCCTTTAGGTCCTGCCAACTACCTGATGGGGGAAGACCTGAGACAAGGACTCTGAAATCAGATCGTCGAGAGAGAGGTCCATTCCTTCCCCGTGGTGCTCCATAACCACCACCATCACCCCGAGAGCCCCTAAAAGGCCTTGGGAACTCAACCCTTAGACGACATGAGCCAAAGTCATAGCCATTCCGACCAAATACTGCATCCTCTGCATCCCGCGGGTCCTGGAATTTGATGAAAGCAAATGGAGAGCTGCTGCATCTACCGCGGTTCTTTAGCTCGACGCTCCGGATCCGGCCGTATCGGTGGAACAGCTCCTCCAGCTCCTTCTCCCGCACGTCGGCCGGAAGGTTCCCCACATAGATCCGCCCGTTCCTGGACCCGGCCCGCGCGGCCTCCCCTGCGACACGAACAGCAACGGTACGATTAGATACATGTTCTGGTTTCACAAGATGTTTCTGCACCAACGTGATGGTAGCGCCAGTGTCTCTTAAGCCTTGTGCTATCTGTTCATTTACACGCACCTCTTGGCGGTGATACTGGCGGTTATCCGGGTAGGCAGCCTGTACAAGGTTGGCCTCATACAAGATTCCCAAACACTCCTCAGGGCTCCCTTTGATTTCCAGGCAGTGAGCAGCAGAGGGATGTGATGGCGGGGTCTCTGTGTGGGGTGTTGTGCGCCTCCATTCGTTATTGGCTGATCTCAAAGGGCAATAACGGGCAATATGCCCTGTGTTGCTGCAGTGATGACATGTCACTTTGTAAGATTCCCGGGGCTGGTTGTAAGTCCCCTGAGGGCGTGGAGGTCCTGGGGGTACTAGAGCCCGAAATTCTGTGTTTGCCTCTGTTCTAGATGCTGGTTGTGTGGTACCTTGGCTCACCTTCCTTGTTTCTGCGTATTTATCTGCTAGTTGCGCTGCCTCAGTTAAGTTGGCAGGGCGGCGATCTCTCACCCAGTCCTGTATATCCGCAGCCAGATCTTGAAAGAAATGTTCCATCAAGAACAACTGTAACACTTCTTCTCCGGTGTTGGCATTGCACCCTCGCACCCAATGTGATGCCACCCTTTGTATTGTGTTTGCCCATTCCATGTGGGAGTCCACAGCCTTCTTCTTGGACCCCCGGAAGCGACGGCGGTATGCTTCTGGGGTTACGGCATATCGGGTTAGCAGTGCCTTTTTAACTTGCTGATATTGTAAAATATCCTCTGGAGCAAGAGCCCGAAAGGCTTCATTGGCTTTTCCCGACAATTTCCCAGACAAAATAGTGACCCATTGGTCTGGTGGTACCTGGTGTAGTGAGCACTGCCTCTCAAAGTCAGCCAAATATCCATCTATTTCTTCCTCACTTTCTACAAAAGCTTTAAATGCAGTGAACGGTATTTTCTTTACTGTAGCAGTGGGTGGGGGGGTAGGAACTGCCTGTGTAATGGGCTGTCTAGCTCTTACCAGTTCCGTTTCTTGTCTCCTCTTAGTTTCTATCTCCTCCCTTGTTTCCCGGAGCAGCTGGTTTATTAGTTCCACGGACGTTTCTGGATACAAGGATAATCTCCGCTGTACAATACCAGTAATTACATCGTCCTTGCTGACAGATGTAAGGGGCTCCGTTACTTCCATGGATCTATCTATTTCATCCAGCTCCAGCAGGTCAGCTATCAGCTCCCTCTGTGGCCTGTTACTGGCACTCCTACCACGACTCTCCAATAAATCTTTTAGTGTGGGTCTTTTCAGCTTGGCGTACTGAGACTCCATTCAGCACTTGCTCTCTGGATAAAAGGACCATCCCACCGCTGCCAACCAATGTAACGGCTACCCCGGTAGTGAGAGGGTATCAGCCGTTGGAGACGTCCTTTTCCCTGGCAAGCTGCTGTGTAAAAGTGAAGTTATCAACCATCAGAGAAAAAACTTTTTACTAACTCAACTCAGCATGACAGTTACATACATATATATTCAAAAGAAACAACATTCCAAACAGTTAAAGGGCCAGTGTAGTAATAAATCTTCACAGGCAAAGGTAAGGTTCTGTTACAGTCAGTATTAGTTGTTTTAGGGCAGAAAGTCTCTACTGCCAGTCCTAGGTTACCTTATTTGATTGTCCTCAAAAGTAAAGAGGTATGAGAAAGAGCCTAACACTTTAAATACATCACTAACATATTAATATATAGTTTATTGAGTAACATATCAGATAAAATGTACTCAATTCAAAATAGTCCAATACTATGAAGATTTAGTGAGTTATATGTATTATTATTATTATTATCTTTTATTTGTATCGCGCCAACATATTCCGCAGCGCTGTACAGGGGATAAGAACAGGGGAAATACAAGTTTAACAAATTAAAAAGTTGAAGGGCCCTGTTTTGAGCTTAGAATCTTAGCAGAAAGTGCTTTATCCCAAAGCACCCTACAAGACTGGAAACTCACTACTTACAATCTAAAGAGTGTGTTAACATTTTCTGGATCTCAAAACCAGCGCCCATGAGCACAGGAAGGTACCCAGATGGTCACCAGATCAAAAAGGTAAAGAGAAACTTCATTAGTGGGCCTATTGCCCATTGACGGTCTTTAATCCTATAGAGACATTCAACCATTGGTAAACTTTGTATAAATAAATAGCCAGATAACGCACTAAATTTCCCAATGTATAGTTTGTATAACCTGCAATAATTAGCTTACTGATAAAGTGTGTATTTTGAACATGATGTGCACCATCTTGTAAGTTCATTGGGGGTAAAATACATTACCTGCTCTGCACTTTTGGATAACAGCATAATGCATTAAAAGTAGAAACCTGGGTTGTAGATACCGAGCAAAAGGAACTCTTGGACAACCTCTCCAATGTAATGTTATCCTACTGACATCTCCAACAGTTCTCAAACGTCACTCTTCAGTGCATATGGCTTTGTAAAGTGGGAAAGCAGTAGCATCTTAGGAGTGTTTTTTTTAAACACCTGCTTCCAGGCAACATATAACATTCCAAAGTACTGTAAGTATTTTACAGAACTCAAAAAATTCCACAGTGCTTGTGATCACTTAATTACTGGTTATCTACATTGAATGCTATTCTGATATTCTTTCTTGAAAAATTCTCTTTGACCCTACACCCACAAGAAATGGCACACCTAGATATTTTTCATAAATTGTAGATGAATATCTGGGTCAACGGCCAAATAATTTTGGGATTCTTCCTGGAGACAGCAATGGGTTAAGTAGGTGTGGCAACCCTGCTGCAAATTTGGTACTATACTGAAGCTGAAAAAATAGACTAGATTAATAAAAATGCATTAATAAAAATGCATGTCTTTTCTTACCATAAGATATCTCCAATTTTAATAAAATACATTTGACATATAACATAAAAAAACTTCTTGTATACTTACTTGCAACAAAAATGGCAAACATAAAACAAAATAAAATGGTCTCTGTTACCTCAAAATCAAATAGTTTTTTAGGTTATTCTTAAAAGCATTACGAACTTTAATACATTGCAGTACTGTTTTTTTTTCTTTCTAGTGGATAATTCCCAAGACATTCAGTATTATTTGAGCTCCTTTTTTATGGAGATGTGCAATTCCTGAATTATAATTATCTGCTTTGATGTGCAAGTTAAAAACAGTCGGCTTATATATCCCTGTAGTGGACAAAACAATGCCCCCCAATACTTTCATTCAGTTGACCCGCCAACCATACACTAGTATGAAAAACCAATGCTGCTTTTGACAAGAATTATTTATTGTAGAGAAAAAAAGGCTACAATGTTGTTCGAGTTCTTTAAGATAATACCAACTTCCTGTTGTGGTGGCAGTTTCCCTTAAAGAGATATAATTTCAAATTTCCTACCTGACCAAACTGGGAGGGGTGTTTATATATAAAATTGCACAAGAGAACTGCTTTGTTGTGTTCACTATATTGTGATGTGATGTTGAGCTGCTTCACTATTTTATGGTTAGAGCAATAGTAAACTGGTGAAAAAATACAAAAATTAGTCATAATTAACGCTGCAGTGAAGTTGTGTGACTTGATGTCCTAGTGTATACAGTGAGGCTCCCGGCATTGGTGGACACTAAGCCTCACACTGTATTAACATGGCAGTTTTATTAAATCCTGGCCATTGTATTACTCATATGCTGTTTGTTACCATGGACTACCGTGGGAAAGTGAATAAGAACAGCCTCAGAGCCCAATTTAACTGCATCTGTGAATATTTTTGAAATTGGTCCCATGTCTTATTTTGAACAATTTAGTTATATTTCAAGTGCATCAAAGAATCGGTGTATTGCAAAAAGAGTTTGACTGAAGCATCTGTAATTTGACTAAAAGCAGTCTGGTTCCTTGCTTTCCTATGTAGATATGAACATTTTCCTAAGTAATTTTCAGTACATAAATAGGTATGACTGTGATTGACAAGTGTGTATTCCATGATGGCTAAGTCCTCTCAATACATGTACTTATTCTATTGGCAAGCCTTTGTTCAGCTGTACGAAAAAGAGCAATACATTTAATTACAACCCTACACGCTGGCATGTGGAGGTCGCTGTGTTTTATTCATGGCTTCAGAAACAGGAAACCTTATGATTAAATGAAATGTGATTTGCAAAGAGTAGTGTATCAGCATATTTAAGACCAGCTGGTTCTAATGTTAGGAGCGAAAATACATTTTTCTCAGATTATAATCACGTTAGGGTCGTTTTTTAGTGTGCACTGAAACAGCTGAATATGAAGTAGGATTCTATAGAGAAGGTCAGTGTGAATGGGTTGCTCCTTTTAATGGTAATGAGTATGTACAACAAGCAGAAATAATACAAAGGTTATGCATTTAATATGCATTTAAAAATAAGAGATTGCAAGTTTTATTAGGAAAGGGAACAAGTGACCTTAGAAAGACCAGCACTCTGTTCAGAGTTTAGCAACACAGGACCTTCTTTTCTGGTAGCATCTCAACTAGATGGAGCACCTGAGCAACTATTGCACAACATAAAGATGTTTCCTTCTCTCCAACATCTGCACTAAGATTACCACATTATCTCAGCACAGTGATTAATAAATTCCTTTCAGGCGCAATGTGATGTATTAGTCTATTACTCTGAGCTTGGCCTTTCACCACTCAGAGACCTGCTGCAAGACCACCATCTACCTTTAGGGTGTCCCTGATCTACAGTATGCCACTGTAAGACAAAAATCATTTCAATGGACATTGTTTAAAAAAAATATTTTGTCCTGAGATCTTACACATAAAACTTACATTTTATAACTTTTCTCAGTTTCATTCAGCCTAGGGCAGAAGATCTTTATCACACTGTTCCAATTATTGATGATCTCTGGCATAAAAGTACCATTAATGCATGTAACCTGTAGGACAAATACTCTCATCCCTTGCTGTCCCATTTTTCATTTTTATAATATCAGTTCTACCCCACATTTATCTTAAATTACATTTCATCTTGCCCTCTCCTCCCCTTCAAATTATTTTTTTCTTCTTCTAATCCCTCACTCTACTTTTAATCCTCCTCACTCTTTCTTCTCCATCTCATCCTCTCATATCTCACATAGTTGCTGTGCATTAGAAAAGCATCCAATATGTTGTATTCTTATTGAAACCTTATACTATCATATCTTTTTGTCAGAGACACTGTATTTCATCCAGTAGAAAAGCCTGGGTATGAATGACACAGGCTTGGACTATCTCTTATTACAATTAATCATTTATCAGCAACATTTTCCTCAGGAACACGAATAACATACTGTCTGAATCTTTTTTCTCTCTCCACCCTGTCATTATTTGCTTTTGCTCCACTTTCCCACTACCTCTTAAGCTATGTGATATTAAACCATTTATAGGACCTGTATCACTAAGCCAACCTAAATGTATAGACAAATACACTGTCTAGTGTGGTACAGCTCTCACATTCATATATTACTCATCTGAATACCACAGTTCTAAATATTTGTTGAGAGTGTAATATATTTACTTTTTACTAGCTTGTCCAGACTTGCCATATCATTCTTCCCCAAAAGCAAGCTTCTTTTAATTTCATGACTGTAGTAGACATCCGCAGAAATCTTGGAAAATAAAATCTGTCACTGAGTCCAATTCTTCCCAATCTATTTGCCAGGATTTGAGATTGCTGTTTGCTACAATCTTTGTCTTTTTAATGTTGAGCAGCAAGCCAGCTTTTGCACTCTCTTCTTTCACTCTCATTAATAGACCCTTTATTTCCTCCTCACTTTCAGCTATTAGAGTAGTATCATTGGCCTATCTGAGGCTCTTGATATTTCTCCCAGTAATTTTAATTCCTGCTTTAGATTCACATAATGTATTGTGTGTATAAGCTGAATAAATAAGATGGCAATATACAACCTTGTCGCACTCCTTTACAGATCTTGAACCATTTGGTTGTTCCATGTTCAGTTCTAACTGTGGCTTTTTGGTACATATACAGATTCCTCAGGAGGAGGATGAGATGATCTGGTACTCCCATCTCTCTAAGAACCTGTCGCATTTTGTTATGTTCCACACAGTGAAAGGCTTTAGAATAGACTATGAAGCAAAAGTAAATGTTTTTCTGGAACTCTCTTGCTTTCTCTATTATCCAGCTAACATTGGCAATTTCAACTCTTCTGCCACTTCCTCTGCCTAACCCAGTTTACACATCTGATAGTTTGCAGTCCAAATATCGTTGGAGCTAAGCTTGCAAGATCTTAAGCATTTCCTTTCTGGCACGTGAAATGAGTGCAAATGTTTGATAATTGGATCACTCTTTGATTGGGATATATACTGACCTTTTCCAGTCAACTGGCCATTGTTGAATTTTGACAAATTTGTCGGCACAATACAAGCAACATTTTCACAGCATCATTTTTTAGGATTTTAACAGTTCAACTGGGATTACATCAACTCCTGCAGCCTCGTTATCAGCAAGACTTCATACGGCCCATCTCACTTTACTCACCAAGATGACTAACTCCATCTCATTGGATAAACTATTGAGGTTATCATCAGTTTGCCTGTGTTCATTTAACACTGCAGGTTCCTATGCTCAATTATATTTGAAGCAGCGTACTTTCCTTTATCCGACCAGACACATCTGCAGCAGGGCATCCTTATTACTTTGGCCCAACCACTTAATTAGATGTGGTGCTACTTGTACTCACTCTCTGTTGTTCCCCATTAATGGTAGGCACCTTCTTGGGGGGCTCATTTTCTGGTACCATATGTTTATGTCTCTGGTTGTGCTTGTCCATTGGGTACTTCTGTACTGAAATATATTAAAATGGAATATGATTACATGCAAATAAAAAATATAAATATAAGATTCCTTAGACAGTGATTACATTTGTATATATTGTATAGTACAATACTGATTTCATTCAGGCTTTCAACAGTGTCAATAGAAGGGTCACTTTTAGGAAAAATGCAGTGTTTAAGGGAATACACAGAAAGTTCCAAGTATGGTGCAATTTAATATAGGTAATAACAGATACGTTATTAGTTGAATGTTGGTTAAGAAACATTTCCTTATTACAAATCACTTAGTGGGAATCTGCATGTATTGTATTAATCGATAAAGCATTTAATCTGATACACCCCAAGGAGTATTTAAGTTAGTTTTGTTTTATAATCCATGCAAAGCTCCACGGATTAAATAACAGTAATTAGCAATTATTACTCTGTGGTAATAGATCATAACAAAAGCTTTTGGGGGGGATCAGAAGAGCTTATTGAAAGGGAAAAAAATAAAAAGATAATGCAATTTCGTAATAACACAATTGCACAGAGCATTATATTACCACAAAACAAAATATACAATAACCTACAATATCTGTTAAATATTACTAAAATTGCATTGCATTTCCTAAGAGTAAATTTGCATTGAAGGTTTCAATTTATGCTTGTCAATCAGTCAAACAAGCATAGTCTGTTATCTCTCTCTTATGAGTGATTACTGCCAATAGTTTCTATTGATCCCTTGTGGTCTGGCTGTATTGTTTTTATTCCAAAGCCAACCTAATTACTTCCTGGGATGTTCATATGCACACTCTTGTCAATTTCAGACAATTTTAGACCTTAGTCAGGGCGTAATTAGCATTTATGCAGTCTAGTCACTAAAGTGCGCAAGAATTCCAAGCTTTTTAAAAATTAGCTCCAAAGAGTAACATTTTAATTGGGGAGGTTTCATGTCACTAGTGACAATCCACTCACTTTAGTGAGCATATAATTATTTTTATTATGACCACCACCTACTTTTGACATCAGCAGTGAGTAGCCAATAAAATATGGCACGTGTCGTGAGCTGGCTTGGTGGGTATATAAGGTGACATGTAGGCATTCTGAAACATATGAACCATCGCTGTCATTGGTAAAACGTGCAATTAATCCGACTTTGAAAAAAAGGATGATCATTTTGCTTTTGGGCCAAGGGTAGCAGTATTTCTGGAATAGCGCAATTTGTGAACTGTTTGCATGCTGCTGTAGTTAAAGTGTACTGTGACTGGACATATGGCATCATTACGAATCAACAGCGCGGAAATTGTGAAGCACCACGTGCCATTGATGTCAGAATGCGCCAAATACACCAAATGCTCGCCGACAACAGAGCGGCAACAGCAGCTCGCAGACAGCAGCGAGCAATTCTAAAGTCGAGGACAAATGGGCGTCAACAAAAGGGGGCAAGTGGTATGGCCTAACACCATAAACCCTTCTAACCCTAACCCTTGGACCCTGCAGCCTTACCCTAACCCTTACACCCCGCAGCATACCCCTAACCCTTATACCATGCAGCCTAACCCTAAACCTTACACGCAGCAGCCTAACCCTAACCCTTAAACACCACAGCCTGACCCTAACCGTTACGTCCCGCAGCCTAACCCTAACTCTTAAACCCCCTAGCCTAACCCTAACCCTTAGACCCCCTAGCCCAACCCTAACCCTTAGATCCCTAACCCTAAAACCTGTCAACCTAACACCCCTAAGCCCACTTTACCTCAACTCCTGCGCGCAGATGTCAGGCGCACTATTAACAGGTGCGCTTTTATCTTTGCGCGCATTTGTCAGGCGATCTAAAGTCGTGCTACCATATATATATATGTTTGGTGAGCATAGAAACTGTATTTCCCACTTCTTCAGTTATTGGAGCCTACTGTTGTGTATCCCTGGGTCTCATTACATTCCTTCGTCAGGAAACGTATTTGGGACACGTCGCAACCCTTCGCTGTAGTAAAACTCACACATGCTAGAGATGTGTTTTTTATATCACTTGCAGCCCTGGCAGGTTTCATTGTTATGGGAGCGCCTGTGTATCCCAAATATAAAAATACATCTGTGTCTTCATAAACTCTCATTTACTGCATGGAAGGAATCAAGGGATTAACCCTTCACAGCCCCAGGGCATGCATCTCAGTACAATCCAGTAAAGTTATTTGCAGACGTTGCAGAGATGTGAATAATTGACACATGCAGCTTTTTATGTGAGACAAATGTAGTAGAAATGATAAAATATACTCTTTGATCGGGTCCCATTATATAATATAAATCTATACATTGACTTCAGATAAGTTTTTTATTGTATACTGTACAGTAAAAGAGGAACTGAATAATTTCATAATACACTTATAGTGGTTTATTATGGAAGAAAATGACTGGCTAGTAAGGGGTGACCACCGAGCTATTACCTCAACACCCTGTCAATTTTGTTCTACTTTTATTCATTCCTTGTTTTAAAAAAACATTCTACATGTCGAGCTACAAGAGTTACTGTTACTCTTGAACAATGTGAAAAGGCAATACTAAAAATCAATGAAAAACGTTTCTATTCACTGTAATTTATGATAAAGCGTACATAAAAAATACTAATTTCCCCTTCATCTTGAGTGGGCTCCCAAAGTTTTCAATATCGAAATAGTTTGTGAAACTATTTGATACAAATATGGCCTATATAGATGGTAAAATCAAGTAATAGAGTAATGTTATCACATTGGGCACTGAAACAGGTGGGAGGAGCAGCACATTTACACTGAGCAAAAATTAGCATTATCTATGTTATTTTTCTCCCTAACCTTGATCTTAATTGTAATAAAAGCAAACATTGTTTATATTAATATTTAATACTGAACTGCTCACATTGCTGGACAGTTAAAGTGGGCCTTTCAGTATTCCTTTAAAGCATTCCTTTAAATATAAATAGTTGCAATTCGAAATTATTAAAAAAAGAAAAATACATTTGAATTTAATACAATTTGGCTTTCACTGAGCTCAAGAGATCCTCTCACCAGACTTGTCTTGTTATTAGTAACTTTTTAATTAACTAGTAACTTGCCTGTCATAAATGTTTGTATCATTAATTCATGTAATTTTCAATTGTCTCTGTGGTGTCTCTTTCTGTGCGATGTCTCTCTCTCTCTGTGCCCTCCTTCTCTCTCTCTACCTCCCGCCCCCTCTATCCCTCTCTCTCTGCCTCCCTCCCTCTCTTTCTGCCTCCCTCCTTCTCTCTCTGCCTCCTCTCTGTCCATCCGTCTCTCCCCTTCCGCCTCTCTCTTTCCCCCTCCCTCTGTTGTGAGGCTCTGCCGTGCATATGCAAATACAGTGCAACTGCGCATGCATGACTACATCGCACATGCCCAGTAGCACAATTCCCTGTGAATGTGGGGCATTCAGCTTGTTAGTAACACCTTTGCAGAACACATCTCGCAGGCGTTACTCACAACTGATAACTATTTTAGTGGATTCTGGATTAAAGGCCTCCTTTTGCATACGGCTTCTGAGGTTTTAAGAGAGTATGACTGTTCACAGACTGACACCTCAGAAAATATATGCAAGTGGAAGTCATCAATCCAGGTTGCCAATCAGCTGAGTGACAGCCAAAATGTAGTAAATTCAAATATGTTTTCTATTAGAGAATTGCATTTTTAAACAGCTTCCCATTGAAAATATTTATTTTGTATTGCTGATTTAAAGCCTTATTAAATTGCGATTCGGTAAATTTAAAATGGCTCTATTTAAGCACACAGCATATTTTTTTACAGAAGTTTTTAGTTAGTGAACCAAAAGCAAGGTCTTCACTAACTAAAAACTTCTGTAAATAAAATATGCTGTGTGCTTAAATAGAGCCCTTTTAAATTTACTGAATCGCAATTTAATAAGGCTGTTAATGTACTACAATAACAGGGACCCCAGCTGCAGTGAAGGTACAGTTAGGCTAGAATATGCTCTGCAGATTAATGTAAAAAGATGTGTTATTTATCAGGCATAATACTAAATATTTCCTGAATAGAGCAATAACTTTTTCGGGTTGCTAAATGTGCGACATGTGTAACACTCTCTGCTCTGTTCCCAGGTTTCCAGGTCTTGATCTCAGCCTCACATTACTGGCCTCTGGAGGTGGTGAATGGAATACATGAGCTACGTCAGACCAGCAAAGGCACCACAGGTCCTGAGAGTGAAAGTGATATAAGTATGTGTGGCAGGCACTAAGTAGGAAAGGAAATACAGCCTAAGCCCTCTTTTTCTGCTCATGCTTTGAAGTTTTGGCAGTTCCGATCTCTCTGTAAACGAGAAATTTGACTTTTTATATATACACATCATTTTGCATTTCAAAGTTGTTTTGTAAGGCTGTGATTTTCTGATCCCCTTAGAGAACAGACCATTCATCGAGACAATTCATCAAATATATCTGTATAATGTTGGCACATTCATTTCGCAGTTATATATCTTATCAACTGCTGCTGGCTTATTGACGTTTGCTTTGCATTGCAATCCTCTTAAGCAAAAACACAATGACAAAACAGAGCTTGCAAATATGTATAATTTAAAATTATAACTAATAAGAACTTTATCAATTTAATGATCATTTTGAAATAATGCATTTTCCTATAGTAAGTCTATATTGAATTGCTGTCCTTTGTGGGTGGATCAAAAAGGATAACTGACAGATAAGCTTTAATTGAAGTTTGTTGTAGCAAAATGCATTTTAACAACATTTATCAATGAAGTACTTTACTATTATTTATTGTTTAAATGTATACCATATTTGGAACCTCTGCTGTGCCTTTTTTAAGAGCACGCAAACACACAGTGCCTACCATTTTCATTTACATGGACATGTTTTAAAATGATCACCACAGTTGTTATACAATAGGGTTGTTTTCATAATTGATTAGCAATAGAATCGGCATTTGAGTATAAAAAACAATTTAGCTTTGAAAACTAACATTTGGTCGATGTTGCAGTATTTAGCATACACTCCTCAGTCTACTGCCTTTAGGTGTCCAGGGGCTTAGAGTGGATCTGCCAAGGCAAGGAGATTGTCCTACAATTTCCTACAGACCAAACTGTTTGCCTCCAGGGACCACTCAAGAGAGAATCAGGAAAAACTACTATCAGGACAGCTTCCTGGGTAGATCCACTCCCACCCCTTGGACACTGAATGCTTCAAATGTAAGTCTTAAAACCTACACTGAAATTGTATTGTAAAATTCTCCTTTCAATAATAATCAATTATTATGCAAACAAAAACAGATTGTCATAACTTGAGTAGTATATGCAATATACACAAACTTATATCTGCAAATCTCAGATTATGGGATCAAATAGTAAAAACATAAAAATAATAGGAGACCTTGCTACATTCTGGCAGAGAATTAGAAATCAGTTTGCCCAGCTCAGTTTGCCATGATGAGCACTATGTAGAGTCAGTTTTTTTGTTACACATTCTAGTGGACCAACATAGTTTTTCTTAGAGTAAAGGCACACTGAACTCAAAATTTATCTCATGCATTTAAAAGCACACATTTGAATTATTACTATTTAGCATGACAAAATCTATTGTTTTAGAACAAAGTTTCCTAAAACAAATTCACACATGAAACTCTATTGACGGGTACCAAAATAGTGAGTAACGAAGGAACCTTATAACCCTAAATTGGCTGATGGGGAAACCCATGTTTCCTTACCTCTAGCCGAATATGTCTCCCCAGGGTCCAAAATCCTTCATCATGACCTCAGAATGTATATGCAGGCCTATATCAATGATACCACATAGCATTTCAATGTGAGAAAGCTTATGGGGCAATTAGCTCGTGAAACAAAATGGAATCCAGTTTTTCCCCAGAACACAGTTTGGGAAACAATAGTTTAGAAAATTAAACATTAAAGAAGGAGAGAACATTTTAAAGAAGAATGGATTACATCTACTATTGCCCTATCTTATAATATATTTCAGAGTAAGAGGAAAGTTTTCGAAGGGATTGTACATTCAAACTGCTTTGAATTGTTACCATTCTTTTGAATGTAAAAAAACTCAGCAAAATTCCCAGTTACTTGAATTGTTGTCTGTTTTCTATACAACAATATTACTTGATAGTTCTAAAATGTTTAATTATCTAATTTATCTTTCTGTATGATACTTAAATATAGCAAATAACAACAGTGTAAGGAAATCCTGCATTAGTTGAAACAAAGAAGTGAGTTATTCATGAAGTTTCTGATGTGAACACATATGATAAAGTGCTAAAATTAGGCCTCGTTTAGAAATTATTACATACATAACCTGTATATACATGGCTGGATTACCCATTAGGCCAACTAGGCAGCCTCATAGGGGCACTTCAGTGTGAGGGGCGCCACCTTTAAAAAAAATAAATAAATGGTTCCTGGCTTAAATAAAACTAAATGCTGCAGTTCATAGACTGGCTACTAAAGGGTAACCATGTAGAACAAGACTGTAACAACATGAAAAGAAACTTACGCGCACAGAAAAGGCAAAAAAAGGGTTTCTGTATACCTTGCATACTCGCTCGTAGGGGCTCCTGCCCTTCACTGCCCAGGGGCTCCAAAAAGGTAGATCCGACCCTGTGTATGTAATAGGCATGTAAAACTGCATGATGGAAACAACAGAAAAAGTAATTTCTTGCATGAAAATCAGTCCCCTAGTTGAACATGTAATACTGCAGTATCATGAGAATTTGCATAACTTTTTAGGGCAGTCAATCAGTTTTGCTACACTTTATGACATGTAAAAATTTTGAAGCCCTGTATTTTTTATCTGATCTATCAATAACATTGCTGTAGAAATATAATAGATTTATGATCACAGTGTATTTATGTAACAGAAATATAACGTGTAAAACTAGGCCTTTAAAAGACATGACAATTTTGAATTGCTTCTTTATGATGGATTTTATGATAGTGTCTTTTAATAAAAATAATCCAAAAGTTTTGAAACCTCAAATATATCTACTAGGACTGTAATATATTTTTGGTACGATTGTAAACTTATTTCATCCATCCAAACATCTTATGTCGGTCCACTAAAATGCATCATTATCTACAAGAAATCTGCATGTCTCTGCAATCTAGGACACGCTAGAGCTCAGCACTCGAGTCAAGTTGCTCTTATCTGCTGACAGTTTGTAAGATCTGATCTAATTGGAGACTCACTCTAAAGCTTTGAGGATAAGTGTCTGTCTGCGGCTTGTCATTTTTTATTTCACTTTTGAGATGTCCAGACACTGTAAACCTTCAGAATAAATTGCTGTTCTAGATACTTATTTATGGAAAACAGTAATGGTGTATCTGGTTAGGATGTAACATCCTGTTTACATGTACCGTTTCTAAAAACAGATAATTGATTTTTAATGTAAAAAGATTCCTTCCTTTCATCCATATCCCCCTCCTTCCTCCAGCTAGCGTTATTATTAAACCTTTTGATCTCGATTGTCTTGTTGGCTGTTATAGAATCCCAGGGTTCTCTTTTGACAGATATCAGATGTACGTACCATAAAGGCCTGCCAATAAAACATGAGTATTAGCGCTCTTTTTACGAGAGATCCTTGCATAACCAACATTACACGGGTCATTATAATGCTGGTGTTTGATTTAACACTAAACAGATGCCCTGACAATATCATGAAAACAACTGATCACAGCTGATCTCAAGATGCTATTGATATTAGTCAAGCTGTTTTCTCACTTCTCCGGTACAGAACGTCTCCAGTCTACGTACTTTATAAATGGTTACATACCTAACACCACTAGTCTAACTATCTTGGACAACAGATATAGCTAGACTATAAAAATAGAATGGGTTATTTTATGAGCCATATTCCAATATTTGCAGATTCTGCATGCATTTTCATGTATAAACTGGTATTGATATGTTATTTTTTGTTCTTGTTTCCATCCCATGCTGTTCATTTCTCTTCCTGACATGTTTGCTTTGTGTAAGTCTTCATGATACCATTATCACATAGCATCATTGTTTTGCAGCATTGTGTTATCATTATCATTATGGCTTTATATCTCTCAGCTGTCTGCAGCCGCAGGAATTACCTTCATTCCCTACAGACCTGACTCTGCTATGATACATCTCTGAAAAGATTGCTGTGACTTCAGCAAATAAAGTCAATGTCTGCACATTGTTACTTACAGAACACCTGCTCCTTCTCAGACATATCAGTGCAGTTACAAGTCTTAATGGTGCAGTTTCATCCTGTTTATTTTTAACGATTGTTCAGGCCTATAAAACATTCGTACTAATAAGTAGGATGTTTTATTTCATACATATTTAGTATCACTGATAAAAAAAAAAACAATGTTGATGTCATTATATTACTTTTCAAGCCGTCTATGTACGGCAGGACTGCTGTATTTTTTGTATTGTAGTTTGACTCTGCATAAAGTTTCAAGCTACTCATGATGCTGCAGATGCCTAGTAACTGTATCTGATTGGACAGCAGCATTCTAAACACATCTTAACATCTCCTTGTGGGCTGTCCAAACTGACTTAATTGTTGATGATAAAATATAATTGATCTAAATGATTTTCATTTAATAATGGCATGTTATATGAGTTTGAAAAACATCATCTATACATTATTTTGGCGTTAGAATGCCTTTATAGGTGCTTTCCTATATAGTACCAAAAATGATCTTTATTCACTTATCTAGCTTTTTCCTGCTTATTGAATCCTACACTAAGCAATTAAAAATATACCCAAAATATATGGCTACATTTCTCTTAAATGACCAATGTGGCTATATTTTTACTGTAGTTTTTCTTTTAATAACTAAACATGATAATGTGCAAAATGTTTTCAGAAAGCAAAAATAAATAAATAAATAAACAAAAAAAAGAAAAATTCAACCTCTACATTTTGTAACTTTTTCTATAAAGTATTCCTTACTTTGTGGCTACATTTTACTTTCTTCCCTACTGCTGCCACTTTCTCAGGTTGGTGTGCTGGTAGACTCATTAATTATCAATTAGTCATATAGAAGCAGTAGCAGATATAACTGCCACATTTTCACCGTCAGACTGATGCTTCCTGTGTATTGAAAGTATTCTGAAGTCAAAATGGCACATTCTGTAGCTGCATAATTGCATATAAAAGGCTATAATTTAGAGGTTTTTTTTAATACATGTTGAATATTTTAAATGTAGTTCTTCAAAATCGTAAATTTTGTTAATTTTTACCAGAGTGGTCATTTAATTAGTGATATGCTTACATTCCTAGATTTCAATTTTAATAGAGAAACTTACCTGACAAGCCATGGAATTATCTACTAGTGGGTCTAGCAAGGATAAACAACATAAGATGTGATATGAACACTCTACAAGGGCTTTTGGCCTACAAATACAAACCAAATTCAATCAAAAACAAAACAAAGATGATTAACTGTTTTATGAGCAATTCCTTGAAATTATGATTAAGAGAAAACCGATGTAATATAGTTTCCTATTTTAAAAAGTCACCAAGACCCTGTCTTTGCTAAGTTTGGGAACTTGATGTGCTGAATAATGTCTGAGAGGAAATAAAGCAGGTGTTAGTGTAGCAAACATTAAAATAGTATTTTTAAGAAAGTAAGAAATTAGATAAAAGGAGCAGCTGGATGACAAACATTGATCATGGCATTGGACTATATTCCTAAAATACATAATGCAATTGGAAAGCCATGAAATGTTAAAAATGCAAAGAATCTGAGACATTTGATATTTCACAGTTGTCTAGAAATCTTCTTGTTCCTGTTGAGAGATATAAAGCACTTGTGTGTTGTCTGTTGTTAATTCATTGTTTTGCTTTTCTTTTATCCATTCCAGCTGTCGCCATCCACAACCTCACTGTGCTTCCCTACCATAATCCTACCTCTGTTCATACCAATGACTCTGCCTACTCTAAATTCTCAGCAACTGTAGGTGAGGATTCCCAGAGCATATATTCCCATTGAATGGGTATATATGCATCTGTCCTGTTGTGGGGTACTGCAGCAGTTTCTAAAGTGTTGTCTTCTTCATATATGGGGAAGCAAAATGGTGTAATGGGGGGGGGGGGGGGGGGGGGATGTCACTAAACACTTCACTGACAGGGACCAAGAAAGGCTGTGAAGAATTTTGATTGTCCCCATGCAGAATTCCAGGCTCCTACAAAGTATAATGCATGTAGAGCAATCTTTATCTTACAAGGACACTAACACACCTGACTCGAGCCCCCTCAGAAGTGTAAAAACTGCAGGTATTTCCTTCATCTCTCTTGGGTAGGTTCACATCTTCCCAGGTCCCTTATATCATATTCTATAGAACCTCATGGTATCATTAGCTAACATCATTTAAATAAGAATAATTTTCAAGATGGATGTAAAATACAAGAATATGAGACTTACGATTATGGGACTTGCCTTTTCAATGGATACTGTAACAGAAGCTCTTTTCAGTCTAAATTAAAATGAAGGTAGTAGAAAATTAACAGCAAAATGTAGCATTTTTTGCTTGTTTAGACGGCATCACTTGTTTGTTTGTTTAAGCACAGATTGAATAGTACATAAAGAGCATTGGGCATTTGCGACTGCCTGTAGGAGTGCTGCTTGTACTAACAAGTAAACAATGCAGCAGATTATGACACACATGGGAGGAGGAGGATGAAAAAGGCAGAGGCTCAGAAAATGATTACCCTTTTTTGGCTATGAATGCTCTAAATTATAATGAGATTTAAAAGTGCTTCTACTGCAGTGTTCTTTGAAGGCATACTAGATAAAAACTGTTGTTTTCAAGTGTGCCTGGATCCCCTTAATAAAATGCTTGTTACAGCGTACCCCTTTTATTGTACTAAACCTAAACAGTACATGCTTTTACATTCATTTAGGAGCCTCCTAATTACTTATTCTGGATTGCTACCTTGTCGTGTTGAAGAGGCTTGTGTACTTCAGTGTAGCTGTGAGCGATACCATGTAGGATGTAGGGTCACCCAAAATGGGTAGGTCATAGCAGAGAGGTCAGACAAATTGCGGTCCACTGGAGATGGAACTGGTAACCCACACTCCAGTATATTTGCCAAGAGAACCTCATGGATAAGCATGACCAGAGATATAACAATTGTGCCTGGCATGATAATGCCAGGCACAAGAGTCATAGACAGTTGGACATGACTGACCAACTAAACACACACACACAATTATTCTGTAATCATGTAAAATATTTAACCAAATTGAAATGCGCAGGTCTGGGTTTAAACTGTTTAAATAATGACTCATTATAATATAGCCATCGAAAAGAGATTAGTCTAACCTGTAGCTCTTGTAATGAGTTATTGCTAACAGTCACATTGGTGTTGAAAATAAATGCATATCTAACTAATTTAGGAAGGAATTGTTATGAGGTTGTGTACAGAACTCCAGATAGTGAAAGCTTGGTTTTTAATCTTACAGCCCTGGATAACCTCAGATTGATAAGCTTATATTTAGATGAAATCTCTTACTAATAAAAGCAGTTGACAAGTGCAAATTCTTATGATCAAAGGTGATGAAGCCCCGGCTGTCATTTCTCATGGAGATGTCTGTACATACTGTTTAGTGTCAGCCAAGCACAGCACAGGGTACCGTACTGGTCTAATGGTGAACCTTCTTCATTATGGCCAGCCCCATTCCTCTTGTCTCTTCACTGCCAGAAAAATAAAATATGGTGACCCAAAAATGGCATTAATATGAAGAGATGTCAGCTATTCTATAAAGAAAATTAAATGACTTACAGAGCAATTATATTACAATTATATCTTTGCCTTCTTTTACCAAATTATGCATACTATATATACACCCACTAATAGTTTACTGCCTATAATAGCAGACAATATTACATATAATAATACAATTTCTTATTGTGTAATATTCTGGTGATTAAAAGGGTACAGTATAATATGGTAACACTTAAAACTAAATATAGTAACAAGTTTCTATGTATATCTATCTAGACTAGCAATTAATACTCCATGGTACTCTTAAATATTTCTCCTCATTGAAGGTTTAAAGGACTTTAAGGCTCTTATGGTTTCAGGAGCCATGCAAGCGAAATAGGTTTCCCGTCAAGGCAGTATATTTCTTACAGTAAACTTACATTGAAGATTGTAATTTCTGCCTGACAGTCTTTATAATTCAATCAATAGTCTTTGCTTTTATCTTTGTGCCATACATTAATGATTGGTAATAATTGGTAATTAATCACAAGGGATTTTCACACAATGGTTTCAGCCAAAAAAATAGGCACTAGAAAGAATCTGAGTATGTGCAGACCCCATGCATAAACATTACTAATTACTTCCCTGGGATCTGTTTGTACTCAGATTGTTAATATTAGTAATTTTAGGTTGGAAACATTTTGCAGACGCTCAGGAAATAATTTTGAAGAGTGAGGAGTAATAGGTAGACTCTGATGACATTATTATAACACAGTTAATGGTGAACCAATCTTGACATTGACTCCCTGTAAATGTTTTACTATTGAACTTAAAACTAGTTGCATTGTTCTCATATAACAAGAAAGATTTACTTGACATGAGTATACATGGAGATAGTAGGGTCAGTGAAATCTCACACATTTGGACAGAATCTTTGATCATTTGTGGCACATTAGGAAAACAAAAGCAGATTGCGACACTAGCTAAAAATAAGCAGTCTCATAATTCGGAAGGCTGGGGCAGTTTCAGAGCAATCTGTCAAACTGGAAAGCTTTTTGATGTTGAAGCTACTCTTATGTTTTTATTTGAGTACTTACCATGGTCAGAAAACTGACTGTTGCATAGGTTTATATGCTGGCAGGCATGATTACTACGGTCCATATGGACATTCAAACATTTTGTTCATTTGAACCATGGCACTATTTTATTTTTGTTTAGCTATTTTGTTTTTCACCTCCAATTTTGGTGGTGGTATAAGAGTACAGGTACATTAGGAGTAAAAAATAAAAAAACAACAAGAATGGTATACCTTTAATGGCTAATTGATGAGAAAGATAAAGGCCCCTATTCACTTGAACAATTGTAAGTTACTGGAGCCCGTAAACTAATTTGCTATTTAATTGGCGTCTTTTTGCTAGCCACAAATGATTTGCGGGTTAGAAGCCCCAAATCCCTACGATTGTTAAAATCGTAACTTCGACCCAGCTAAGTCTTTGATCTTTGAAGCACGTAAATGTTACAATCACAAATCGCTATTCAATTGCTACAATTCCTCAAGCCCCCAAATGTTCTCACATCCGTAAATGGCAAATGTGGAAGAAAATCCTATGGGTACCATATAGGACTACCAAGGGGGTTAAACACCTATTCCTAGCACTGTAAATGCAAATAAAAAAAAGATGGGGAAAGCGATGAAAGGCATTAGAATTAATTGCACAACAGTCTCAAGTTTGCAAATCTGCAATCAACATTTTTTTTTTATGTTTCATTTCCGTGTTATATCAATCTCTGGAATCAAGGAGTTAATACATATTAGGCCACCCACATAGACTAGAACAGTATCACCATTAAGTTTTATTATTACATCGCTGGATTGCGCGTCCGACCTCTAAACACTAATTGATTGACGTTTAACCTCCATGTTTTACTGACATAATGATGACGGTCTCATTTACTATTGGCTGTTTCTAAATCGGTAGTTACGGCCCTGCTTAATTGATCATGATCATGCTCTGAAATGCTTCATTCGATTTCATGGTTTACGGTTTCGGCTTTCCCCCTTAAATTGCAGGCTTGTTCAATTGAATCGCTGTAGCAAATTTCAAGCCTGCAGACTTACGGCCCATATATATAACGTAAACTGAGAGCTTGCAATTGAATAGGGGCCAAAGTTCTGAAAACTCACTTTATTTTTCTCATCAGCCATTAAAGGTATCATATTTATAACTTTTCTTTAACATTTATTTTTTATTGCTAAAATACCTATATTCTTATCTTTTCCTCTGGCTCACATGATACCATCCTCTCTATGATACTTCAAATAAGGGGAAAAACGTATTGAAAGGAATTTCAACTTTTTGGGATATATTTGGACAGTGTCTTTAATTGAGAGCGCATACACATATATTTATGTATGTACCACTGGTCATAGTCAAGGCTAGAAAAAGATAGTGTAGGACCCAGAAATAGCTCTATTTATGAGTGTATAGGTGCTTGAATGTTGGGGCATAGCTGCTGTGCTTTTAGTATATTTTTATTATTTTTATTCCTGTATGAGTACCTATGATATTTTTTTAATAATTGATTAAAAAAAGTTTATTTTTATATAATATATAATTCCACTTTCTATTTAATATTTTTGCAAATTCAGTTTAATTGGTGTTAAGTCCCAGGGGAGACAATATTTGGACTTTACGTTTCTTTAGTTTAGGACCCAACCTCCCTTAGTCCCTGAAAGGAGGTGGGTCCACCTTAACTAGTGAAATAATGCATGAGTGTGACCCTGTATATATAGTCCTTGTAAGATAGAGTCAGAGTTATCTTTTTAAAATTTATGAGTTAGATAAAGCCTAATATTCCTCAGTAGGCCATTAGGCTTGGTGTTTTTTAGCTATTTAGTAATCGAGAAGGAAAATATGTTAGAAACTGGGACATTGAAAGGAGATCTAGTAATCCCAGGTGCCAAAATCTTCTAAAACAGGCTTTAGAGTATATATTGGTCTTCAGAATGAAGGTGGATGAGTCCCTTAAAAATCCAGGACTCTCCTTCTGTAGTCTTACCAGTGTTCACTAAGCCAGTTCCTATTCTTAAGTTTGGTATTATTTCACCACATCGCCCACCATAATGACCAATGTTAAAGAAAACAAAAGCCACCTAATCAGAAATATTTCACAAAGGGCTATTCTTGGGCTAGGGGGGTGAAGGGAATCTCAACTATGCAATTTCTGTTCCCAGTTTGTATAGATGTAGTTAGGTTTAACTAACCCACTCTAGTATAAGGATTAACTAACCCACTCTAGTATAAGGTTTAACTGACCCACTCTAGTATAAGGTTTAACTAACCCACTCAAGTATTAAAAAAACAGTTACATTTCCTTCAACATGTAAAAAGGAACAGATATCTTTTCCCAAGTCAGCCAGGGATTCATTTTCAGACTACTTTTTTTTTACAAACCTGACTATTTTTGCACAACAGTTTTACATCCTCAGCTGTTTAGAAAACTTCAGCGTTTGGCAAAACCACTCAGTGATTAATGGCCTTAAATTAAAAAGCTGACCACAAACTATTATCCATGTGCCTTTTTTTGTAGTGCAGGTTCTGAGAAGATTAATCTAAAGCCGTGTTACTTAAGTGTGCCAAAAAGTTTCAGTTATCATTGGAACAAACTTTGCAGAACATCTTACACCGCTTGACATTACAACAAGGTGCTTATGACATAAAGTCAAGGTTCGTCTTGTTGTGTATTTATTTCAGCACTGCTGTAAACCTGTGTGGTAAAGTAATATTTATATATTTTGTTAAGATTATTTTATGCGGACACTATGAGGTCTTCTGAGTTCTTCTTAATGTACATTAAATATTAAACAACATTTAAGGATAAACATAATTTTCTATTATGTGAAAGAGCACACTTAGTGTTCTGTAAATATTTATGTAAAAGCACAGATTATTAGATTGCAATGTGAATATTGTGTATTTTAAGATTTTGTATTTGGAAACAGGCCCCCTGACCTGTTTTAGATATGCAAATTGACATGCTTTTATTGTTATTTGCTGTACTTTGTATAGTGGAGGACTTGTATGTATCTTTTCCTGATAAATAGACTAGATTCATGACATAAATTAGTAATCACCCCTACAAGAGTTAGTGACCATTTAATATTTTTCGGTACCATCAGCCACTAGGCTTCGAAGACTAGTGGCAGGACTAGAGAATGAAGGGCCCTGGTGCAAAATACTATGTTGGGCCAAAGCGAGGTGGGTTGTAATACATTTTTTGGACTGGGTTCCCATTCGGACCAATTCACTTAGTGCTCCCCCCAAGACCCCTTCCAATAACACCACCCATTCCCAAGATCCATTTTCATTGTTGCTCCCCTCAAGCTCCTTTTCCACAGCTTTCCATACACATATATTATCTCTCATAGCACGCAGACCCTCTCAACATCCACCCCCACACAGCACCCACCCCTCTTAGCATCCATCGCCACACAGCACCCACCTTACATAGCACTCATCCCTATCTACTTTTCTACACCCTTAATGAACCCATGACCCCTGACACTTTGCAACCCTTGCTCTCTTACCTTCTTCTCTTATACACCCTACCTACCATGCTGAACTGCTCCATAATTACCACCTTGTAGATCTTCAGTAGAAATGCTCTTTTTAAAACAAGCATGCACCAATTTCTGGGCGTGGGTGTGTGTGGTCAGCTTTAGAGGGCCCCTACACTACAGAGAAAAAAATTAATATAAAAAAATGACCTACCTGCACCACTGGTAGATTCGCCCTTGTGAAAGACCTTAAGTTATTCATATTCTAGGCAAAACATTTTGTCGTCGGTAACACAGATTTAACATAGTGGCAGCTGCCTATTTCCTCAATCATAGCACGATTCTACAACTTCGCAAAAGTATTTACATTTGTGCTCTTCTAAGTAAAAGTCATTTATGTTTACATTGAAATCTCACTAAAAACTGACTTTAAGTTATAGTAGCAATTTTTTTAATTTAATATTTATAATAAAAATAACAATAAAATTGCAGATCACTTTTGGGCACCAAAAACAGATTAGCATAATGTACTACGAATTATCATGCTGTCTCACTAAGATAAAAGGTCATATATACCAATTATCGTTAATTTACAAAAATAGTTATTATGATGTATAGCAAGTTTTGAAAGCTCTTTTTAGAAGAAGATAGAATAGATATGCTCACTTTTAACACAAATCAGAAATAGTGATTTACATAGATGTGTGATAGCCAATGGGTGGGAATAACCAGAGCCGATTTAATTGTTCCAGTTCTGTCTTTTGTTTTTACTCTAGAAAACATGTTATTCTGGCTGAACTCTGAATGGAACCTGAAATAATGGATGTAAAGAAAATAATATAGCCAAATTTGACAATAAAGTTATATCCTGGTCAAGAACAATAATCCCCAAAGAAACATATTTTAATAATTACCGGTATATGTTTTGAGCTGAACATATTTAGTAATGTTATATGAAGGCAATAAAAGTTTATGTAAAATAGGAGGCAAATGTTAACCTCTTCAATCTGTGTATCACAATATCTGACAATCTGACATATAAATAGGGACTTAAAGGCACCGAGAAGAATCAGCAGTGTATGAAAACAATGTTTGTATGAAAAAATACCAAAAGAAACACTATTACATTTACTGTAAAGTTTGCTAAATCTCTTGAGTTAACACACATAGAAATCCCTACTAAAATTAGCATAAAATTCATAATTTTTTTTGGCCAATCACAGGCAGCTAATACATTGTATCAATTTGTGTAGCATGGAATGTGTAGTATCCTGCACAAGGAATCAAGGAGGAGTCAGACACTGCTCTGTAGATATCTGCATTGCACTGCTGTTGTCTTAAAGTTTAGTAAAGGGTTAAAATCCATACAAAAATGCAGTGTTTCTATTGGAGGGTTCACTACGCCTATGTAAGCAGCTCTGTTTTTTTAAAATTTTGAATAAAATAAATCTCTGTGTGTATAGATGTATATAACTCTTAATATGGAATATTGCATTTGGGTCTGGCAGACATGTAAATAACCTTTAAAACATTTATGCCTCACCGAACAAATGATCATATAAAAAACAAGTTTATGTAAAGGTCCTAGGCAAAAAGAGCAAAACTAGGAGCTCCCAAATGGATAACATACGTGTGGTATATTGAGCTTAAAGGATCAAGACAAGTGGGTCAGTAGGAAACGGATATTACTCTGACAGTAGAATAGCTCAATTTGCATGGCCTCAAGGAAACAGATGCATTGTATAATAGTTTCAGAGATAAATCATTTTTCTTGCATATAACTGAAACCTGCACAACAGGATCCCAAATTGTAGAATATACTTTGTACGGTAGCACTATATGTCATAGTATATATGATGTTACTGGAAACATGATTTTGTAGTTATTTTGTATGTTGTATCATGTTCAGTCTTTTCCAACTCTCCGTGACCCTATGGACAGTGGCACTCCAGGTACATCTGTTAGCCACTGCCCCTCTTAGCTCTCTCAAGATCATAGATAACTTTTATAGAGTGTTATGTAAAATATTTACTGTATTTTTATTAAATATAAAGTATTAATTCTGACAATAAATTAAGTAGATGAGTTAAACCTTTTTTAGGTGAATTTTAGTTGTGTGTTCAGTTCTTCGGTTTTGTTTGACTCTCTGTGACCATATGGACCACAGCAAGACAGTCACATCTGTCTGTGTTTCTGGTTGTGCTTATCCATATGGTTTTCTAGGCGAAGATACTAGAGTGGGTTGACAGTTCCTTCTCCAGTGGACTGCGATTTGTCTGACCTCTCTGCCATGACCTGCCCACCTTGGGTGACCCTACATGGTATAGCTCACAGCTTTATTAAGGTACACAAGCCCCTACACCACTACAAGGTAGCAATCCAGAAGGGGGGGATTTTAGATACGGTACTATAAATTCAATATAGAGCTACAGTACAAGAAAGCCAAGTTTGAATGCTTTTCTTCCTGTGCCAGTTCTCCTTTGCAGTGATAACAACTGCTAATCATGGTTAATGGAGTACAAATGGTGTGATATGTGTGTGCGGTTAAAGTTAAGTAAGATTCTTATTTCTTTCTCATAAGGACAACTGGTAGAGGATTAAAACACATTTGTCACTGATTTGCTTCTAAAGTAAAATTTGGATCGGTTTGTACCAAAGACACTGAAAGACATATGATTTCCCAATACTGAATTTGCTACAGATATTTTAAGCCTAGTTGTTCTACTTCTCCATAGTAAAATTTCCACTTTATTAGATTTTGTTCCCTTTACTCTGGGCCCTAAATCATCTGTAAAGATTCATCTTCATTAGCCATCAAATCATAAGTCCCATTTTTCTCTTACACATTTAAAAAAGATGTGCCATTTTTACTTACGGGTGAAATGATGGAAATCTCTTGCTAAACATCTCCATCACATATATAGTTGTGAGCATGCGAGTTGTTGCTAACGTTTGCGGGCTCGCGTAGCCAGCCATGCCAGCAACTGCGACCCTCGCAAACTTTACGTTGCAACGCAAACAACACGACACACCAATTACGACCCTCGCAAACTTTTCCTTGCAACGCAAACCACATACGACACACGTTAACACACATTACGACCTCGCAACACTCGGACGCAACTCGCGAACATTACAAAATTAAAAACACAATACATACACACAGCACATACATAAAAAGCTTACCTACAGCAACAGGAAGCATCCAGGACCTCAAAAATGCAACTTACACCTTGATTTCACTCAAAATAAAAGAGTTTAGACACAAAAAAAATTGATAAGCGACAGAAAAAATGGCCGCCAAACAAATCGAAAACGAGGCTACAGCACTCTAAACACGGAAAACACCACAACACACTCGCAAAACACCACAAGAAACTCGCAAAACACCACTAAGCACCTACGGATAATCCGCGAAGACGCATACCACAGATAACCCGCCATTTTACGCCAATGCGGAAGTACACCACTACGCTAACGGTTTTGTCTCGCGCATGCACAGTATTACACTGCACACATTCACCACGCTTACACAGCAGCTCCACACCACTAATGCTGCTGGGGATTTAAATTCGGTAGACAACAAGCTAGCTAACTTACAAGACCCTATCAGACCTAATCTAAAAGGGAAGGTCTAGTTTGCAGATGTTTCCTGCAAAGTTAAGAAAATGGAAAATAGTTAAGGTGGACACATAGAGCAGAAAGTACAAAAGATAAGCCGAGACAAACAACATAGACAAAAAAACTGAGAATGATGTCTAGAATACTGTGTTAAGAAACCTGTTTATGCAAGTTTGTATTGGACCTGCGAGTCGGATATAATATGTTAATATAGACTGCATATGTGTCAATAAAAAAAAGTAAAAAAAAAAAAAAAAAACACATTGCCAGCTCTTCAACACAATGCTTCAAAATAGGTAAAGCATATTAATTTATTAATGTATTATATATTTCATTATTACACACCAAACAGCATTAGCTCACTTACAATTTCATTGCCGTCATTTTTTGACGGGCAATTCGCTAGTTCCTATATAATACATTGAGTTATGAGCAAATGTTATACAGTAAGTCTATTCCTATATGTAAAATATAAAATAAATTATCTGCATTTTTAGAAAACACATTAAAAGAACATATATATGCTGCTGGGCTAGCACCTGTTCCACCTGCTCAATATGCTGTTTAAAAGTTAATGTGGAAGTGGGATCTCTAAAGTTATAAAATGGAGGCATGCTTGTTTTATTGCTCTCTTTGCACACACAAAGAGTTGTAATAAAAGTTCAAATCACATTCACTTGTTTCATGAAAATAAAAAAAAATATTTACAATGTTCAAAACATTTTTTAAATGCATAAAAAATCATATTTGATTTCCATGTCTTGGGAAAGGATACTTCAGCCCACTAAGACCTCCACTGTAATGAGCATAGGGTATATATCATCCTGGTATGTAACCGATGCATGTGCTTCATACAGATAACATGGCCCATTGAAGTCTACCTGTCAGACACCAGACCAAACCAGTGATTTTCTCCAGTTGTCACATAGCTTTATTTTGCCTAAAATATCCCAATTCGGGTACTCTGTCATCTCAAAGAGAAGTTGACATGTTGACAACATGTAACGTGTATGAAATATTTTCATTATGTTTTTTATAAGCCTGCACCCTCTCTAAAGAATTACTTTAATGTGATTTTGACATTTATTGGCATTTGAATGAAGTTTTGACAATATTCAGTCAGAAGTGAATATATTTTGCTAGCAAAAACACAGGATTGTTTTTATTCTGATGAAAAAAAATATAATTTTTATGATCTTTTCTCAGATATTTTAGAAGGTACAGTCAACAAGGGCATTTTCCTCAATGAGCACGATGGCAATTCTCTCCTCTACTTTGGAAGCTCCAAGAACTCATGTATTATTAACCCAAGTGTTTGTGGACCCGAAGGTTAGTGTTGCATGTTCATTCAGACAGCTTCTTTTGTGTCTTTTTGTTTTCATCTCTCATCACATATATAGTTGTGGATCTTGCCATGTTGGTGACGTTTGCGATGTTGGTAATGCACTTGTGGCTTTCACAAAGCGAGGTCAGCCGTTGAAGCATGCAGGTCTTAACCTGCAATGACCCCCGACAGGGGCTGCAATGAGTGCCAGGGCTCGCATCACCCCCAGTACCTAGTTCCTGCCAGTGGAAGGTTTGCGATGCGGAGGAGCTCATCGCGAGGTCCCCTGGGCTCGCACCACCCTGCAGTACCTGGTTCCTGCCAGTAGCTCAAGCACGTACCTGGATACAACCCTACCAGCAGTGCCGTGCTCCGTCTTCTCCTTTGCGCCTCCCTTCCTCCGTCTGGAACTACTTTCTGGATCAAGCCTCGGCTTGATCCAGAAAGTAGTTCCGGCCAGAGGACGGGAGCCACAGAGGAGGTGAGTGCAGTGCTGCAGGCAGGGATGCATCTAGGTACGAGACACAAAGGAGGGGGGAAAGGAGACAAGCGTGGGAGAGGAGGGGGAACGGATACACAAGGGAGGGAGAGGAGGGGAAGGAGACACAAGGGGGGAAGAGAGAGTTGTAAAGGATACACAAGGGGGAAAAGGGAGAGGGGGAAAGGAGATACAGGGGAAAGGGAGAGGGGAAAGGAGGAACAGGGGAAAGGGAGAGGGGAAAGGAGGAACAGGAGAGGGGGGAAGTTTGCTTAACACCACACCACCACGCTATACACTCAAACACTGTTTAAATCTATAATACAATGTGTAATAGTTACAGACTCTAGCCTTATTATTTATGCAGATTCTTGGTCAATTTTAAAAATGTAAAAAGAAAATCCACCTGGTTTTACACCCTTTAACTGATGGTACAGAGTTCATATGGCCAATTTTGTGTTTCTTTAAATACCTTAATTATAGACATGGAAAGGAATGCTACCATGTGGCATGGAGTAAGTGTTCATAAACTGAACTCCCGAGTGTGTGATGGGCAGGGAGCACATTATTTGTGGGAACTCAGATTAAAAGAGGTGGTAGACTATTCACTGACACCAGTAAGTGAGTCTCAATTCTCCTTCTGTACTTAGCACATCATTTAAAAAAATAAAGTAAAACTTCATGTGGTGCTACTTTTAGCCAAAATTAAGAGCAACTGTTCTTATAAAGGAATGTCCTGTACTCTATTGTAACAGTATTATTAAAACACTGAAGTCACTAGCAGAACTGTGTGAATTTAGACATATACATATTTATTTAAGGAAATTGCGTCCAATATATATTGGTTGCTGAAGAACTGACAGGTACTGTAAACACCCACTCAGGGACTCTGACATTTGAGGAAAGTTATGTCTCTGTGTTTAGTCACTAGATAACTTGTTCCCTTTTTACATTTGTGATGTTTTTTATTTTTGTGTCCTGTTTTTCTTTTTATAATGTTTCTTTTTTTTTTTCTCTTGACCCTTAGGAGTAACATTTTCATTTTTCTGGAAGATTCAGGACCAACAGAAGAGGGAACAGCAGCAACAGCAACATAAAAAACACACCCAACAAGAGCAGATTCATAGTGGGGGGCAAAAGCCACGGCATGCAGAAGCTTTTGGGAATAAAGTGACGTCCAGTGGCTTTGAGATCTACTCAGATGGACATAAAGGTCATGTGGAGATCTACAACCGTGACAACTCAATGGTGTGGGAGGCAAGCATCAAACCACCAGGTACCTCACCATCAATGATGTTTGGGTTGTAGTTTATAATGCATGGGCCATGTTTGGAAACATAGATATTGCAAGAAGGACATCCACATTTTAAAATCAAAATTTCATTTCATTGCAAAAAAAATGTTTTGAACATTTTATAGTGGAAATTTTCATAACTCAGTGCTCTTTTTTTTTTGTTGCTAAGATTCTGTAGCCAGAGACCAATTTCTGTAGCTCTTAAATCACTAGCCAGCCCTTAGACCCATTTCATATTTCTGGTGCATTCAATCAGAAAGTCTATTGTAGGAAAATATTTGCAAAATGTTATTTCGAAGTATAATAATTAATAATAGGCTAAACATTTTTTTAGAAAAAAAAAAATAATAATACTGCCTTATTATTCCTTCATAAATATAACTATGCGGTAATGAGAGACAATAGTTTTGCACATATACAGGAATCTTCAATACACAGACATTTTTAGCTGTGTTTTTCTCAAACATGTCAATCATTATTGCTTGTACTTTCAGTAAGTTTAGTGGAAATTAGTTTACAAGGCTCATCTCTCACTGTTGAGAAAGCAGTTCAAATAAGGCAATAGTTGTATTTTTTTCTTTTTAATTTCACTTTCAAGTGCTATTAGAAGAGAATAAAAACTTTGAATTACTACAATTTTTACATTCATTAAATATAATAGAAAAAAAGATTAATTATCTGTAAAGAAAAAAGATTACTGAGTTTAAGGCATTGTTGTCTTTATAATGATATATAAGTATCTCTTCTACTTGTATAATGATATATAAGTATCTCTTCTACTTGTTTTTCTTCTTTTTTTCTTATTACACTATTTCAAGTAATAAAAGTGTATCTAAAAAAGAAGTAAAAAATATATAAAAATAAGGTTAAAAAGAACTAAATAAAATAACTCAGCTAAAAGAAAAGAGTAACATTGATAACAAACTTATTAATAATAAAAGAAAATTAAGTTTTTGTTTGCATCTCCTTATATCTCAAAGACTGTTAGTGGTGTTATAGATAGGGATTCAATCTTCCAAGGACTTACATCTAGTCTCTTGCCTAATTAAATTTTTTTGTATATTAGCTTTTTTTTAAATGTTATACTTTTATAAAATATTAGTCTTAGTGAGTTGTGGCGAGCCACAGTTCCCAGATCTTATAGAAGGATGTCGTGGAGTTTTCTAATATATGTGTGATTCTTTCATTGATGAGTATGTAATTCAATTTATTTTTAACTTCAGTTATATTTAGTGAATCAGATTTCCATTGCTTAGCTGTGTGGCTTTTTGTAGCGAGCATGAAGAATTGGATTAATTTGTTGCGGGCATTGGTAAGGCCGGGGACTAATGTACCTAAAAGACATATTCCCATTTCTGGGGTAAGATCTAGGGTTTAATTTCTAAAACATATTTATATTGTAAGTTATTTAGGGAAAGCATTAGGTACTATGTACATCCATTCTTCTGCAATATTAACATTTGCCATAACCCGTGTATAGCGATACAGAACATGTTGGCGTGTTACAAATAAAGCATAATAATAAAAATAATAAAACCTTTTGTCCATTAGAAAGTAAAAATAATATTGTAAATGAAGAACTACAGCATTGTCACTTTATGACTGTGAACAGAAAAATGTAGTATTTGTATAGCCCTTCATTATGGTGCTTGCAGATAGGACTTAGTAACATATACGGACATGATAGAAGCTCTCCAGGAAAAGACCACAATAAATCTTAGTTATCGCTCCTCGTGTTACTGTAACAAAAGAAAATTGTATCTCAACACTAATCAAACTTGAGATTGAAAATGAGAAAAAGTACTTCATTATGTTTCAGACAGACACGTAATTACCCTACTAAATATACAACAGCCATCATCAACAATTAACCCTAATACGTGAATCAGAATATAGAAATGTACTATATTTGTCATTAAGATTACTCATGGAACAGGGCACAGCCTATCAGCCCAAAAAATGTTTTATTCTCTGCTTTATTACTATGTAAGGGTTGAATGATTTTAAAGTACTGTAGGTTTCTATGGTGAAAATACAGGAATATTATAGATGATATTTTAGTTTAACGGGCCACTAAAGTACTATAATACTGTCGTACGGTATTTTGAAGAACTCGATTTAATAATGTGAAAAATATTTTAACACAGTTTAAAATACATAATTACAGTCTTTATATTTTAGTCTATTGTATTCAGATTTGCATTATTTATAATGAATGTTCTGTCAGTTTCTGAAAAGATTAGAAACCAGGCAGAAGTGGGAGAAACCAATATGATCCGTATTTACTTGTGTTAACCGTGGATTCAGGTATGATCTGTATTTACTTGTGTTAAACAATAGCCTCTTCAAATAGCACCCATCATAACAGAACTCAGTGTCAGAGTAAAGTGCCATAAAAAATCCTCCCCATCAAGCTACAGACACACTGTCAGTCTAAGATTCAACTGCCCAGTGACACAATCAGCCATCTAAATGGAAGACTTTCTCAAAAATGATTTTATGTTCCTGTATTGCATAGCTGCCAATTTTATTTTGTTACATGTTTCAAAAGCATATAGTTTACCAATCATCTTTTGGTGGTTTACGTCTTAGCTCACATTGCACTTCTGGGCAATTCATTATACTACACAAAAAGAGTCAGAGGCGCTCAAACTGAGAACGAGCAACACCTAAGTAGGTTTGCTCTGTAGCTCTGGTTACATACTCAGAGAGCAACCTCTTTTAGCTCACTTGTGCCCTTCACAGGGAGAAATATCCTGTAGTATATCAGTCTGGTCTCACTCAAAAGAGTGACCCAGTACCAAATACCAGGCAATCCTACACCAAACAGAAGAAACAGCAAAACCTAGACTTACATTCGGCCTCTCTTGGGCCTTATCAGTGAGGTGTAGCTGTACTCCCTAAGGCACGGTGAGAAAGAAGTCCACGTATGGAACCCATAAGTCCCCTATTACCCATAGGTTAAGAAAAACAAAACAATTGTTCAATTACTCATCTTCCAAAATACATGCTGTGCGTTCTCTGACTTAAGACAACACCCCAAAGGCCCTTATTATGGTAGAAATGAAAATGTTGTCTATAAATAAATATATTTGCAATTGCTTGTAATTAAAAACTTTCTAACTTAGTGTTAGATAGCTTACCTTGAATGTGGCAATTATTAGGGGAGAAATTACTTTCAGATATGCCTGCCTTGCTTTGATTATTATGATTCAAGTACTGCAAAACTCCCCACAGTTAATGACAGAGTCAGGTTAAAATGGCTATCTCATATATAGTTGTCAGTTCAAGAACGTCGGTCACGTTTGCGGGTTTGTCATGCTTTGCGAGCCTCGCAAAGTGAGGTGAGCCGTTGACCACGAGGGAATTAGGCTGCAATGAACGCCAAAGGCGCTCATTGCCCTGCGAGCCTTGTGAAGCGGGTGAGCAGTTGAGGCACGTGGGATTTAGGCTCAACAGAGAGCCTCCCAAAATGAGGCGAGCCATCGACCACGAGGGACTTAGGCTGCAATGAGCGCCAAAGGCGCTCATTGCCCTGCAAGCCTCGCAAAGCGACTCGAGCAGTTGAGGGAAGCAGGACTTACGACCCGTACAACTTAGGACCAAAACCCTTACATGTACTGTGCGCCTCACAAAATTATGACTTTAACGGCCGAACCACGTAACTGAAAAGGCATGAAAAAAACAAATATGCCTCAAATTAACTTACACACACACAGCCCAGTGGGAGAGCCAGGGAGCCTGTGAGTCAGCTTGCAAGTTAATTTGAGGCATATTTGCCATTTTTTCACGATCAAAAATCGCCTAAGCGGGACTTAGAGACAAGCCAGTAACATTTAAACCAAGGCAGTAACACTTAAACCAAGGCAGTAACACAACCCAAGGAAGTAACACTCATCGCGAGGCCCCTAAACTACACGGGGGGCAGCCTCGCAATGAGTGCCCTTGGCGCTCATTGTGAGCCACACAATGAGCATCGAAGACGCTCATCGCGGGGGTCACAATGAGCGCAGAAGTGCTCAAGTGTGAGGCCTTTGAAGTACACAGGGGAGAAAGGCTTGCAATGAGCACCGAAGGCTCCGAATGAGCGCCAAAGGCGTTCAGCGCAGTGCTCGCAATGATCGCCCAAAGTGCTTAGAGGGACCAAAGCCTCGCATTGTGTGGCAAACAGCATGGCCAGGCTTACAATTTTATTTCCATCATTTTTCATGGGCAAGTTACTAGTAAATAATAATCACTGCCTATAAATTACAATAATCAAGCTCAGTTATCTAATTTTTTTCTTTTTATAACAACCAATTGCAAATGTTCTTGTCTAATGATTGTTTTATTTCTACTGCAAACCAAAAAGAGAAAGAGATTAAATATAATCTTTATTAAATGACTTAAAAATATTACCAGCATAAAAAAAGACAACGGTAAAGCCATACCAAAGCAGATAGTAAATATAAACCCTTCAGCCTCTAGAAAAAAAAGATTGTAATACTGGCACACCATTGCACCCTCTCTGGGATCTCAATGGGTGCCTCCTACCTGGAAGGCTGCATTAGTTGCATACCCCAAGGCTGGCTGAGACCCTAGAAACTTGCTTCAGATAGAAACAATGGCAAATAGAAAAGGTGAGCCAAGACATGATCTAGTTGCAGAGAAGTTGCTACCAATCAATGTCACTTTAAGAGGATATCCTTAATTATTTTCATTCATTGCCTGAAATCTGCCATCAACGGCTTTTCTAAAGATAATGGGCACTATTTGATGCAATTATGCAGCCAATAAAAGCATTGTATAGTCTGATATATTGCTATGCTGCTTTAGGCTAACAACAGTAGTTAAAAACCATAGCTCTCCATACGCGTTTCGCCACAGCTGCCGTTATGGGGGGGGGGGTGGGGGGGGAGTGAGTTCCTTGCTCCTCTGCCAGTTTTTATGCGGCAGCAGCGCACTGATTGGTGAACATTACAACCTGTTGTAGTGGACAGCTGAGGGCTCATATTATATAGCATATGATTACATTACAGGTTGTTTAAATTGGCAGATATGAATTGACTAATCAATGTCAGCATATTGATGTGCATAAGGAAAAACTAAGAAAAAATAATGGTTTTATGTCCAGCTACCTACTGTTTTTTCACTATATTTGAACTTATTGGTATGCTTACTGATTAACATCTTTTCTGTTATTATGCAGTATGAAACTGTTCACAATATTCACTTAAGATGTATTAAATCTTACATAAATCACTCAGATATTCTGTATATTAGACTGTATATATTCTGTATATTACAATTGCCCTGTATCGCCTGCGGCACTATCATAAACCGAAGCAGAAAAGATCACTAGAGGCAACTGTTGTTGGTGGCAGGTTTCTATGCACTTAAAAAAAAAAAACATAATTTCACACATCGTTATTAAATATTAATGTATGAATTTAAGAAATTATTTGAATTATGAAGGTAGATTAGGATGTGAATGAGATTGTTCAAGCAACGAGCTGGATATTATTATTTTATTAATTGATACTAATTTGTTTTTAATGTAGATCATTTATAATTTGTAATAGGCTACTTGCTACATGTTGGAGCAGTTATAAAGCTCATGGGGTACACAGTTAATCAAATTCACCTAAATTCAAATTGGTAAGTATACAGTAATGTGATTAACTCACAACTGTCACTTGGTAGTAGTGCCGTCTGGAGGTATCTGTAGCTGGATAAATTGTATTACACTGACCAAAAATAAAAATATTAAAAAAAGGATCAACTCTAGGTCAACTCAAAATTGATGTTGTTGAATTAAGTTCTAAGATTAAAGATCCTTCCTGACAATGAAATCATAAACCAACATCTAAATACAGTACACTTCTTATAATTACCACTTATTTTTTATTATTGCTCCAAAAATAAATATGGCTTGACAGCCTAGTCCATGAGGATGATGAGGTGATCACAAATGATCTTCAAAAGATCTTGTTTCATGCTCCCTACTATTAGCTGTATTTGAACAGTCTTTGTGATGCGCTTACTGGTTAACATCTTTCCTGTTACGATTTATTCACAATATTTTTATTAAGATGTAATGAATATTGCTTAGATCGTTCAAATATATTATATGTTAGATGCTTTTACATATAGTATCGAATGTGGCACTCTCACGAATGAAAGCAGAAATGATCACTGAAAGGAACTATTGTCGGTTGCAGGTTTCTATACACTTGTAAGAACCAATAATTCAAACATCCTTATTGAATATTTATTCACAAATGTGAGAAATGTATTTCATTATTAGGGTTAATAAGGATGTCAGCAAAACTAAATAAACTAAATAGTTAAAAAAGTTAAAGTGAACTTTTTCAACAAAGCTGGACATTATTATTATAAGAATTGATACTTCTTTGTCCTCAATGTTGCTGAATAAATTGTTACTAATAATACAGTACAGTTTGTAACTCTGACAGAGCAGTTATGGCTCGCACAATTAACTTAATTCACCTAAATTCAAATTAGTAGGTATAAATTAATAGGATTCACTCACAAATGCCATTTGGTAGTAGTGTTAGTAGGTGGATATTTTGTATTAAACTGACCATGTGTTTGTCTTTAAAAAAAAATTAAAAAGTAAGAAACTGAGTGAAAGTGTGAAATCAAAATAGATGTTGCTGTGTTTTTAAATTTTAATGAAGCTCTCACAGAAATTATTATTCCTAACATGCACAATTCAAGGGTCCACATGAATGAATGCCCTAAGTGGTATCTATAGGAAGCATATTGTGGTGTCTATAATTTCAACAGTTATCCATTTAAAACCAGATGAATAGTTTTGAGTTCTAAAATAAACACCAGTTTAATGATGATTAGCACTAGATACCCTTCCTTGCAGGTAAATAATTAATTACCACTTATTTTTTGTTTGTAATTCCAAAAATCATGACAGTTAACAGCCTCGTCCATGGAGATAGTGATCATAAGTGATCTTAAAAATATCTATATTTACTTGACAATAAATGCAATAAATGAAAAACCCTCATTCAATCCTTGAGGGGATTAAGAATGTATGCATGGGCATTTTAGAAATGCCTTGTCTAAATCTCCTCTTCTGGGTCCTAACTTAACACCATCTATCATGCAGAAGTATAAACAGCTAGTGTTCTTACCATGGTAGGTACTTACATGACACGCAATTGGGGTATCATAATCCTTCTCTATGCTATAAAGATTTTCCCAAATGCAGCATCTAAACAGTTTGGTTGTTTTTCCAACATACATTTTTTTACATAAACAGGTGACAACATAAATCGCTCCCATGAAAGAACAGTTATAAAAATTCGTAATGGGAAATTATTCACCAATGGTTGGATGTATAAACGATTTTTTAGAAGTCACAAACCTACACTTTGCAGAATGCCCCCAATGATAGCATAATTTAACTGGCTTAAGCCAGATAGAGTGAATTGTTAGTAACTCCTTACCAAGGCCTCTCTTAGAGTACCAGTCATTGCAAAAAAACGTAAAGATCAGCCTTACACAGGAGTTTTCTGAACCTACTGCTTTTTTTAGCTTTTTCTTATTTAGTAGTTAATCACTGATTCTTTCATTAAGTACTAATTTAGGTGAATTTGATTAACCTACACTCTTCACAATGCCCACAATGATAGCATAATTTACCTGACTTAAGCCAGATAGAGTGAATACTAATTTAGGTGAATTTGATTAACTGTGGAAATCTCTGAACTTTATAACTGCTCCAACTGCCAGAGTTACAAACATATAGGAAGTATATTATTAGTCTGTAACAAATTATAAATCATCTACATTGAGGACAATGTAGTATCAATTATTAAAGGGTAATTTACTTCACTGTAACTGCTCTTCACTGTGTTAAAGAGCACAAGAATATATGTTAAATGATAAAAAAAAAGATTACACTTATAGCCGATACAACATTTTAAGGTTTAAGTCTATGTTTACATACAAAGTCTGTCCTGCCTCCTGGCTATTGCATGTATCATAACAGATGGCCTGTGTGTGATGTAGGGAAACTAGGACTAATAGCAGTTTTTTCCTGGAATCACATTACATTGCACAGACCAGTAAACCCATAGCTGACCTCTGGGTCTGTTTAGGTGAGTCCAACATCCCATGCACAAATAGATTGAAGGGTTAATTAATTTTCTTTTGATTTCTCACTGACAGCTCTGGAGTGACGACAGCTCCAGAGCCAGCAGAGAGCAGAGCAACGCTCTAAACTTTTTAAATTCCAGAAATGCAGAGGATCAGAAATGTGATTTTTTTTCTCTGTCTGTTCTCTTCAAGTTGGAAATGTAAGCACAACCCACATATTATAATTGTCAAACTGCGATTTGTCGCCATGCTTGCTCACTTCGCAAACCGAGGCTAGCCGTTGAGGCATTGAAGCCTTCCGAGGTCACAGGACTTAGGAAAGGAGCGCCAAAGGCAATCGATTTTAAGCCTTATTTGACATGTGTCGTCACTCGAAAATCGGCTAAGCGAGAAAAAAACGTAAAGAATTCTGAAACTGGATGAAAATGAGTCTGAGGAAAGCCAGGCACACTGGACTTAGAAAACACATAACAGCAAAGACAGTAACACTTACACCAACAACGTCAGGCACACAGGACTTTGAAAATAAAACGACCGGCAGTCAGTGCGCGCCACACAAACAGTCAGCAGACACCCAGAAGAGAAACACACAGGGAAGGCACAGAGGGGAGATGCTGGAAGGAGACACATGGCATTCCCAAGCACAAAACTTGCAGGTTAATGAACCCTGCAATGAGTGGCCCATACAGTCGGTGGGAGGAAAGGTTCGCAATGAGCGCCGAGAGAAGCAAAAGCACATTGTGTGGCAAACAGCATTGCCTGGCTTACAATTTTGTTCCTGTCATTTTTTGACGGGCAATTTGCTAGTAATATAATAATACTTGAATGAGACACACAGACACCTGCAACCTGATTGGCTGTAATAATGCCATGGCAAGTGGGCAGAATATTACACTGGTAAAGAAAATTTATTGTATATGATTTCTCAGTGAAAAATGAATGTATTTCAAAACGTCTAAAAGTATTTCAACATGCATTTAGGAGATCTTTACAGTGATGTTCTCCAAACTGTGCTGAATTAAGTGGCCCTTTAAAATAATAATGCACTGATTCAACAGCTCACTTTAAATTTGTAAATTTTTCAGTTGATGCTTGAACAGTCTCATTCACATCCTAATGTACCTTCATAATTCAAAGAATTTAGTATATTAATACATTAATATTTAATAAAGACTTTTGAAATTATGGTTTTTATAAGTGCAACAGTTGCCTCTAGTGATCTTTTCTGCTTCTGTTTATGATAGTGCTGCAGCCGATACTGGCAAGTGTAAAAATGTCTAATATACAGAATATTTGAATGATTTAAGTAAGTTTTAGTACATTTTAGGTCAATATTGTTAATAGTTTCACATACAAATTTCAAATACAGCAAACAAACAGTAGGTAGCAGGATCAAAAACCTGATCGCACACGTATCTTTTCTCAGCTTTTATGTACACCGATCTGCTGACATAGATCAATTAAAAAAAAAAAAAAAACAGTTGCAGGCGATGTTTACACCCCCAAGATTGAGCTAGGCTTCTGAGAGGGTTCATTTTTGTCAAAATGTACCATGTCTGTGAGCATGCTCAGCTTTTCAGCCAATCAGCAATGCTGTATGCAGCCAGCTCGTTGAGAAGGGGGAGGAAGGGGGAGAAAGGAGGGGGCAGAGGAGGAAAAGGGAGAGAGGGAAAGGGAGGAGAAGGGAGAGGGGGAAGAGAAGTAGAAGGGAGAGGGGAAATTGAAGGAGAAGTATGAGGGATAAGGGGAGGAGAGGGGGAATGGTGTGCAGGGGCTGGGGGGGAAGGGGCCACTACACTACACAGTGTACTGCTTTAACACTTGGAATACTGACACGGCCAGACCACCAGGAGGGTTAAAGCGGTTACACTGTTTTTCTTTAGTCATACACCCTCTCCTTGATAAATTCTGACAAATTATAGTTGTACGCAAACCAAACATTTCAGCTTTTTCTTCCTATTCTAATTTGTCTTTTAGGCAAATGAACATTTATGCTTGATTAATGGTCCTGCAATGACCTGCAATGTTTTCTGTGCATGTGTCTCTGTGTGAGTGCATGTGTCTCTTTGTGAGTGAGTACATGCAATTCACTGGGGCTGGGAGAGATCTCAGGGGCAATTCACTGGGGCTGGAAGAGATCTCTCGTGGCAATTCACTGGGGCTGGGGGAGGTAATGGGTCGATTCACTGGGGCTGGAAGAGATCACAGGGGAAATTCACTCAATTTACAGAACTAGGATCAGGTGTTTAACCCCCTTGCGAGTCCTTTCTAGTACCCGTAGGATTTTATTCTACATTTGCCATTTACGGGTGTGAAAACAATTGCGGGTTTCGAGGAATAGAAGCAATTGAATAGCGCATAGCTGGGTTGGAGTATTGAATTTGACTACTGCAGGGATTTTCAGTCTGTATCACGCAAATTGTTTGCAGGTCGCTAAAAGATGGCAATTGAATAGCAAATTAGTTTACAGGCTACATTACTGACTCGAGTAACTAACAATTGCTCAATTTTATAGGAGCCTTTGTGTGCCAATACAATATGTTATTATTTTTTATAATTAGAAAGTTTCACCAAGAAGATATATTTAGGATAAGTAACTAGCTGTTAACCATAGGCCATACTCTAATATCCATATGAGTGATTTTTGGATAAGAGGTACTAAACTCAGTGTCAGAGTCATTTATTGTTAGTACCCCTCCCTTATGAGCTTTAGGGCTCGATTCAATCTCGCGGGACGTAGGCCATATGTCTGCAAGAGTGCTGCGGGCTACCATTTCATCTCCGTTTCCAGAGCTATTCAATTGATGAAGCCCACAAGTTACTGGCCCAAAGCACACTCAATAAACCATGCACTGGTTTGTAGCAGTTCAAGGCGGGAACATGATCAATTCAGCAAGACCGTAACCTCCCATTTCAAATCAGCCAATAGAAAATGAGACCGTCGTTATTACGGCAGTAAAACATGGAGGTTCAGCGGTCCAATATGCGATGAGACTTGCAAAACAGCAAAATACTGAAATTTGAAAATGAATGCCAATACTGTTCTAGTCTATGTGGGTGGACTGATATGTATTAACTCATTGATACCCGAGATCGATTTAACCCTTAAATAAAACATACAAATAAATGTTATTTACTGTCGATTTGCGGGCTTGAGACTGTTGTGCACTTAATTCTAATGTCTATCATCGCTTTCCCCATCATCTACAGTGCAGTATTGATTTTTTATTTGCATTTACAGTGCTATAAATAGGTGTTTTACCCCCTTGCAGGTCCTCTTTAGCACTCGTAGGACTTTGTCTTTTATCATTTATGGGTGTGAAAACATTTGAGGGCTTGGGGAATTGGAGCAATTGAATAGCGATTTGCGATTTTAGCCATTGTAACTCTTTGAAAGTGAAAGATCAAAGGCTTCGGGAGGCCATAAGTTACGGGTTTAACCATCGCAAAGTTTTCAAGGCAGTAACTCGTAACCCGTTTGGAGCCCGCAAAAAGACGACAATTGAATAGCAAATTAACTTGCAACCTCACTTACGAGCTACAGTAACATACAAAAGCTCAAATGAACCAGGCTCTTAGTCTTCAGCACACATATTTTTATTGCAATGATGTGCCAGTATTGCAGACATTTTTTCTAGAGGTTGAAGAGATCATATTTACTACATATCTGCTTTGGTACGACTTTACCACTGGTTTTAAGTAATTGAATAAAGGTTATATTTTATTTCCAAGTAATTTCCCTTTCTGGTTTGGGGTAGTATATTGTAGTGTTATGCACTAAGGGGATGCCCAGTTTTTATTTCTAGCATAATTGGGACATTTGTTGCATGCTTTGAAGAACTGGGAATTTCCAGAATTGTCAAACGGTTCTTTATTAATAAAAGACATAACAATGTCAGTCTATTAATACTAAATTGGGATATAGCTAATCACCAAAGAACATATATAAAGCAGTGTTTTTCAGCCTCTGTGGACCAGTGCTGTATTTTATGAAGAAAGAGGCATAAGAAATGAGTTTAGAAAGAGGAATAACAGCTGGTTATGAAAAGCAATACAATCAGAGTGGGGAGAGTTAATGATAATGAGGGTGGGTGAGTTTACAATAAAAATGTATGAAGTCTTAGCTAGGAATGAGGCATAAGGAGTTTCATGAGGAAGATGAAAGAAGTGAGGAGAGATAAGAAAAGAGGAGGAGTTAATGACAGAGGCATAAGAAATGAGAGAAAACACAATGATGATGTGATTGAGATAATTAGATGATCTTTTTGAGGAACAGTGATGTGGATTAGGATAACAGAGAGAGATTGGGAATAGAAAAAATAATATGATTTAGAGGGAGGAGGAGTGGGAGGAATGATAGATGAGGAATGAAGATGAGAAATGGATGAAGAGTGGAATAGAAAACAAAGATGAGGAATGAGATGAGAAAGACAAGGAGTGTGATTAGAAAGAGGGAACAGTAAATTCATGAGAACATAGGGTAAAATTGTGTTGGTTAAGTGGACTTTGAGCAGATACTGTTATCTTAAATATGTCCCTGGCATTTTTTGTAGTCCCAACATATAGAATTTTGAAAAAAACAAAGGACACTACACACACTGTTCTGAATGGTCTGGCTATAAAAATGTGTCTGTGTCTGTTTCACATGGCTCATAGATGGTCTCTGAATATTTGCGACAGTATTTCATTACACTATGTATTTGTCTGTAGCAGGATAAATGTACCTTTAGTTATCGGTGCACAAATCCACTTGTTTTTAAAATCAATGGAATGATGAAGCTTTCAGCGATGGAAAAGAAAATAATACTTTGTAGTATTATGGATGTTACTGGGTATGTTAGACAATGCATCAATGCTTTCCAAACATTGCCTTTCATAATACGATTGCACTTGTTATCTGAGTCCTTCTAATGTGGTTTCAGGACCTTGCAGCAAGTATCATATGATACAAAAGCCCTAAATGTTTTCATCCATATTAGTATGTTATTTTGCTTCTGCACTATCCTTTTATTTTACCCAAAATACAAGTCACCAAATAATGGCATTGATAAAAGGAAACTGTAGGCAAACCTTTCTTATAATGCAATGTAATATAACAATAAGTTTTACAGGTCCATAGCTTTTAGAACATACATAAAAGTGATACAGGATTTACCATTTATCCTCTGATAATAAAGGTGGGAGTCAGATGAAAAATTCAAACTCTCAGTTATTGCCATTATGTTAAGCACACAGATGACTAAGGAAGCAAACTTTTTGACTTAACCATTCAAACACTTTCCCAAACTTTGTTTTATTAATAGGATATGAGACAAGAGGAGCAAACAGTTTCTTCTGCCCTGTTAAAATAAATGTTCTATATATCAGGCTGTTTTACAGTTTTTTAAATTTTTAAATGATTGATCAGCAAATTAAAATAGAAACTGAAAACATTTAAACTTTGACATAATTTAGAACATGTACGTTTGCAGTTGAATGCTAAAATAACTGAATAGGCTAAACATAAATTAAATAGTTTTTTGCCCATGGATGAACCTATTTGATTTTCTCTGTCATCGCATGTGTAATCACTCTCTGGGAGGCCACTTAGCGGAGAGGCCCACTTCTTCCACCTTCTGAGATCAGTACAAGCTTGTGCTTCATAGCCAGTTTACACAAGTTATCAATGATAGATAACAGAAGTCTGGGCAGACCATTGAGGATGATTAATGAATATACAATATTCAATCCTTTTTTTTTTAAGACATATCTGCCTCTAACTAGAAATTTAGTAAAATGCTCTTTTACTTTTTTTGAATATTATTTATGTAAATTGCTTTTTGTATGAAAAATAATCAGTAAAATCTGTCTTTTCAGAGTACTGTAATGGCAGACAGGGCAATAGTACATTTAAATATTATTTTCTGTGATGGAAACATAACTTTAAATAAAGAAAGAAGACTGTGAAACAGTATCAAGTATTGTATTTCAGATATAATATATTCTGTGTGGTTGTAAAGAGGATGCGGGTGTTCATAAAATGTTTTCTCTTTTAATTTTGAGGCCCTTACTGGACCCACATCCTGTTTACGTGGTCTTCAAGTGATGGTTTGAAAATTTACTTGAATGGCACTTTCAATGCTAGCGATTCCAAAGGACATGAGGCCAACAGATATGGCGATGGCAATGACAGTCTGGTTGTTGGGACAGACAGCGACTCTTCCAAGCACTATGTGAACGGAGCGTTTGATGAGTTTATTATCTGGGAACGAGCACTCAAACCAGAGGAGATTTACTTCTACTTCACACTAGCCACTGGTATGTTGTCTTTGGTAAGCTGTGTTGACCCAACCATTAAATAGGTCGGTGAATCTAGCTCTACAGTTATCTCTCTCTGAAACTGTAAAATTCAATAGTCTAATAGATGAATTGTATTGTAAACTGTGAAAAAACATTAAGATTTACCATAACTCTTATTATTAAATTCAGTGATATTAATATTAATGGTGGAAGATAATATCAAACAAGGAAATTTGACACCCAGTCTATGATAGTGGTTATCACTGCTTGTGCATAGTATTTAGATTGTGGTTAACAAGACCTATCAAACAAAAGAGGCCAGTAATGGGTGAAGTGTTGGAAAACATTAAAATGTCAAATTTTAGTACATATACCCTATTGGTTTACATATTAATGGATAGGTTCTCCAGCAGTTCTCCGACACTTCACCCATTACATATGATCCTAGTGGTATGGGATCTAGTTTTTTTTTATTACAGGGTCATCTGATCTTTACAACTGGGCTCGTAGTTGTTATTCTGCATCAAAGCAGGAATGTAAGTCTTGAATAAGGATATTCACTTAAATTCGAAAAAATATAAGTTTCCTCTGGTTTACAGATATAAAATAGCACACTCTGGGAAAAAGAAATTCAGGGATAGCTGTCAAGCATTTATAGCTGGTATTGAGAGGAAAAACAGGAAATAGGGCAGACCAGAATGAACCCTTGCAAATGTTTATAAGGTACAATTTAAAATACCACTACGCCTGTTTTATAGGATCAAAAATTGTAAAAATGTTTTACTGTGTTATAAACAGAAAAGTAGTACATGATTAAAGAATATATAGCTAATAAATTGTCTGCTTTACACCATCCGATAGGCCTAATCTTTGGTGTGTGAATTTACCTTCAGTTTGTTTGCAAGTGTTTACTCAGTTATTACAAACTTATATGTATATGACACAGTAGACAATTACCCAATGGAGTGCAAATACAGTTGACATTTGGAAATACTTGTTTTTTTTTTATGAATACCAGTGAAAACCTCAATGTTGTCTAATCTGACTTAAATATTTACCAAAATTGGTGATTTTGCCGCAATGACAGAGGCCTGTATTCCCACCAATGTTTGTGAATAGCAGTTTATAAGGAATATGAGGATTAACAAACTTGTAAAATGGAAAGATTGCCAGTGCAATAGCTTCAGTTACAGCCTTAGAAGGCACATGAGGAAAACTCTTACTGACATTCAACCTTACTGCACTCTTACTAACATGCAATGGTCGATGGACCACCTGCAAAGCAGGTGGTGAAGTTTTATAGATGTATTAATAAGTACTATATATATAATGTATTAATACAGTATATATATACAGTATATATATATATATAAAATATTTAGAAATAATGAAAAGCACACTACTCAATCAGCACAGGTTAAAGGCAGCTTATGTTTGAGTTTGTTGGTTGTTTTAAAGACAAATCACTGGCTGTACATGGTATTGCCACTTGTAGGTAAGCATACTCACTGATCTGTACATGGTATTGCCACTAGTAGGTAAGCATACTCGCTGATCTGTACATGGTATTGCCACTAGTAGGTAAGCATACTCACTGATCTGTACATGGTATTGTTACTTGTAGGTTAGCATACTCACTGATCTGTACATGGTATTGCCACTTGTAGGTAAGCATACCCACTGATCTGTACATGGTATTGCCACTTGTAGGTAAGCATACTCACTGATCTGTACATGGTATTGTCACTTGTAGGTAAGCATACTCACTGATCTGTACACGGTATTGCCACTTGTAGGTAAGCATACTCACTGATCTGTACACGGTATTGTCACTTGTAGGTAAGCATACTCACTGATCTGTACATGGTATTGTCACTTGTAGGTAAGCATACTCACTGATCTGTACATGGTATTGTCACTTGTAGGTAAGCATACTCACTGATCTGTACATGGTATTGTCACTTGTAGGTAAGCATACTCACTGATCTGTACATGGTATTGTCACTTGTAGGTAAGCATACTCACTGATCTGTACATGGTATTGTCACTTGTAGGTAAGCATACTCACTGATCTGTACATGGTATTGTCACTTGTAGGTAAGCATACTCACTGATCTGTACATGGTATTGCCACTTGTAGGTAAGCATACTCACTGATCTGTACATGGTATTGCCACTTGTAGGTAAGCATACTCACTGATCTGTACATGGTATTGCCACTTGTAGGTAAGCATACTCACTGATCTGTACATGGTATTGTCACTTGTAGGTAAGCATACTCACTGATCTGTACATGGTATTGTCACTTGTAGGTAAGCATACTCACTGATCTGTACATGGTATTGCCACTAGTAGGTAAGCATACTCACTGATCTGTACATGGTATTGCCACTTGTAGGTAAGCATACTCACTGATCTGTACATGGTATTGTCAATTGTAGGTAAGCATACTCTCACTGATTTAAATGTCAAACAGATTCTTGAATCTGAAGCTAATTTTGCCATGTAATTTATTAGGTAAAAAAAATCTCCAAATCTCTTCATCATATGTAGTCCTTTCAGTAGAATACAATGATGTCTCTAATCTTGTGTCGGTGCTTTGTGTACAAGCACTATGTTCATTGATTTTCAGCTCAGAAACAGGGCCGTCCATTTTTGCAATGCGTTAATTTTGTTTTTGCTATGTACTTAACCCTCTATATAGTGCTATGCAATATGTTGGCGCATTACAAATAAAATAATTCTCCCAGCCCCATAGAATAGTATAGAAAGTGATTACCTTTTATTAAGAAAAGGTAAAGAACTATGTGAGCTATATTAACAATTTCCTAGGCTGCAGAGGAGTTAATCTATTCAAAATCATTATATATTTTCTTTTAGAGACTGTTGCCAAGCAGGCTTGTCCCTTTAATGGGAGTGTGATCGGCTGTGCTTATGCAGATGTGTCTCTGCAGCTGGATATCTGCTCGGCCAGCGCAGATTTTAGGAATTTCCGCACAGCTCTCCTGTTGGCACTTATGAAATTAGCTCGGGAACTGCTGGGCTCTGTATTCAAATTAACCTCCTCCCCTCTGGATCAAATTGACATCTCACAAGACAGACAATGTGTTAATAAATGTCCATGATACAGCTTTATACATTTTTATTTTCTTCTAGGCCAATAGGGGCTTTATAACTTTCTGAGTGTGTATATTTGTATGTATATATTCATATATATATATATATATATATATATATATATATATATATATATATATATGCAAATGTAGCTTTTCCAACAATTACAATGGACACACAAAATCACATTTATTGGTAAAATGAACAACATATAAAAATAAACATAACTGCAATTGGTTGCATGGGTGTAGGAGCCTAATAAAATGGATGGATACAGCATATAGTATAAAAATACCACACAACTGCTTCTCTACTCATAGACACACACATTGAACCAGATCCTACACCCATGATTGGTTGCATTAAAGATTTTAATTGGAAGTGTCTTCAAATTTTATAAAAGAGAGAGCTATTTATATGTACACTTAAGATTCACCCGCTAAAATAATGGCCTTATCAACAGCAATTAATAATCATTAGCAGTGTATGGTGGGTGATAGAGAGGACAGATGTGCCTAGTTGAAAAACCATGGTAGAAGTAACAGAGTAATTTAATAATTACAATTGTAATTGTTCCACTTGGGGTAAACATCTTCCTCTTGAAAGTAAATATCTGTCACTATTAGATTTTTTTCAAATTAACCTGCTCTTCTTCTGTATTACCCTCTCTGGCTACTAAAGTTAATTAATTGCTGTTGATAATATAATTTTCTAAGATGGTAGATCCTTCTAAATCAATTTTATGGCACTTCCATAAATCAGTTGCAATTATGTTTTTTTTTATGTTCATTTCTGCAGTAACCGGAACCTTTTCTGTGTCATTTTAAGCGAGGGAACTGAATACTGCTCAAAACTTCACAGTCCTTCAAGATATTCAATAAGCTGTTTCCTAGTAACCTCTTATGTCATTATAAGGAATCTCTATAAAGACTTTTTATGTGGTTGAAAGTGAATACTCTTCTCCCACCCACGATGAATCTGCTATCCAATATTGCAGTCTGAAATGTGATGAACTTCCTATTGCCATAATAATAATTATTCAGTATTGCACTTACAGGTCTTCAGTTCAAGTGCTTTTTTTTTGTGTCACAAAGTCGTCGTTTCAAACAATAATGTCAGACCTTTACCTTTTTAAAGATTCTGAGACATTGAATCAAAACCACATTTGTGGCTCAAGAAGCAGCAGTTGAATTGTTTCAATTCATTTTATAACTAGATATTTAAGATAAATGAAGTATAAATTGTTATGAAATGTTTATTGCTGTATTATATTTGTGATTGGTGAGCTAAATACTGTTTTAATGGAATGTAAAAATGTAAAAAATAATTTAAAATATTTCTTGATGGCTTTGATTAAAATAGGCATCAAGTTGGGAGGGGTGAATATAGTACAGTAATAAACATAACTATAACATTGTATTTAGTGGTAAATTATCTTGTGTAATTTTGCATTGTACAGAATCTCGTTTTTTGTCTAATACAGTAAGTTAAAAGTGTATCAAATGCTGATTTCTCATCAGGTGACGAAACGCCTTTAAGTTCAACTACTTCAAGCTCCTCAAGTACTTCACGCCCTACGGTAAGAGGAGGATGTGATCTTGTAAGTAGACTCACTGCATTCTGTGTAAACATATTTCTAGTTAGCATAAAAACTGAAATTAGGGAAAGAGTCTAAATGATTCTGTCCAACAATATAAATGTATTTTTTCACTGCAATGTTTAAGGGGTTACTAAATCCAGTGGTGATGCCAGTAATGAAATATTTTGCCGGAGGTGGCTGCTTTTAGTAATATATTGCTAAATACCACAGATTGCCTGATGAGTGCTAGGTTATTTTCTGCATTCCTGCACCCATTATACAACTGACTATGTTGCTTCCTTTCTAGGTCTCCACAGATGCCTACTATACCATACTAACCAATCTGACTGAAGAGAGCAGGACACTTTCTCACACAGATCCAGTCTTGGGCTACCTGGAAATGATGGCACAGACACTACCCAACAAATCATTGTCATTAGAGACTGCCGGCAATCTAACCCAGGTATCTCTGATCCGAAGCACTATATACATTCCTGGCATATAGTGAGTGGTAGCATAACCTGTAATAAATCAGGTTTTATGGTAAATGCAACCTATCGATTTTATGTGCTTTTGCTGTCTTTTACCATATTTGACCATTTATATACACAACAAATGGCTATATTAATTTCCAAGCCGTAGCAGCACCAGTAAACCCACAAAGCCTGCTGGCTTGAAATTCGGGCGGAGTTACAGAGCGATTAAATTAGCCAAGCCCGCAACAGACGTGACCGACATCCAAACCCGTAAACCATTCTTGCGCATGTTGCATGTGCGGCCGTGAACATGATCAATTAGTCAAACCCGTAGTTACGGGTTTAGATGGAGCCAATGGTAAAAGAGATCATCATCATTATATCACTGAAAAATGGAGGTTAGATTTCCTTAGTAATCCTGAATTACGAGTTACGATCCCACCCGCATTCCAGAAATAATCTAGTATTAATAAATCATTAAATATTATATTCTAGTCCATGCGAGTTCCATTGTATGTATTTACTCTTTGAGTGCCGGGATTGATATAACATACAAAAAAGTATTTTATATTGCAGATTTGCGACCTTTATAATGTTTCCATTAATTTGAATACCTAACATTACTTTCCCTTTAATTTAAAATACAATATTGTGTTGATATTTGCAGTTAGAGTGCTACTGATAGGACTTTATCCCCCTTGTGGGTCCTCCCTAGTACCCATAGGCTTTGTGGCTCCATTTGAAAGCCAGTGGATTAGAAGCAATTTAATAGCGATTTGCAGACTTAACATTTACGGGCTTGACAGAACAAAGAATTTGCGGCAACGGAGTTCCGATTTCGATAGCCCATAGTGTTTTTCCGCCTGTAACCCGCAGATCATTTGCGGGTAGCTGTAAGAGACATTAGCAGGTAGCTGCAATTTAATAGCCGTAAGTCTAGCGGGCTCCGTTACGGGCTACGAGTTTTAACATTGGGGGAATTTAATTGGGCTGATAGACCATAACAGAATGCTTTTCCTCTGGCATCCAATTTGTAGTACATTTCTCTGATTCAGCTACAAGTTCTGTTGTCTCTGTTATGGTGCAATAGGCTGAAAGGGATTTTGTCACCCAAAATTAAGCTTTTTTTTTAAGGATATTCTTAAAGAAAAAACAACAACATAGTCAGAAGTGCTCAATCAGAGAATGAAATAACCTTAATAATCCACTCAGAGAGCAACCTCTTTTAGCTCACTTGTGCCCTTCACAGGGAGAAATATCCTGTAATATATCAGTCTGGTCTCAGTCAAAAAAGTGACCCAGCCCCGAAATACCAGGCAATTCTAACTTGAACAGGAGAAACAGCAAACCCCAGATGTATGTTTCAGTCTTTATTTTGCCTTGTCAGTGGGGTGTAGATGAACTTCCTAAGGAGTTCTAAAATAGCATGGAAAGCGAGCTGTACTTTGTGTTATCCATTTGTTTTAAAGTGAATCAATCCTAAGAATCTTCATGCTGTTTCTGCATTTTGGTGCAAATGAGCAGGTCACTCATTATAATTAGCAACTTTGATATGCTATTTAGAATCAGTCATCTTGTCTGTCTCTTTATCGGCCAAAATATCCACCTGCAATGTTATATTGTAGTGACACCCCTCTCCCACCAGCATCAAGTACTCTGAGTTGCATATTAGCACACTGAGCTGCACATTTGCATACAGGAGCAGAAAATCAGTTTTAGGTATAACAAAGTATATCAATAGTTATAGCAGGAATGAATTTCAGTAGATAAATACTGGTAGTACAATATACAGAATGTTTTTAATGAACTTTAAAATTAAGTTAGCTTCCTCTTGGGGGAAAAGTGTCCCTTTAAAGTGCCACAGTAATGGGTCTGTTTCTGTAACTTTCAGATAGTAATGTAATAAGAACTTACTGATTTAAAGTGATTACAAGTGATTAATGTCATCTCTCTCAGAACTCTTCCCATCTATTACCAACTGTTTAGATTTGGTAGAAGGGTATAATATACCTTGACAGTACAGTATTGTGCAGCAATGAGACACTGCAGGGAAGTGGTAGTACATTCTGCACGGAGGCTAAGCAGCTATATTCAATGTCTAGTATTTCTCACAAAACATCAACTTTTTAATCATAAAAAATTGTAAAGTGTTTTATCTTCATCTTTACTTATTAATAGTTTTCAAAGCTGTAATATTACAGTGGTCCATTAAGCCTTTTCAAACAATTTTGTGCACTTTATCAGATACTTTCCAATAATGTGTCAAACTAGCACTATCTGTCCTGTGCTGCTTGGACTTCCACACCACTATATGTTGGCTTTACCTTAAAGGTATATTAAAGTGAGCTGGGTTATTAATGGATCTAATAGAGGAGAATTTATAGCGTCTGAAAAAAATTGTTTGCATGCAAAAATTCCAAAGTAAACAGTTAAACCGCTAGCCTGAAGTTTGCTGAATTTCTAGCATTTGCAAACAGTTTTCTCTCAATGTTGACACCCCCTGAAATTCCCAGGGAATATTAGCATAAGTTATACATTGTATCGTTTTGGCCTGGGGATTGTGCAGGCATGCTCAGTTAGCACGTGAAGTCTTCCCTACTGTTGGAAGTCACATGATTTCAGAAACTTTCCTTTCCTTTAGCCAATCAGCAGCTTTTATATTGGGTACATTTTTTATTGAAGTACCCAATATGTGCAGTGCCATTGCTGGGGGTGTCTACATCACCCCTAGCACATTTTTTTTTGCCATGTGCATACTCTTACCCAGTCTCTCTCATAAGCACCTTTTCATTGATTAGAACTCTCTCTTCTCCTCTTGTATTCTCTCTTTCCTGCTCCAAAATAAACTCCCTTCAAAGTCTTCCATGTTCTCTCTATCCCACTACCATACCGTGTCTCCATCTCCACAGATCTGCTCTTTCTGCTTTGCTGAGCTTTTTCTCTGATGTCTCTGAGCTCTTCCTTTCCCCACTCATTGCTCTCTGTCTCACTGCACTTGTGCTTTCTATTGACCCTTTATTGCCCTTACTGTTTGAACACCCTGTCTCTAACCTGTGTGTGTTTCTTTTCCATTTTGACGTGCACATACAGGCCCTCATTCAATTGCGATTTGGCCAATTGAATAGGGGTCTAAATAAGCATATAGCATATTTTTTTAAAGAAGTTTTTAGTTAGTTAAAACCTTGCTTTTGCATAGATGTTAACTAACTAAAATCTTCTTTAAAAAAAATATGTTATGTGCTTATTTAGACCCCTATTCAATTGGCCAAATTGCAATTGAATGAGGGCCACAGTATGTAATATATCTAGCTATATTAAGAGTATTGGCTGATAAGATCCACACAGCCCACCCAGTCTGTCTATTTTCCTTGTGCGGTTAAATTTCAGACCTCACTTGATCCCTGTTCTTTTTTTCCAGATATATGATACATTCATGTCTGCTGCTTTGCTGTGATTTTCTTCCATGTAAGAGAATGATTCACAAAGCATAGAAACAATCTAAAATCTGCACAATGAGTAACAACTCTTTATAAACCAACCCTTTATGGACTTCATAGGACAGGATATCATAAATTTTGTTAAAGCGGAAAAATTACAGTATATGCATTTTGAAGATTTTGATTACCCCTGTATTGGTGTAGTTTTAAAGTAGGTGATATGTCACAGCACATCCTTGATTTACTTAATTTACTTCCTAACAAAAGGTCACTTTGATATTCAGCATTTGAACTGCAAATTGCACCTTGTGTCATTTCTTAGTGGGGCCATGAAATCTGTGATCTGTGAGGTAAACTACATCTTATTAGGTAGGGATGATGAGTAGGGCCATCTTATCTATCTGCAGTGTTCGTGTTAATCAGACTTCACCGGAACAATCAGTGTCATTACACCAAACGGAAATCATTAATTCGGTCTTGTGAGAATGAATGTTCAAGTCAGGCAGCTGAGATAAAACTTCACCCAGAGATAATAATGGGTCATGCAGCAGTTGTAAAAAGAATCAGATTCACTCTGTGTGGGCTTTGGACATATAAAGAAATTGGATATTTCTGTCTGTAGCCAAAATGATTTTTCTTCCTCTATCATGACACACATATGTATGATATTTATAAGTCATTTTAGTTGTATATGTATATATTTATACTGATGAATCTATCTATCTACAGTATCTACAGTATCTATCTATCTATCTATCTATCTTTATAATTATCTTGTTTTCTTCCCTTTGCTTCTTTCTTTTGCTTAGTTTATATTTTTCTCCTTTTGGTTTTACATATCAAGATTTATCTGACCTTTATCTAGTCTTCTAGAACTTCTGATAATGGATATATGTAACCTCATATAACAAATAACATACACAAATGTCCCTTCATTATTTATTAAACCAAAAACCTGCCAAAATTCAGGAGCACTTTATGATGTCCAGAAGTAGGGGCAGGCAGCAGGCAAGACTAGTCCATATATAAGCCCAAAGGTTGGGGAGCCACAGATCAGAGGAGTCCAGTGACAAAGCCAAAGGGTGGGAGCCAGACAGTAGAGTAGTCAGAATACAGCCAAAGGTCAGGGGTCACAACAAGTACATAATCAGAATCTGGAAACACCAAAAAGCAGTGTGCACTGTTCAGTTGGTTCAAGAAGTGGCCTAGCACATGGTGGATTAAGGAGGTTGAAATATGTACTTTTAATTGGCCATTCCAAAGTCTAATGACCAGAAAATGGGAAGTTCCTGGGTTGCAAATGGGAAGTACCAGAGTAGTGTATATTTCTTCTACTCTATAAATACATATATCAACACATACGTGTATTTCCTAACCCTCTTACTTTACAGTTCTCTTTTCACTGTATTGGATACCTTCCTTTCTTACACAATTGCCTACATTTCCAGATGTGCTAGATTGTGTGATTGTGCTTGTGTGAATACGTGTACCCATCAAATTGCATATATGAGTACACTAATATTCCTGGGTGATCGAAGGTTTGTGTATGTGTGTGTGTGTGTGTGCAGAGCATCTGCCTATCTCCCTTCTCATATGACAGTTAAGTATTTTGGCTTATATGAACTCTGATAACATGAAAACAAATTTCAGCTGTAAAATTGTCTGCCATTTCCCTGTTACTTTCTTCAAACTTTGAATGTCCATATTTTTCTAAAGTAATTGCCACTGCTTGTTATTGTAAAATTAGTGAATTTGATACTTTTATTCTGCTTAAATGCAGCAGTCTCAAAATGTGCAGCTTACAACATTAGCTATTGCAAAAGATTTATCTGCGAGCAAAGAGGATTCTGCAGAAGTGCACTAAAATGTCACTTTGTCTAATGGTAGATTCATTGGCCTATGTTAGGGCCTAATTGAAGCACTGTATCATTCTTGTGTGTATTTCCATTATAATTAATCTGTTAAGTAATATACCTATAAAATAAGTAGGCATAAAATACAAACTTTAATGCTGAGAATGCATGTATTTCCTGCAAGGCATACGTATTGCTTTCCAGTTGTAGTTTTGCTGGGAAACATTTGTCTTCACTGTGTGTTATGAATGGTCTCAATGACTAAATGCTTTCTCTTCTAGGCCATCCTGAAAACTGTAGAAGAGCTTCTGCTATTACCCACCTGGAATGATATATCAACTGTAAGTGGAAAATGCAATGTTTGCTCTGGGGATGATAGGGTTAATATGAAATGTATTTCCATTGACAGTAACCTGGCTTCTGTACTATACACCAAATGGTTTTGTAATATAAATATATTCTTTAGCCCTAGACTTCCTAAAATATGTTTCATGAAATCCTGGGGTTACAGAACAAAATTACCCCAGAAGGGCGGGGCAGTGTAAAAGTAATTAAGGCTAATATCACTGGGATGTGTTAAATACTCTTTAGAATATTATTTAAGAACCAAAACCATTCGATGTTATAGTTTATCACCCGTAACAGGCCAAAATGCCCTATTTATAACATAATTTATGGTATAATCATTGTGTTGAATATAATTGAGAACAATATTTAAGCTAAAAACCATCTAATAACATGCTTTCTTAACCCTTTAACAAGCCAGAATACATTTGTTTTCTAAAAACGAGCCAAAATGGACACTTTCCAGACAGCGAGAAATACAAAATTCACCAGACGCACATGACTAAATGGCATTCATATAATAAACGTCAAACATTTAAAAAAAATAGTTTCAAGTGAGCGTTCTGGGCCAGAATACAGTATTTCTTAAAATGGGCAAAATCGGTGACTGCCCAGAGAGCCAGAAATACGAATTTCACTTGACTAGATGGGATTCATGTAATTAGCCTCAAAAATTAGAGAAACTAGTTTTAAGTACGTGTTCGGGGCCAGAATTCAATATTTTTACAAATTGAGCCAGAACGGCTACTAACCAGATAGCCAGAAATAAAAAATTTCACCAGACAAAAATAACTAGGTGTAATTCATGTAATAAGCCACAAAACTTCTAGTAAAACTAGTTTTAAATACCTGTTCCATGCCAAAATACAATATTTAGTAAAATGAGCAACTCTGCAGATATAAAAAAACTTCACCAAACACACATGATTAGTTGGGATGCATGTAATAAGTCTCAAAGCTTCTAGGAAACAAATTTAAAATAAAACTTTTATATTATCTAGTCAAAGAAAAGGAATTCTAAAATAAGAGATCAACATATCCCTAAAATGAATGCAAGCTGACAGTGAAAATGCTGTTATAAAAAAATTCCCATAAGTAATCTGTAGGGTTATTCCCTATTGAGGTGCAACATTTGTATCAGGACTAATTTCCTATTATGATAACCTTAAACAACTAGTGTAGATGTGAGAACTGATCTACACCAGTCAGACACCAGAAAACACAGCAGGAAGTCTACTACTATTGCCTACCCCTAATGATGCAAACAGCCCAGAGTTAAGAAACACACAACTGCCTGAAACCTATAAAGGTAAGAGTTTTAAAGTATAAGAACTAGCAATACAAAGTTTAAAGATTGTAAGTCAATTATACTTATGCATGTACTGTCATTTTAACAGAGATTATTTTTATAGTAAAGTGGTCCTTTAAGTGAGATCTAAAAGGTATATGCAATTTGAGATTTATGTAGTATGCAGAGTTCAAAGAATAATATTTTTTATATAATTATTTATCCATGACAGGCTTAAAAAACTTAATTATACTGTGATTAAACTGAACACATACAGCCCGATTCAATTGAGCAATTGTAATTTACAATAGCCCGTAATAAAGACTGTAAGTTATTTTGCTTTTCAATTGGCGTCTTTTTGCGGGCTACAAATGGGTTACGGGTTACGGCCTGTAAACGGCAAATGTAGGAGAAAATCCTACGAGTACTAAAGAGGACACGTAAGTGCAAATATACTTCATGCAAAATAATTCATGTACTAAGCCACCAAAAAAAAATTCTAGACGTTTTGTGGCTTAAGACATGAATCCCATCGAGTCATGTGCAATTGAAGAATTTTGTATTTTTGGCTATCTGGTTAGTTTCCTTCTAGCCGATTTTACAAATTTTTATTTTCTGGCCTGGAACAGGTGCTTGAAGCTAGTTTCTGTTTATGAAAATGTGAAGCTTATTACATAAATCGGACCGAGTCATGTGTGTCTAGTGTAATTTATATTTCTGGCTATCTGGTTAGTAGCCTTTCCGGCTCATTTTACAAAATATTGTTTTCTGAACATGATCGGGTACTTAAAACTAGTTTCTGTGGAATTTTTGAAACTTATTAAATGAATTCCACCCAAATATGTGTGTCTGGTGAATTGTATCTACATTATACTAGACTTTCTTTAGAGCAAATCATTCTTGATAAATACAACATTGATTTGTTGATAATACTAGACTCAGTGTGATAATTCTGATAAGTGATAATTGGGGTCATTGTTTTGGGCATCACAGGAACAGACAGTAATTCTAATTAGCATATTAAATTAGATAATTAATAATCAGAAGCTGCTTGTTTGCATAAAAATACAGAATGAATATTGCATTTCTCAGGAATTAGCCACTTTAGAAATAAATGGCTTTACAATGTATAATAGTTTTTAAGGTTGTTTAAGAATAAAACAAGTCCTTTTAAGTGTACGATGTGATATATAAAGTATTACTAGATATATCATCCTTAAGGCAGACAGAGTTGTAATGTCATTGCCTGTCTTGAAGTGGCTGAGAATAGTCATTTTATGTCTCTGTGACTTGAAGTTGGATTTTAATTTCTAAGGACCAGATCACGGGAAAAGTGTAATAATTTGAAAGATGGACACTGCAGGCATCAGATACAACTACCTTTTATCCTGGCAATTTTGTCACTTCATTATCTCTCCCAGAGAGTTTCTTGCTTTCTGTGTTGGTCTTGGTCTGCAGTGAAGTGGAGCCTCGGCTTCATGCCTATTTATTCAGTTAAAGAGGAAATTCCACCTAAATCTATTTGTTTTGTTTTACCAATCCCTTAGAGAAGATTAACTAGGTAAAAGTTTTGTAACTTCCTTAACGTGCCAGTTACTACTCTCTGTGTGGAGCGTGAATGCCACTTTTAGACGTTTGATTTCTGTCATGGACACTTAGATAGCTAAACTGATTGGGTCAAATGATTAAGAGCTAATTCAATAGGCAATCTACATTGTGACTGTTACATCTATTTCTCTGTATTCTTCAATGGCTCACATTGCAACACAGCTTTAATATAAAAGCAATTTCCACTTTAAATTAAGTAATCTTTTCTAATGATTACTTGGCACCCCCTTTTCTAAACCTTCTCCCATCCTTAATGGCCCATATCTTGTTACCCCTTTGAGGTTTTGGAGAAAGACTATAAATCATATTTAGCCAGTAATATAGAATGGAGCCTACCAAAGCATTATGTTACCTCTGTTGACTTATTGAATGCCTTGTCTATAGAAGGAGTCGATTTGGAACACACACATTTCTTCCTTGAAGAACATAATACATATGACTTGCTATGGGGGAAACATAGTCAAGACGTAACTGTACTAAAGGAATTTAATTATGAACAGTAGATGATTCATTTTGAGAGCTAAATACAATTAATGGTGTTGTTACATTGATTTGTGTAAAATTGTCTAAATATTTCTATATTCTAGGCTCATCCTGAAGTTGGAGGGCTCATTGACACTGTTGATAAAGCAATGGGACACTTGGCAATTAATCTTCTTGAAAACCAAGCCATCATTGTAACACTGGAAGGAAAATCATCTGTAGCAGGTCAAAAAAATACATATATTTCAGATCCCATAAATGCAATTTGCATATAATGTGTTATATAGATTACACTTATGTGTTCTTTTCATAGAGTTTTTCTCCTTTGAATATTTTCTCTCAAAATAAAATAGCTTAGATGTAGGGATTTTTTATCCATCGCTCAAAGCAGAATACAATTTAGAAATTGTATCATGACAACAAATTTCCCTCAGACTAATGACCTCTTCTCACAACCTTCCTGCTCGATTTAGGACATTTTAAACAGTTTAACTAAAAATTATTTTGTTTGTTGCTAATTTATTACACACAAAAAATATGATGTTTTGCCCAATGTACAAGGGTCCTTTATATATATATGTATATATATATATATATATATATATATATATATATATATATATATACATAGTGCCATGCAAAAGTATCCCCCCCCCTTGACTTTTTATACATTATTTAAATAAAACTATGTATTCACCCCCTTTGGCATGTGCGAATGTATTCACCCCCTTTGTTATGAAGCCCATAAAAAGCTCTGGTGCAACCAATTACCTTCAGAAGTCACATAATTAGTGACATGATGTCCACCTGTGTGCAATCTAAGTGTCACATGATCTGCCATTACATATACACACCTTTTTTGAAAGGCCCCAGAGTCTGCAACACCTAAGCAAGAGACACCACTAACCAAACACTGCCATGAAGACCAAGGAACTCTCCAAACAAGTAAGGGACAATGTTGTTGAGAAGTACAAGTCAAGGTTAGGTTATAAAAAAATATCCAAATCTTTGATGATCCCCAGGAGCACAATCAAATCTATCATAACCAAATGGAAAGAACATGGCAAACAGCAAGCTTGCCAAGAGACGGCCGCCCTCCAAAACTCACGGACCGGGCAAGGAGGGCATTAATCAGAGAGACAGCACACAGACCTAAAGTAACCCTGGAGGAGCTGCAGAGTTCCACAGCAGAGACTGGAGAATCTGTACATAGGACGACAATAAGCCGTACGCTCCATAGAGTTGGGCTTTATGGCAGAGTGGCCAAAAGAAAGTCATTACTTTCGGCAAAAAACAAAATTGCATGTTTTGAGTTTGCGAAAAAGCCATGTGGGAGACATGTCCCAAAATGAATGGAGGAAGGTGCTCTGGTCTGATGAGACTAAAATTAAATTTTTCGGCCATCAAAGGAAACGCTATGTCTGGTGCAAACCCAACACATCACCCAAAGAACACCATCCCCACAGTGAAACATGGTGGTGGCAGCATCATGCTGTGGCGATGTTTTTCAGCAGCCGGGACTGGGAAACTGGTCAGAGTTGAGGGAAAGATGGATGGTGCTAAATACAGGGATATTCTTGAGCAAAACCTGTACCACTCTGTACGTGATTTGAGGCTAGGACGGAGGTTCACTTTCCAACAGGACAAGGACCCCAAACACACTGCTAAAGCAACACTTGAGTGGTTTAAGGGGAAACATGTAAATGTGTTGGAATGGCCTAGTCAAAGCCCAGACCTCAATCCAATAGAAAACCTGTGGTCAGACTTAAAGATTGCTGTTCAGAAATGCAAACCATCCAACTTGAAGGAGCTGGAGCAGTTTTGCAAGGAGGAATGGGCTAAAATCCCAGTGGTAAGATGTGGCAAGCTCATAGAGACTTATCCAAAGCGACTTGGAGCTGTGATTGCCGCAAAAGGTGGCTCTACAAAGTATTGACTTTAGGGGAGTGAATAGTTATGCACATTGACTTTTTCTGTTATTTTGTCCTATTTGTTGTTTGCTTCACCATAAAAAAACATCTTCAAAGTTGTGGGCATGCCCTGTAAATTAAATAATGCAAATCCTCAAACAATCAAAGTTAATTCCAGGTTGTGAGGCAACAAAACACAAAAAATGTCAAGGGGGGTGAATACTTTTGCAAGGCACTGTATATATATATATTTAATGGAAATACCAAGATGATGATATTCACACAAGAAAATGGAGGGGAAATATAAGCAGTTATTTAGTTTACATGCCAGGGTGAGCTGGTTATTCTAATTTAATTGTTTTAAGTTTAGGAAAACTACTGGTTGTAATAACCTTTCTGTTTAGTCAATGCAGTTAGACTCTTCATTTATGTAACAGGGGTTTACCCTTCCATGGGAACCTCGTAGCTATCATCAAGACTCAAGGCAAGAAAAAAAGGGTAAACAAACCATTTGTGCCTTAAGGACATTAATTAGCAAATAGAAGGAACAATTTCTATAAACTAAGGGGTTAATATTTCCATCATAGAGTTCATATACTTATACGCTAATTCTTCATTTATACTTTTAATTCACACACAACATATTTTTGAAGATTCTAAGGAATCAAATTAAACAAATCTATTATCTCCCATCCAATAATATTATTCTATCTTATATACCCTATTTATGTATTTGGTTCTAAGATGACACTAAGAGTCCAGTTAATGAAAACTGTCTTATTTAATGCTATTAGTGTAATTGAAGCACTAATAAGCATAAACCCCTCTATTGGTAAAATATACTCTGCGAATACAATGGATTATGTGCACTTCACACTTGGTGAGTCTATGAGATAAGTCCACGATGCACAGTCCTGAGCAACAAATACTTCCTTGATGTTTATTACAGGGGGGAAATTATTATTTTTTCTCTACAACTTCTAGAGTTGATTTGCTATTGGAAATCAACTATGAGAAAACTGTCAGGCATTGACAAAACTTACTTAGCTCTGGTTAGTTCTTATGAAGAGAGATGCTCAACACAAAAGAAAATGTCCACAATTAAAACATTGTTGATTTTAATAAAGCTGTCTGTCATGTATAATCCTAAATATCAAAGAGTATGTTGGAACTAAACCAAAAATGTCATGAGATTATATGTTTTACCAAATCCAAAAATGAGTAAAGATGTGTTTATATACGTTTTTATACACAAAATTTGTGGTACTGAGATCTTGACACTTAAAGGGCATAGGACAACATCATCTAACGCTCTTCTATCGATGAGAAAAGAATACAAGGAAAAGACCTTTGGACTCTGGATATAAAATCTGGTTTATTTTTACAAACCCCGAACAGATCAAAGGAGACAAATTTGAAATTAAATATGTGATACCAGGCACAATAAACAGATTAAATCTATTTTTGGAACTACTTTTATGTTTATATATATTTCGTTGTTGCGTTTCATCAATGTATAAGTTTTGTAAATTATTTGGAATTTAAAACAAAATCCTCCAATTTGCTATTCACCTCACTTGGCTCTAACATGTCATGAATTTTGTGACTTTGCAATTATAATCTAATGTGAGCTCTCATCCCATCAGCCACCTTCCTCATAGAGGCCTCTGCATTACAAATTCATGAGACAGAAGGTCACTTTACAAACTTGCAGTGATTTACAAAGTGCAGTATTAGTGCAGTGAAAAACAGTGTTTGATAAATAACAGTCCCACTGTAGCTAAGGTAATATTAAAGGACCACTGTGGTCAGATCATTAAAATGTACTATTTTGAAGAATTTTAATTAAAAATATGTAACATATTTTTTTATGACCAGGGATAGGCAAATGGAGTGCCAAGAACAGTATTTCCTTGTTGTGCATAGGTAAATAAATCACTGCCTCAGAAATCAAGGACAATGTTCGGCACTCTAGGACCAACGTTGTCTGCTCCCTGTTTTAGAATAAAAAATAAATAAATACAGACACTAATTTATTATATTTTTATATACAATTATGCTGTTCTAGAATCTACCATTTCAGCTTTTGCAGATTAACTTCCTGTGGTGGGAGGAGACATTGGATATACAGGAAGTGTCATTCTGCACAATGAGTTGTACTTTAAAGAGATAATACTATTGAGGTATGACATGATCTGATGTATATTATATGTCTCTTACAGATTATTCCATGGTTAAGGTACCTCAGGCTTTAAGTTTACTCCATTATCGGTTCCCATCTGAAGGACAATCTTTCATCTCTGTCCCAGGAGAAGCATTTCACAGCAAATGTAAGGCCATATTCAACAAAACCTTTATATTCATTGTTGCTGATTGTATTCAGATTTAAATATTTTGTTTTTGTGTAATTATACAGTATCTACTGATTTTCTTGGTGGATTAATTTATTATATAAGATGTGCACTGGCTAGACATAAGCTTTGTAACAGGTAGAGATATTTAAGACACACTATCTATTAGTTGTATTGAAAAATGCTTGGGGTGAAAAATCTTTTTTTTGTGATGTCAAAGATTGGCATAAGGATGTATATTTAGAGCCTCATTCAATTGAGCTTTCGGGAGATCCGGGCATTGGAAATGTAGCCTGCAACTTCAATTGGCGTCTTTTTGCGGGCTCCGATCGAGTTACGGGCTCCGAAGTCCTATTCAATGCGATGGTTAACATCGAAAGTTAATGCACCTCCAAGCATTTGATCTTTCACGGCCGCAAGACTTCTGAACGCTAAAATCACTATTCAATTGCTTCGATTCCCCCTCGCTAACCACTCCGTCAAGTCCGCAAATGGCAAAATATCAAACCAAAAGTCACGGGTACCAAGGAGGACTCGTAAAGGGCTTAATGACATGTCCGTAGCACTTTAAATGCACATATACACACACTACTGTACTTTTATTAAAAGTGCAAGTGATGTTAGGTCTAACAATTAATAGCACAACATTCTTAAGCTCACAAATCGGCAAAAAAAAATACTTAATTTCATGTTTGGTTTCCGCGTTATATCGATCCCAGCAATCAATGTGTTAATACATATAATGGAACTCGCATGTGATAGAATATCATATTTACGGCTTTATCAATATTGCATTATATCTGGAAAGTGGGTGTGATCGTAACGGGTAATTGAAGCCCGTAGGAATTTGAAATCCAACCTCCATTTTTCAAAGACGTAATGATGACGATCTCTGTTTCCATTGGCTGTTTCTAATCGGGAGTTTGGCCTTGCTTAATTGATCATTTTCAAGCTCGCAAATGCTACATACGATGTCAGGGTTTCCGAATTTCTCTATCGGCCCATATCTTGTGGCCTTGAGCAATTGAATAGCACCGTAACTTGTGAGCTCTGCGGGCCCGCAGACATACGGCCTATGCCTCCATAACTTGCACCTCCTAATTGAATGAGGCTCTTCTCTATTCTTTAAAGCGTGGAAGTGAAATACTTGCTGAAGTATGTTTCCCCTTCTAATCAAGAACACTTAAAGTATGTGAAAAAATGTGGGAAAGTATGTGAAAAAATATGGTTTCCTTTTTTAAACTGCTGTTAAATTAATTGAGTTTCAAGCTTTGAAGTTATTGATTATAGGCTGTTTTTAAACTTTCCCTGCATTGTCCAAATATCATACATAATAAGCTGTACCGGAACGTGGTACTAATTAGAAACTGGCGTGCAGGTTACGGAAGGAATGGTTACATATCCAGTATTAGCTCTATATTATATATATATATCATTCCTTTTAACTAATTTCAAAACATGTAGAGGCACAACCTAGTCTGCAAAATAGCCCAGGTGGGTTTGAGTCCTATCAAATGCCTATTTTTTTTTTTTTTTTTTTTAAATAGTGATTGCTATTTTGGTTACAATCTAGAACTGAATATATATATATATATATATATATATATATATATATATATATATATATATATATATATATATACTGTATATATATAAATATATATATATATATATATATATATACATATATATATATATATATATATATATATATATATATATATATATATATGGTAAGAGATACCTATGGATGTAATAATGCTGAGTAAGAAAAAATATATTTCCAATGTAAGGTCTATAATACTTATAATGTTCCTCCTGTAATATATAACTTGTGGGTTTGAATCTTAGCACATCCTCTTTTTTATTTTACATTAAATAGTATGTTTTATATTGGTTAAAGAGATACAACAGAAAACATACATTTAAACTTAAGAGAGGTGGTAAAAATATTTAAATATTTAATTTAATTATTTAAATTAAATGCAAAATATTAAATAGAACAGGTATGAGAAGTAATGAATATGGAAATCATTTTGTCAGCATGCCCAGACCCAGGTCACTGCACAGGAAGCAATACAATGACTTAATAATTAAATGCAATGATCTCTCATGTTAACTTTTCAACCTTTTTGTTAGTGGTTCAGAAAGTCTGACAGCTCAAATGGCAAACCTCAATCTTAGTTTACTATAGGAAAATGCTATTTTTTAAATACTAGTATTTTTTTTAAATACTATTGTTATTACTTATAATTTAAAATTATACTATATTTGCAAATGCGCCATGTCACTTTAAAAGTAACTTTATTCTTGGTTGATGTCCTCAAGTATAAACAGTAATTTGTCACTGAATTAATTAAGAAGTACTTGTAGTAACTGGTAAACTGGTGGAATTGTTTGAATAAGTCAAGCCTTTTTTCACAAGTCTATGCTGACAATTACATAGGCAGTGTGATCTTCCATTCAAAGTGGGTGATTTCTTCATTTACAAAATATTTCATTACTGGGTGAGACATGTGTGACAGCTAGAGTGTAATGTTTTCTTAACCTCTTATTTATTCAAGCTCGAACCACCATTGTTGGGTTGCTGTACCATACTATGCATTACCACTATAAACAGATTAAACCTAGTGATACCAGGTAAGTGGAAATTCTTGACACTTCATTACGCCTGTATTTTTTTTATACAGCTTCATTTCATACAATGATATAACATAAACCAAAGTATTATACACAGAAATGTCAGAAACAGCAGCAAAAAAGGATACATTTTTATGTAAGATATAAAATACCACTTCTCTGACCTATAAGAAACAAAATTATGTTTGCCTTATGTTACTGCCTACTGCATATTTCTCAAGTCTCTGTACTTCTGGAACGCTCACTCCTTGTGACATTTCTTCCCTTAACATCTTCAGCAATCTACTAAACACCCAATTTAAGCTGAAAGATTCTCCATAGCTCCGTAACTCCACTTCATAACATACAGCACACACTTATCATCTCAAGCATAGTCTGTCAAATATTGTGTTCCCAATGTTTGGTTCATAAATTAATTTTTAAAGTGTTTTTAGTAAGACCACTATGGAAAATATATCTATTTTAACAAATAGCAGTTGAAGCCTTTTTTCTATCATATATTTTTATTTTAACATCAAGTTCATCACATATTAAAGCCCGAAGATACAAAATAAAAATGTATAGATTGCAAATATTTATGTAATTTCACTGAGCACAATCTTAAACATATTCCTCTGAAATTCAGATCTACAAAATGAAGTCATAATAATGGGCCCTTAATTGTTGGACAGCGGGCCCCCAACCAAGACTCAACAAGGGCAAATACAATATTTATTCATGGAATACACATTGGCACTCAATGAAAAGTAGAGTCATACCATGTAGTGTGTTTGAAATTATGTAATTAATGAATAAATGAAAGTCTCTTAATATAGGAGTACCAAATTCTACTTGTCAAAGATTTCATCAGACGTTACAATGATTTACTGCAGGGTCAAAATACAAATTTGAAACTCATGAAGAGTATTGATATTTTTATGTTGTAGTTCCTTGGAGTTCATTATGTACCAAAATTATTGTTTACTGACAAGAAAATGAGGCTTTGGACTTAATTGGTGTAGTGAAATGAATGTTTGACTGGTCCCATACAGTAAGAGCTGGGAAGAGGTTGTCTGTAACCTTGAAGCTAAAGAAAAGAACAAAGTTTCAGTGTTGAAAAAATAAATGGAGCTAGTGAGATTACAAGCTAGATTTGGCAAACTATCCCCTGGACTGTGAAGGGCTGTAATGGCAGTTTTTCCCATAGGGTTTACTTTGTGGCCTTTGTAAAACTTAGAGGATGAAGGGTTATGAATGTTTTCGGGTGATGGTGTACCTTCCAACAGTTAGGTATCTTCTTACCTACATGTGATATTGTGGTTCTCTGAGATTAGTACATTTGGAAATGAGTTTGGCTTTGAGACATAGAACCTCAAGTTATTATTTTATATTGCATATTAATAGTCTCTTGCTAGAAGACAGAACCTAGATTCCACATTTCTTAAATAATTACAAGCATGCAAAGCTTCTTAATAAAATCGAGTACTTATTTTTTTTTATAATTATATATTATAATTTAGTTTTCCAGAAATTAGTCTTGCGGTATTTTATTCTGAGCCGTCTCCAAGAAGGGAAAATATAAAAATTGTAATCCTGGAGGGAAATCTGCATTTGAATGAAGCAGAGCAACTGCAGACAGTAAACTTGTCCATGCCCAATAGATCTCATATTTTCCGAGACATATCTGTTGAAGTTTATTCTTTTGATTGGCTGTAAAAAATCCATATCAGCAGGTATTGTTCTCTGATTTTGATATGCTTCTTTGCTGCCTAAGTGTATACATTCTGACATGAATAAATCATTTCTATGCTCAAAACATGCAAATCCCCTGGGAAAACCTACGAAGGTTGTGTCAGTTTTGTTCTTATGAGCTGTTCATTGACATAGCTTTATTAAATCTGATAACATTTGAGAAACACTCTGCTTTATGCACTGTTTGTGCCAATAAAATCATTAGCAGATAAGGGGAGAGTAAGTTAATATGGTATTACTCTACGCTTTGTGCAAAATCAAACCCCTGGGAATTTTTGCAAGACCATAAATCATTCTGCTTGGCTTTTGAAGTGTATCCAAGTTTATTTAGCAGAATCTCATTAGTGATAATTATTTCAAGCCTATCTGCTTCTTCCCAATCAAAATTAGTAAACCTGTGATAAAGGTATGTCTCCACATTGCATTCTGTTTTACCAAACTGGCATTCTTATTTGTACAGATAAGCCTGGGAAAAGCAATATCTGTTTCATATTGTTTTATTGTAACAATGTTTTACATGTTTATTAGTCATATAAAACATAGTAGTTTTTTTGTCAGGAAGATAAGAAAAGGAAATTAATCAGAAAAAAAAGTCAACAAATCAATAGTTAAACAGACTTGCTTATGTCATTGTATCTATTGCAGGTGAATTTGGCAGTAAATCTTGTTGTGAGAATCTCAATATTTTTATAATAATTTTATGGTGAGGATACATGCCAATATTGCATTTGTGTGCAATCACGCCATTCCCTGTCAATCCACTTTTGTATGAAGGTCACACATTTTCTTCATGGATATTACTGCTGTTACAATCCTATCTGTTGTTGGACTCTTTAGAATCCAATAATTCTAGTTCCCACCTTGTTATGTTAGATTAAAGAATGAAGTTGGTTATAGGTGAAATCATCATAGATGGGTTACATATTTAACTCATTACAAATTATCTCACATTCAACTATTTGTGACAATTTAGAATGGTACAACATCAAAATAATGTCAATCTTATCACAATTGATCTTCACTGTATGTATATTGGCTATTATACATGATGTATGACTACAATAAACACTACCAGGATTAATCACAAAAAGTGTTGTGAGCTAGAACATATATAATCATATGTAAGTAAATGTGTTTATCAAAGCACAATATATACATATATGTAGTCTGATCAATGTAGGAATGACAAATATATATTGGGGGAATCCCTATGTCTATAGGGAAGCACAGTTTCGAATGGGATCCCCAATATTTATCAATTTACATACATTGAATCTGACTATTCTCAGTTGAGGGTCTCCACCTGATGACGTCACCTGATGGGGAACAGAGAAGTACATACACTAGTGCACCCAGGGAGCGGCTAAGGACTAGGGGTGCAAAGGGGTGCTACATATGAATTTCCAGCCCTGTATAGTGTACATGAATTCAAAACATCTTATAATGAACTACATATTAATTTAGATTAATATTGTGCTGCATATTATATTGAAACTTACAGCTCTAATGTTCTACAATGAAGTGTCTACAATGTGGTTAAATATATTTAAAAAATTATCTTGTACACCGTTAAATATAATTAATTATTGGATTTATAACATTAGATCTGTACTTTTCAATGTAATGAGACAATTATAAGCAAATGTTAATCTAAGTTATTACATGGTTGATTATAATGGAATAATAGAAGACTAATGTTATGTCTAAGTTAATAAGTAAAATTGCAAATACCATTAGTTCAGTAAATTCCATTTTATTGGAGAAGGATTTGATAATTAAATAAAAATGATCTCACAGTTTGCTATTGGAATGAATATTCCAGTGAAACAGATTCCAAGGATGCTTTGATGAAATCCTTACGTTCCTTCTATAAGAGATAATAGAACCCATCGATGGGATGTGACTCCATCCATTATCTGTGAAATTGTGTAAATGCAAGGATAATGTTTTAGCCATTTATTTAGCTAAAAGTGTACGTAACCAGAGCTTTTCTGAAATAAATTCACCTACAGACACAAAATTTGTATTATCCTTTTATAGCACCACTTTTACTACAATATCACACTTAAAATGACTTTGCTGTTCAGAGCACCACAATCATGAAAACTGCCTTGGACTGAATGTTTTCTTTATTCTTCACATTCTAACTAAACTCTACCTTATTCATGTAAAGAGTATTTCTCACATGACATTACTAAACTCCTGATTAACTCACTCATTAAGTCCCTCCTTGACTACTCTGTCTCCTACTAATAGGCCTCTCTAGGGCTATTCTGTAACTCCTCAATTGCTATTCTCTAACTCCTTAATAACACTTCAAAATATCGTAGAAAAACAAATACATACAGTCTTTAACTTATGAACTAGTATATAGAATTAAACTATGCATGTGCATCACAATGTTTGTCTGGAAAACCGAAGGGTGGGAGAGAAAGCGCAAGGAACTCCTGGTGCAGATTGTTGTTACAATAGAATGTGTAGGTATATTGCAGCTCAATCTGTTGGTCTCTCACCTGAGGAGACCTCAGTGGTATGAGGTATTAAAAGAACATGTGTGGTATTCTTGAAAGTAAATCCTCCTGTCGCTGTCTTGCTTCTCACGGTACACTGTCGATCCTTCTGGTCTGTAGTTCTCTGATACACAGTGAGCCTAATATCTCAGAAAGTACTCAGGTTCAAGATAACTGAATTCTATGTAAGTGCTAAGGTGCATCTATGATATGCCGTGAGGCAAACCGAGGCAAAAAGGAAAAAGGAGGACCATACTCTGTAAACTATAATATGGTCTATTATGCAAAATATAATGATCAAACGCGTTTCACTGTTTCTTATTACAGCTTCATCAGTGATATGTGTCACTTGATGTGCTAGCGTAGCAGTGCCGCTATCAAGGTCCTTTTGATTAAAAGTATAATTGTGTATTTATACATGCGCTAACGCCATTGGTTGAGGGTAGTGATTGAGATTTCGCACCACACACCCAGAAGTGGGAAACCATTGTTTTTTTTGGTTCATATTGATTGTATTCTTGGCACTGTTTGACATCACTGGGTAACCAAGCACCTTATTAGTCCTAATCTGGCATCACAATGTTTGTCTTTCTTTTTTGGAAATTGCCAAGGACCTTGAATATTGAAAACCTGCACCTTAGTTGAAGTCTTTCAGTATTCAAGATCCCCAGACCCACCACTAAAGCAGATACATAAATACACTAATTCTGCTCTCTCCACAATAGAATTTAATATACTAGTTAATAAATGAAAGATTGTATTTGTTTACTTTCTGAAAAGATTTTGCTCTTTATTAGTTGCATAAACAAGCACACTGTAAATATGGGACTTTGATTTATATCCTTTTGATTTTATCAAAGAAGCTCAGTCTAGGTGGGCAATATTTTACTAACTTGTGGTTATGCTTAGAGACTTCTCTGGTGTTTTATTTTCTTTACAGTGAGAGAGATGGAGATACATTTTTTTTTTACTTAACACTATTTTTATAATTATTCCTCTGTATCTTAACCATCCATTGAGATTTCTGCATTTTTAGAATTTATTATTAATTATTATTATTAACCTTTATCTGAAAAGCGCCAACATATTTAGTAGCGCTATACATAGATTGTGATCAAGGCAAAACAATTTAAACACATTACAAAAAAGGAGGGCCCTGTCTTTGAGCTTAGAATCCATTGTCCATAGTGCATTCCAAAAGCACTGTGCAAGATTGAAAACTTGCAGATTTACAATCTAAAGAGTTTGGGTATTGTACAGGAGGATGAATGATTCATTGTGGATATTAAGGCGGCAGGTGATAGGCTTCTTTAAATAAATGCATTTTTAGTGAGGTTTTGAAGGATTTGAGGCAGGGGGTTAGTCTGATGTAGGCAAGGAGTTCCAGAAAATTGGGGCAGCACAAGAAAAGTCCTGAAGGCAGGAGTGAGAGAAGGTGATGGTAGAGGTGGAAAGAAGAAGGTCATTAGCAGAGTGAAGAGGGCAGGTGGTGGAATATTTGGAGATTAGAGCAGTGATATAAGGGGATGCTCTATAGTTGAGTGCTTTGTAAATTAAGGTCATAATTTTAAATGTTATTCTGAAGGCTACGGGAAGACAATGGAGGGATTGACAGAGAGGTGCTGCAGACACTGAACATTGTGTACAGTAGAAGAGTGTAGCAGAGGCATTCCATATGGATTGAAGAGGGGATAGAAGGTGGTGGATAGGCCAGCAAGGAGCGAGTTGCAGTAGTCAAGACAAGATATGATGAGAGAATGTAGTAGAATCTCAGTTGTGTCTTGTGTAAGGTAGTGACCTATTTTGGAAATATTTTTTAAGTTGAAAAGATAAGATTTGTTAGTATGTAAGGATTGAAAAAGAGGGCAGTGTCCAATACAACCCCAAGACAACAGGATTGGGAGGTGGGAGTGATGATGACATTGTAGACAGTGAGAGATATGTGAGGTATTCGCACTGTAGTAGATGGTGGGAAGATTAGGAGGTCAGGTCTTAGACATATTGAGTTTGCGATGAGGGGCGGACATCCAGGAGGATATGCTAGAGGCAGTTGGAAACATGTGCTAGAAGAGAGGGGGATAGCTCAGGTCCTGAGAGGTAGATTTGATTGTTATCTGCATAGAGATGATACTGAAGTTCAAATGATTGTATTAGGGTACAGTGGGGGAGGGGGAAAGTATTTGATCCCCTGCTGATTTTTAACATTTGTTTGTCCACTGACAACTAAATGATCAGTCTATAATTTTAATGGTAGGTGTATTTTAGCAGTGAGAGACAGAATAACAAAAAAAGTAAGAAAAACGTATGTAAAAAAGTTATAAATTGATTTGCAGGTCAGTGAGGGAAATAAGTATTTGATCCCCTATCATTTAGCAATATTTCTGGCTCCTGGGTGTCTTTTATACAGTTAACGAGCTGAGATTGGGAGTACTCTCTTAAAGGGAGTGCTCCTAATCTCAGTTCGTTACCTGTATAAAAGACCTGTCCACAGAAGCAATCAATCAGATTTCAAACTCTCCACAATGGCAAATACCAAAGAGCTGTCCAAGGATGTCAAGGACAAGATTGCAGACCTACACAAGGCTGGAATGGGCTACAAAACAGCTTGGTGAGAAGGTGACAACAGTTGATGCGAGTATTCGCAAATGGAAGAAACACAAAATAACTGTCAGTCTCCCTCGGTCTGATGCTCCATGCAAGATCTCACTTCGCGGAGTTTCAATGAACATGAGAACGTCGGGTAATCAGCCCAGAACTACACAGGAGGATCTTGTTAATTATCTCAAGGCAGCTGGGACCATAGTCACCAAGAAAACAATTGGTAACAATTGGAAATCCTGCAGCGCCTGCAAGGTCCCCCTGCTCAAGAAAGTACATGTACAGGCCAGTCTAAAGTCTGCCAATGAACAGCAGAATTATTCAGAGTAGAACTGGGTGAAAGTGTTGTGGTCAGATGAGACCAAAATCAAGCTATTTGGCATCAACTCAACTGAATGCTGGCTATGACCCCTAGAACACCACTCCCACTGTCAAACATGGAGATGGAAACATTATGCTTTGGGGGTGTTTTTCTGCTAAGTGGACAGGACAACTGCATCGCATCAAAGGGACAATGGAAGAGGCCATGTACCATCAAATCTTGGGTGAAAATCCCAGCATGACAAAATACACAGCCAAGGCAACAAAGGAGTGGCTCAAGATGAAGCAGATTAAGGTCCTGGAGTGGCTTAGCCAGTCTCCAGACCTTAATCCCATAGAAAATCTGTGGAGGGAGCTGAAGGTTCGAGTTGCCAAACATTAGCCTTGGAACCTTAATGACTTGAAAAGGCTCTACAAAGAGAAGTGTGACAAAATCCCTCCTGAGATGTGTGCAAACCTGGTGGCCAGCTACAAGAAACGTCTGACCTCTGTGATTGCCACCAGTGGTTTTGCCACCAAGTCGAAGGAGTCAAATACTTATTTCACTCATTGACCTGCAAATCAATTTATAACTTTTTTGAAACATTTTTCTTGTTTTTTATTTTGTTATTTCTTTGTCAGTGGACAAACATTCAAAATCAGCAGGGGATCAATTACTTTTTCCACGCACTGTATAGATGGAGAATAGAAGGTGACCTAGGACTGAATCTTGGGGTATGCCAACAGACAGAGGTTGAGAAGAAGAAAAAGTGCCAGAGCAGGAGACACTAAATGTTCGATCTTGTAGGTATGATGTGAACCATGAGATAGCAGTATATCCGATTCCAACAGAGCAGAGAATTTGGATTAGAAAAGGGTGGTAAACTGTGTTAAAGGCAGCAGAGATATCCAGAAGTAGAATAGAACAGTGACTCTTTGACATGGCGGTGAGCAAGTCATTAGTAACTTTTCTGAGAGTTGTCTCAGTGGAGTGTGGGGCCGGAAGCCGGATTAGAAAGTTTTAAAAAGGGGATTGGAGGAAATAAGTTGGATAAGGTGATTGTAGACGAACTGTTCAAGCAGTTTGGAAGCCAGGGGTAGTAGAGAGATAAGGCATTAGTTAGTTGCAGAATCAGAGTCAGATGAGGTTTTCTTAAGAATGGGTGTGATAATGGAATGCTGTAAGGATGGAAACATATCACTGTTAATTCTTACAAACGGTGCATAACACCAGCAAAAGTGCTCATTATAGAAATATATCACAACACTCCATTCAATTAAGCCAAAAATAGTGGAAGAGAAAACAATAGGATCAAATCATAAAAATGGTGACCATAAACACTACTGGCCCACTCAAAACAACACCCATGGATATTAGAAAATTTGGTTAGATAGGACAGATAGTACTAAATAGCTCACTATAAGAATATGCTATCTCTCTGTTTAGTTTAAGACCCTGATTAAGTAGAAATATGAATGGCATTCGTCTGTAGCTGGCAAAATCAGACAATTTGTAATGTCTAAAGTTTGGAGTTAAAATAATAACACCAAAAGCAATCATAAATACACAAACCACTTTATATATCCGATGTACCTCTACCCCTCCATACTAACTATCTGGTTGATAGCAAACAGTCTTGGCCGCGGTGATAGAGTGGCTATACCAAACACAGATTAAATGTATGATAACGCTAAAATATTTTTTAAATAAACTAAAATATGTTTTACATTTATTAATGGAAAGAAGGCCGGGAAGGAAGCTATAGGAACATTACAATGTGACACAGGCCGTCTGATAATTAGCAATCAGGAAAAGGCAGATGAGTTAAATAGTTTTTTTTCTTCGGTATATACAAGGGAGGTACCAGTGGTTGGAACACCGCGACATAAGGGGGCTACACTACCTTCGTCGAATAATTGGTTAATGAATGAAGAAATCCAAAAGAGGTTGGAAAAATATATATTAATATAGCCCCAGGTCCTGATGGAATACATCCAAGGCTACTGAGGGGACTAGGTTCTGTATTAGCCAAACCATTATATTTAATTTTTGGAAATTTACACAACATTGGGTCGCTACCAGATGACTGGCGAAAAGCAGAGGTGATACCTATATTTAAGAAGGGTGCAAAAGCAAATCCAGGAAATTATAGACCTGTAAACCTCAATTCTGTAGTGGGAAAGCTTTTAGAAGTGTTAATAAGGGGTAATATACAAGAATATATCTATTTGAACAGGATTATAAGTAGGAGTCAACATGGATGTATGAGGGATAGGTTATGTCAAACAAATCTAATTCGTTTCTATGAGGAGGTCAATAGGAACCTGGATCAAGGCAACTCAGTGGATGTAGTCTTTTTGGATTATGCAAAGGCTTTTCATACAGTGCCACATGGAAGACTATTGTGCAAACAAATGGATACAGGAATTGGAGTAAATATCTGCTCATGGATCGAGAGCTGGCTTAAAGACAGGAAGCAAAGGGTTGTGGTAAATGGAACATACTCTGATTGGTCTAATGTGGTAAATAGGGTTCCACAGGATTCACTATTAGGTCCTCTCCTTTTTAACATATTTATTTATGACACTAAGTTGTGCAAGGTAATTAAATCAGATAATTATATACTTTCCCTCCAAAGGGATTGACATAACATAGACAAATGGGCATCTAAATGGCATATGAGATTTAATATGAATAAATGTAAAGTTATGTATCTGGGAAGGAAAAATAGCCATGCAATTTATAATCTTTTTTTTCAAACATCTTTTTATTAAATGGAGTTTGCATTAGAACAGAAGTGGATTAATACATTTCAACCATTGATGAGCAAATATATGCAATGTGCATAGTAACTATACTTATTACATCATATTTATCTAGTACATAGAGGGATTCCTTTATAATTTTTATGCTTGGAATTGTACAACATTTTAACATCACCTGTTGTTCTCCACTTTTTTCTTTTTTTCCCCCCCTTTTATATTGTCTTCTAACCTTTTATTTGTTTACACAAGTTAAGACAAAAATACAATCATTTATCAACTGGGGAGAGAGGCGGGGGGGGAGAAAGGGTAGGTGGGGAAATAGCACACTCACCGTCTCGAGTAACACTGGTCGCAAGTTGGCTCTGGGGCCCCATCCGCCGCCCCCGCGGTCCCCCTTCCCATCCCTACCCCGAGGCTGGGGTCTGAGCTAAACTGTGGCACTGTGTGGGGAGTCCAACCAGGGAGACCAGATGTCCAGAAAGCTGGGATAGCTATGTTGCATGTAATGTGTCAATTTTTCATTAATCATTATAAAATTTATCCTGGTAATGATATCATTTAGATTTAGTGTAGGGGTTCTCCAGTGTCTGGCAATAGTATGCTTAGTGGCTAAAGTAAAATACTGTAGAAGTGTATTACACTTAGGGGATATATTCTCTGCTTTCCCTCCTAACAGGAAAACCTCTATTGTGGGTGTTAGTGGGCTGTGTATTACTTGTGAAAATAGTTGGAACACGTTCCCCCAGAAAGCTTGTGCCTTTGTGCAGTGCCACCAAATGTGGCTAAAATCTCCTGTAGCTTGGCAGCCCCTAAACCAGAATCTATGCAATTTATAATCTTAATGGAGCAAATATAGGGGTATCAGATATTGAAAGCAGCAGCTGCAAAGGCAAATAAAATATTAGCATGTATTAAGAAGGGTATAGAAGCAAGGGAAGAAAATATAATTCTACCACTACACAAATCCCTAGTATTCCCTTCATTTGGAATATGGAGTACAATTTTGGGCACCACTTCATAAAAAGGACATTTTAGAGATGGAAAAGGTACAGAGAAGGGCTACAAAACTAATAAGGGAAATGGAGGGGCTAAGTTAGGAAGAAAGACTAACCAATTTAAGCTTATTTTCTCTAGAAAAAAGCTGTCTAAGAGGAGATATGATTACCGTATATAAATACATCCAGGGTCAGTATAAAGATTTGTCAAGTGAGCTTTTTGTGCCTAGAGATTTCCAACTGACATGAGGACATCCTTTGAAGTTAGAAGTAAAAAGATTGCACCTTAAAGAAAGAAAAGGGTTCTTCACAGTAAGGGTGGTTAATCTGTGGAATTCTCTACCAAAGGAGGTGGTAACAGCGCATTCGATAGATAACTTTAAAAGGTGTCTGGATTTATTTCTAATCAAAAAGGGCATTCAGGTTTATCCTGGATATTTAGGGAGAGAGTATTGATCTAGGGAGGAATCCGATCACCAGTATCTGGGGTCAGGCAGGAATTCATTTTTTTCCCATTTGAGACAATCGGCAAAGTCTCACTTGTTTTGCCTTCCTCCGGATTCAATTAATTAACAACTAATCTGCATATTGCAGATCAGAGAAGATCTAGGTTGAACTTGATGGACTAAAAGTCTTTTTCAACCTCTATTACTATCTAACTATGTAAAAAACAATACCAAATAGCGTTGGCAGTGTTTATAAATCAATATACCAAATACAATTGAAAAATAACAATACCATCTAAACATTAAATAGAGATCCTTAACTAGAGGATCTAAAATGTATAAAGGATGTAAGCAATAGAATGGTATCACAGATACAGAGGCCACTCATGCACAGTGTGCCTCTATACCTCCATACTTATAGTCAATTAGAAAGTAAACCGCATAGTATAAATAAAGTACGGTAATATACCAGATGCAGTAAGAAAGGATGAACTAAATCATCCAAACAAATCTAGTTATACTACTCTAAAGATACAAAAACGCTAACTACTACTACATACAAAAGTATCTTAAATTACTTATCTGGGATCAAAAAATGCTACCTCCTGCTTCCAGTGCTACAAGCTTGTCAGGACCTCCCACACACGTCCTCAGACGCAGACCCCGACGTACGTTTTGTCAGCGTTGTGCCGACATCATCAGGGGGCACTGTGGCATCTGGTATATTACTTTATTTATACCATGCGGTTTACTGTCTAATTGACTATAAGTATGGAGGTATAGAGGCACACTGTGTGCATGAGTGGCCTCTGTATATATGATATCGTTCTATTGCTTATATCCTTTTTACATTTTAGATCTTTGTTTAATGTTTAGATGGTATTGTCATTTTTCAATTGTATTTTGTATATCGATTTATAACCACCGCCAATGCTATTTGGTATTGTTTTATCATACATTTAATCTGTTTTTGGTATATCAACCCTCAGTGGTGGAGCTAGCGAATGGAGGGCTCCATTGCAAAAACATTTTTTGGGCCCCAAAAATTGTATGTGTATATTTATATATATTTTTTTAAATTCTGTAGTGTAGGCCCCCCATACCATGTGCATTCCCTTCTCTCTCCTTTTTCGCACTCTCTCCCCTCTGTCTCTCTACCTGTCAGCTTTCCTCTCCCCCTTTCTCTCTCCTTGTCATCTCCCCTATCTATCTCTCCCCCACTCTCTCTCTCCCTATCAGCTCTCCTCTCCTCCATCACTCTCTCCCCTCTTTCCATGTTAGCTCTCCTCTCCTCCATCTCTTTCTCCCATTTAATCGCTCCTCTCCTCCATCTCTCTCCCCTCTTTCTCTCCCTGTCATCTCTCCTCTCCTCCATATCTCTCTCCCCTCTTTCTCTCCCTGTCAGCTCTCCTCTCCTACATCTCTCTCTCACTGTCATCTCTCCTATCCTCCATCTCTCTCCCCTCTTTCTCTCCTTTTAAGCTCTTCTCTCCTGCACCTCTCTCTCCCTGTCATCTCTCCTCCATCTCTCTCCCCTCTTTCTCTCCCTGTCACCTCTCCTCACCTTCATTACTCTCCGCTCTTTCTCTCCCTGTCAGCTCTCCTCCATCTCTCTCTCCCTGTAATCTCCCCTCTCCTCCATCTCTATCCTCTCTTTCTCTCCCTTTCATCTCTTCTTTCCTGCATCTCTCTATCCCATCTTTCTCTCCCTGTCATCTCTCCCCCCTCTTTCTCTCCCTGTCATCTCTCCCCCCTCTTTCTCTCCCTGTCATCTCTCCTCCATCTCTCTAACCTTTCTTTCTCTCCCTGTCACCTCCCCTCACCTCCATGTCTCTCTCCTCTTTCTCTCCCTGTCAGCTCTCCTCTCCTCCATCTCTCTCCGTCATCTCTCCTCTCTTCCATCTCTCTCTCCCCTCTTTCTCTCCCTGTCAGCTCTCCTCTCCTCCACCTCTCTCTCTCTGTCATCTCTCCTATCCTCCATCTCTCTCCCCTCATTCTCTCCCTTTCATCTCTTCTCTCCTGCACCTCTCTATCCCCTCTTTCTCTCCCTGTCATCTCTATTCTCCTGCATCTCTCTATCCCCACTTTCTCTCCCTGCCTTCTCTCCTCCATCTCTCTTTCTCCCTTTCAGCTCTTCTCCATCTCTCTCCCTGTCATCTCTCCTCCATCTCACTCTTCCATCTTTCTCTCCCTGTCAGCTCTCCTCTCCTCCATCTCTCTCTCCCTGTCATCTCTCCTCTCCTCCATCGCTCTCCCCTCTTTCTCTCTTTCATCTCTCTGCCCTCTTTCTCTCCCTGTCATCTCTCCTCCATCTTTCTCTCCCCTCCTTCTCTCCCTTTCAGCTCTCCTCCATCTGTCTCTCCCCTCTTTCTCTCCCTGTCATCTGTCCTCCATCTCTCGCTCTCCCCTCCTTCTCTCCCTTTCATCTCTCCTCCATCTCTCTCCCTGTCATCTCTCCTCCATCTCTCTCTCCCCTCTTTCTCTCCTTTTCATCTCTCCTCTCCTCCATCTCTCTCTCCCCTCTTTCTCTCCCTTGCATCTCTCCTCCATTGCTCTCTCCCCTCTTTCTCTCCCTGTCATCTCTCCTCCATCTTTCTCTCCCCTCCTTCTCTCCCTTTCAGCTCTCCTCCATCTTTCTCCCTGTCATCTCCCCTCCATCTCTCTCTCCCCTCTTTCTCTCCCTGTCATCTCTCCTCCATCTCTCTCTCCCCTCTTTCTCTCCCTGTCATCTCTCCTCCATCTCTCTCTCTCCCCTCCTTCTCTCCCTTTCAGCTCTCCTCCATCTCTCTCCCTGTTATCTCTCCCCCTCTTTCTCTCCTCCATCTCTCTCCCTGTCATCTCTCCTCCATCTCTCTCACTGCCATCTCTCCTCTCCTCCATCTCTCACTCCCCTCTTTCCCTGTCAACTCTCCTCCACATCTCTCCCTGTCATCTCTCTCGCCCTGCCATCTCTCCTCTCCTCCATCTCTCACTCACCTCTTTCTCTCCATGTCAACTCTCCTCCACATCTCTCCCTGTCATCTCTCTCGCCCTGTCATCTCTCCTCCATCTCTTCCATCTTTCTCTCCCTGTCAGCTCTCCTCTCCTCCATCTCTCTCCCTGTCATCTCTCCTTTTCCTCTCACTCTACCCCCTTTCCTCCCTCATTTTTCTGCCTCCCATCCCTCTTTTCTCACTTACCTCCAACCTCCATGTTCGTTCCCGGCAGTTGGGCCTCTCTCTGATGCCTGGCTCCTCTCCTCATGCTCCTTTTGCACTGCTGAAGTTAGCAACAGGCAGGAAGCGAGGAGGAAGGAAGGAGCATGGTATGGGCAAAGGTTTTGTTGGGGAGCCCTAAACTAAGTTTTTTTAAATACATTTAATGTTTAAAAGAAAATAGACTGCACTAGGGCCCCCAGGGGGACAAGCTCCCCAGTGCATTAAATCTGTGGTAGCTCCGTCCATGTCCACTCAACACTATTTGCTATCGACCAGATAGTTAGTATGGAGGGGTAGAGGTACATCGGATATATAGAGTGGTTTCTGTATTTATGATTGCTTTTAGTGTTATTATTCTAACTCCAAACTTTAGAAATTACAATGTATAGTATTGGACCCCCTTATTTTGTAAGTGGTAGTAACTATTTAATATATGATTGGCTTATATATTCGATTATTTGTCTAATTTTGCCAGTTACAGACTAGCATATTCCTATAGTGAGCTATTTAGTACTATCTGTCCTATCTAATCTAATTTTCTAATATCTATGAGTGTAGTTTTGAGTGGGCCAGTAGTGCTTATGGTCACCATTTTTATCATTTGATCCTATTGTTTTTTCATCCACTATTTTTGACTTAATTGAATGGAGGGTTGCAATATATTTCTAAAGATGGAAACATACCAGTATTTAAGGAAAGGTTGAGGGGATGTGTGAGAGCAGGGATAAGTGTGGTAGAGAGGGGAGGGATTAGCTGTGATGGTATAGCATCTAAAGGTATAGGATTTAAAGACTTCATCTTCTGTTACAAGGTCAAAGGAGTGCATAATGGCTGTGGGAATGGGGAAGGGTGAAGTCTGGGTGTTGTCAGTTAGTTGAGAGGAGGGAGTGTGTGATCCATGTTGAGAGGAGCGTTTGTTGCGAATGCTTTAAATGTTATGCTTAAAATGTGAAAATCCTCAGCCATGAGACAGGAAGGGATAGGAAGTGGTGGTGGACGGAGGAGAGTGTTGAAAGTAGCTAACAAACGTTTGGGGTTAGAAGACAGAGTAGATATTAATGATGGCAAGGTTGAGGGCAGAGAAATAGGAGAGCAACAAAAACTTTGAATGGTGGAAGTTTGCTAAAGTGCAAGATTTCCTCCATAGTCATTCAGCATTGCTGGAGCACCTGTATATATCGTGTAGAGTGCAATGGTTGGGGGTGAGAGTGAGCGCGTCTGCATGTGGTTAGAGTCGAGGGTGGAAGTAAGAGTCATGTCTTACTGTGAGGTAACAATGTCAGGACAGATGAGATCAGTGAGGGGGCTGAGAAGGGGTTGTACCATAGTGGAATGGTGTTGTGGGTCAAGTGCTTGCAGGGTTCTGTGGGTAATGGTGACCAGGTTTGAAGAAGGACATTGTGAGAAAGATGCGATGAAGCTTCAGAATAGAAGGTGGTGGTCAGATACAGAGTGTGGGCAGATGGCAAAGTAACAGGTTGTGCAGAGATGAGAAGAAAAAAAAATAAGGTCTAGGGAAAGTCCATTATGGTGAGTTGGGGAATCAGTCCATTGTGAGAGGCTGAGGTAAGTGAAAGTAGTTTAAGCAGCAGTAGGGGAGATGGGAGTGTCAATGGCAATATTGATGTCGCCAAGAATGAGTGAAGGAAAACTGTAGGAGAGAAAGTGAGGGAGCCAGGCGGCAAAGTGATCAAGAAATTGAGAGGGTGGTCCAGGGGGGCGATAGATCACAGCAACACGTAAAGAGATAGGTGAGAAAGATAAAGATTGGAGGGAAAGAATAGTGGGTATTGAGTGAAATGTGCACCAAGAGGAAAGTAATATGCCAACACCAACGCCTTGTTTGTTCCCAGGTCGAGGTGTGTGACTGAAGTGAAAGCCACCATGGGAGAGTGCTTCAGGGAAGGTAGTGTCTGAAGGAGAGAGCCAGGTTTCTGTGACAGCCAGTAGATTCAGGGAGTTCGAAATAAATAGTTCATGGAAGAAAGTGAGTTTATTGCAGATAGATTGTGAATTCCAGAGGCCTCATGGGAAAAGTAAAGTGGATGGTTTGTGACAGGAGATAGGTATTAGGTTGTTGGGGTTTTGGGTGTTTGTAATCCTGGGGCTGAGTGTGGCTGTCAGCATTGCATTTAGTTGAGTAAATTATGATTGCTTTGTTATTCATAAAACTGTTTTTATATTGTAATTATGGCTAGTTAACCTAATCACTGTTCAACTGTGTTGCAAATCATATGAGGAATAATGAAAAAATATTATTTGTAATTAAAATGTGGCCTTTCATTTTTCTTCAGTGTTAAAATCTACAGAGGATAATAAATCTTTACTCACACTGAGTATTTTGGCAGGGAATCAGTTAATAAAACTTTGTATTTTTCTTCTCAAAATGTGCATACTTTTTGAGACTATACTTAGCAAGCATTATAACCTTTTCTATAGAACTGAGCAGCCCATTCATTGACAGTTTTTACATTTTCTAGTTCATGTGAAAACTATGCAATCAGTCATCCTTTTTCAGCATTTCAATTACTTGCTCACTAGGTTATTTTTTCAACTGTTGTACAGTATTTCTATTTATGTCCCCTTGTTTGTGCATTTCCATTAACACAACAGAATATAGTGTACTGATAGTAATGACTTTGCTTGTTTGTATTACATTTGCTGCGTAGAAGAATTCAGGCCACAGAGATCATGCTCTGTTGCCTTTAGTGGGCATTTCACAGACCTAAAGACCAAAAATGGAATCGGAGCATGATCCTACTCTGAGCTAGCTGATTAAAAAAGGTATCCAGTGGTTTAGAAGAGGAATCTAACTTAACCTTTTATTTACCAGTGTTATTAGCAAAATATTGTAAATTAACTCTAATTACTTTTATATTTTCTTTCTTTCTGTCTCTTCTCTCTTTAATTATTACTAAGCATGTCACACATTCACATATTTTTCTTTAATTAGGAGGGAGTATAGCCAGATGTCAACATGACATTTGTATAAATAATTGTTAGACATTTATTAAATGTGTGCTGGTATCTCACAAGTATTAGTACACTGTCTACAGTGTACAGATTTCTGGCAATGCAAACATGCTATTTCAAGAGGCAAGCACTGAACTGAAGTCTTAGCATTAATATGGTCAACTATTATTTAGCTGGAATAGTTATGGATATATTGAAAAACAATACATGGTTCTTCTTTCTCTCCATTGGATTAATAAGATTATATGAAATAATAGCAGAACCAGAGTACTAAAGAGAACACAAATGGTTTAAGATGTGTAAACAATCCCTAAGGAAGTCAAGTGTCAATAATATCTTGTTCCCATGCCAGTTGACCTCTTCCATGATAGTACAATCTTGACTTGTCCTCAAATTATGGGCCATATCCTTTAATGATTTGTTTCATATTTCTCTCAGATTGGCTGATAAATCCCTGTAGTCATAAAATTGAACTAGCAGGAATTGGAGCAAGTATTTAAATCTGTATTTTATGTGGGGCATCTTTTGGATGAGTTTACATAAACACATTTTTGTTTGCTCTAGTACTTTGGCCCTAGTACTTAGAAAAATCTAAACTTATAAAATAATGCAAATAAAGTATGCTTGGACAACTATGCTGAACATACACAAAATTGCACAAGTAGGTTAGAGGTTAGAGCAAACACGATATCTGAAAAGGAGTTATGTCCTTTAAAATACTTTATTTGAGATAGATGCCCACAAGAAGCAAAGTGGAGGGGGCTGCTCTTTGACATAGGGAGGAACATAGGATGCATGGTTTAAAATAATTGGTTGCTAGGGGAGGGTTATGGAGGGGCTTATAGGGGTGTTATAGGGGGATGCTACCCAAGGTAGGGGCACACTGGAGCTGGAGCACAAGGCAGAAAGGTTGTCATACCCTCCTTACTATAGGTTAGAGTGTTGGAACCTGAATGATCACGTGAAGTTCTTTGTCACAGCACTGGTGGGCATGGTAGTGCTTGTCCTTTCATTTATACATTAGAGTTAGACTCTAGGGGCTTGGGGGTCCTCTAAGATGGTGTGGCCTAATATTTCAACCGTAACAAGTCTTTTGTGTTTTTATTTAAAAAGAGGTTTTGGTGTTGGGGTTGGATTATAAATAAATCCCAGGTTGACCATGAGAGGGTCAAGGAGTTGTGATGTTATCTTCTTGTAAGGGTGTTTTACCTCTATTTTCAAAGCTCTCTGGTGTGCTGGTATTTATATGGCATGACTGACCTAGCTGTTATCAAAGTGTGAATGTGGGGGGATTTGCTAAGCATCTCAGTTACAAATTACAATGTTTCGTGATTTACTATGTATTATTTCCAATGAGGAAAACAGCTTTTCTTACTTAAAACCACTCTTCTTATCATCTCAAGTGAGAGAGTATTTAGTACATTTCCCCTGCACATTTGTAGAGATGTCTACCTTTGGACCAATTAAAAATACCATTTGCCTTTTTACCTGCTCATTAAGGTCCTATTTTCAAAGCTCTCTGGTGTGCTGGTATTTATATGGCATGACTGACCTAGCTGTTATCAAAGTGTGAATGTGGGGGGATTTGCTAAGCATCTCAGTTACAAATTACAATGTTTCGTGATTTACTATGTATTATTTCCAATGAGGAAAACAGCTTTTCTTACTTAAAACCACTCTTCTTATCATCTCAAGTGAGAGAGTATTTAGTACATTTCCCCTGCACATTTGTAGAGATGTCTACCTTTGGACCAATTTAAAATACCATTTGCCTTTTTACCTGCTCATTAAGGTCCTATAAATTACTGCTTTGTAATGTAGTTTTGTCTGACAGTGAAAATGTTAGCCTGTTTGATTAGATTCTTACTTCAATATAATTTGAAATAAAAAGAGTCTTGTGAGAAAGGGAAATCATTAAGAACAGCAATGTCACCTGCTGTGATTTTTATCAAGCTGTTATTCTTTCAGTATTCAAAATGGTTAAACACTTGCCTTTAGCTCTACAGATACATTTTATACATTTACAAGGTACATATTGTACCAAAATATATTAAATGGTTGCTCCAAGGATATTTGTTAACAATAATTAAATTAGCATAAACCTTCTAAGTTGTAGGTAGTGCACTAATGCTGAAAATAGTAACATAATGGTGTTAAAAATGTAATTAACAACTTTTATGTTGCTACTATCATCTTATATATCATAAATAACATATATATATATATATATATTTTTTATATATATATATATATATATATATATATATATATACAGTATCTTACAAAAGTAGGTACACCCCTCACATTTTTGTAAATATTTTATTATATCTTTTCATGTGACAACACTGAAGAAATGACACTCTGCTACAATGTAAAGTAGTAAGTGTACAGGCTGTATAACAGTGTAAATTTGCTGTCCCCTCAAAATAACTCAACACACAGCCATTAATGTCTAAACTGTTGGCAAAAAAAGTGAGTACACCCCTAAGTGTAAATGTCCAAATTGGGCCCAAAGTGTCAATATTTTGTGTGGCCACCATTATTTTCCAGCACTGCCTTAACCCTCATGGACATGGAGTTCATCAGAGCTTCACAGGTTGCCACTGGAGTCCTCTTCCACTCCGCCATCATGACATCACAGAGCTGGTGGATGTTAGAGACGTTGCACTCCCACACCTTCCGTTTGAGGATGCCCCACCGATGCTCAATAGGGGTTAGGTCTGGTGACATGCTTCGCCAGTCCATCACCTTTACCTTCAGCTTCTTTAGCAAGGCAGTGGTCTTCTTGGAGGTGTGTTTGGGGTCGTTATCATGTTGGAATACTGCATAGGAGCCCAGTCTCCAAAGGGAGGGGATCATGCTCTGCTTCAGTATGCCACAGTACATGTTAGCACTCATGCAGGCCCAGACAATGACACTCCCACCACCAAAAGTATACATCTATACTGAGGAAAGGTAGTTGAAATAATCCCTAAATGACAGATAAACGGATAAGGCACAAAGAACACAAAAACACTGATATGAGATGAAACCCTCAGTTTGAACATAAACAGTGATGCAGAGAGAGTGGAGGATGCATCTGGCAGCAGCAGGTAAATGCATATAGGGTGAAACAACACAACATATTATAGAAAACATATATACACATATAGACATATGTGTATATATGTTTGGTCTGGGCCTGCATGAGTGCTGCCGGCACTGGGGAGCTACAGTTCATTGAGGAAACCATGAATGCCAACATGTACTGTGACTGAAGCAGAGCATGATCCCCTCCCTTCGAAGACTGGGCCACATGGCAGTATTCCAACATGATAACGACCCCAAACACACCTCCAAGATAACCCCTGCCTTGCTAAAGACGCTGAAGGTAAATGTGATGGACTGGCCAAGCAAGTCACCAGACATAAACTCTATTGAGCATCTGTGCGGCATCCACAAACGGAAGGTGGGGGAGTGCAAGGTCTCTAACATATACTAGCTCGTTGATGTCATTACCGAGGAGTGGAAGAGAACTCAAGTGGCAACCTGTGAAGCTCTGGTGAACTCCATGCCCATGAGGGTTAAGGCAGTGCTGGAAAATAATGGTGGCCATACAAAATATTGACACTTTGGGCCAAATTTGGACATTTACACTTAGGGGTGTACTCACTTTTGTTACCAACAGTTTAGACATTAATGGCTGTTTGTTGAGTTATTTTGAGGGGACAGCAAATTTACACTGTTATACAGGCTGTACACTTACTACTTTACATTGTAGCAGAGTGTCATTTCTTCAGTGTTGTCACATCAAAAGATATAATAAAATATTTACAAAAATGTGAAGGGTGTACTCACTTTTGTGAGATACTGTATATACAGTGCCTTGCAAAAGTATTCACCCCCTTGAGTTTTTACCTATTTTGTTCCATTACAGCCTTAGGTTCAATGTTTTGTTAATCTGAATGTTATGTGATGGATCAGAACACAATAATCTAAGTTGGTGAAGTGAAATGAGAAAAATATATACATAAAACATTTTTTAGAAATAGAAAACATAAAATTGGCATGTGCATATGTATTCACCCCCTTTGTTATAAAGCCCACAAAAAGCGATGGTTCAACCAATTACCTTCAGAAGTTGCATAATTAGTGAAATGATGTCCAATCTAAGTGTCACATGATCTGTCATTACATATACACACCTTTTTTGAAAGGCCTAGAGGCTGCAACACCTAAGCAAGAGGCACCACTAACCAAACACTGCCATGACTATGCCAACTAGTAAGGGACAATGTTGTTGAGAAGTACAAGTCAGGGTTAGGTTATAAAAAAATACAGCACAGAGACCTATGATAACCCTGGAGGAGCTGCAGAGTTCCACAGCAGAGACTGGAGTATCTGTACATAGGACGACAATAAGCCGTACGCTCCATAGAGTTGGGCTTTATGGCAGAGTGGCCAGAAGGAAGCCATTACTTTCAGCTTAAAACAAAATGGCACTTTTTGAGTTTGCGAAAAGGCATGTGGGAGACTCCCAAAATGTATGGAGGAAGGTGCTCTGGTCTGATAAGACTAACATTTAACTTTTCGGCCATCAAAGAAAACGCTATGTCTGGCGCAAACCCAACACATCACATCACCCAAAGAACACCATCCCCACAGTGAAACATGGTGGTGGCAACATCATGCTGTGGGGATGTTTTTCAGCAGCCGGGACTGGGAAACTGGTCAGAGTTGAGGGAAAGATGAATGGTGCTAAATACGGGGATATTCTTGAGGAAAACCTGTACCACACTGTGCGTGATTTGAGGCTAGGACGGAGGGTCACCTTCCAGCAGGTCATTGACCCCAAACACACTGCTAAAGTAACACCTGAGTGGTTTAAGGGGCAACATGTAAATGTGTTGGAATGGCCTAGTCAAAGCTCAGACCTCAATCCAATAGAAAGCCTGTGGTCAGACTTAAAGATTTCAGTTCTATAAACACAAACCATCCAACTTGAAGGAGCTGGAGCAGTTTTGCAAGGAGGAATGGGCAAAAAAACCTGGGGCTAAGATGTGGCAAGCTCATAGAGACTCATCCAAAGAGACTTGGAGCTGTGATTGCCGCAAATGGTGGCTCTACAAAGTATTGACTTTAGGGGAGTGAATAGTTATGCACATTGACTTTTTCTGTTATTTTGTCCTATTTGTTGTTTGCTTCACAATAAAAAAAAAAAAAAAAATCTATAAAGTTGTGGGCATGTTCTGTAAACTAAATGAGGCAAATGCTGAAACAATCCATGTTAATTCCAGGTTGTGAGGCAACAAAACACAAAAAATGCCAAGGGGGGTGAATACTTTTACACTGTACTGTATATATATATATATATATATATATATATATATATATACATACATATTATTTGTAATAAATGTGACATCCGCTAAATCCTCACCTAAATAAAGTAATATAAATAAAAACAATATACCTTTATAACTGGCATACATGGCAACATATACATCCTTTGTCCTTTGCTGTGTGTGATGAGCCTTGCAGAGCTCAAAACTCTGTTTATTTATGACCACGACAGACCAAATAATACTTGAGGTTTGCTAAGTTAAAATAATGTATCAGAAGCTAGTTTCAAACTAAATGTAAATTAAGAGCAATGATAGTAAAAAAAAAAAAGCCTTATAACATGTTAAATAATTTTACTCATTTTTGTTATTGTTTACTATGAGGGCAATCCATTTTCTGTTTCATTGTACTGTCCCCTATGGTGTCATTATCTACTTGTGGTGATAGGCAGCACTGCTTTACTCCAACACAGTACACAAATAATGCTCACTCCCAAAGCTCCTTGCTTCATTCATGTCTGTCCAAGATTAAGTCTTATCAGTTCACAAATAGTAAAAATCTTCTTATATTTAGTTAGATACTGATATGGTCTTTGGTGGTTTATGACATACTACAGCCAATAAAGATAATATGACCACCATATTACTGCTGGTTACTTTATAAATTGTGATACCTGATAAAGATACCACCATACTATTGAGACATTATACACCACTGTGTTTTTGTTCTATTAATGCATATCTACAAACTGTTTAGTAAATTGTTCTCTTTATACACAGTATGACTGGAAACACCCTATAAGAATTGCTTCTTACAATTTTGCATTGTTTTCTGTTGAAGGATTACTGGAGCTGACCTGAATAAAGATTACATGATTTCAGCTACCAGTTACCTCATCTCCTTAAAAGTGGAGCCTCCTCCCAAGCTGTGTGCGAACCTCTCTGGGTCTCCTCTTATCACCATTCAACTGACCCACATTCTGGTGAGTAAGAACACCAAGACTTTCAAATGTTGAATGTTGCTAGATTTTCTGTGAATATTTTTCAATTAGGTTTTTCTCTATTATGAATTGTGACCAGCCATATAACATGTTTTTTTCTTAAAGGGTAAATTCCACCGAAAATTAAGTTCCTTTCATATTAAAGAAAACTTCTAGAGAAGATTCAGTATCTTGTAAAACTGTAACTAATTCTGGTACACATTTAATTTGCAAAGCATATTCCTTGATTTGTTGTTATAAGGGCTATCAAGGGGCAGTTTTAGAATTTAAGAAGTAGCCAAAATCACTCTCTTTGAGGTTAATTGCACAATTTTTTGGCAACATTTTAATGCTATTACACATGTGATTCATAATGTATAATGTGGGACAATGACATCTCACGATGTAATGTAATAATGCATTATGCTATGATGTCACTGATGATGTCAGTCATTAAATACCAACATGTCAGATATAATTGTAAGCTTTATAGAGTTGGTACTAAAGAAACATGGTGGCTACTTTCATGCTCTGTTTTGATTCCATATTTTAACATGTATCATTGTTTCTATTACTGTTCAATATCAACAAAAGTTATGCACTATACGTCTTAATTTGTATGTAACATTACCCTATAATCTTATCTTCAGATGAAGCATGATATGCGGTGTGATTACATTTTTTGGGCCCATCTAATGGATGTGTGTTTTTATCATTATTTGATTTCTACTGATTGTTTTCTCTCCAAAAGCAAAAAACATCCGGTGGCGATATTTATAAATGGTGCCCTGTTTATTGAAACACTTTATTAAAAAGCCAAAGGAAACATGGTTTGCATTAAAAGACTTATTGGATAATGGTGTAAGCATAAAACGACCATTTATACTCAGGAAACAGGGAATTTAAGACTGGGATCAAGCAAGGTCTGCAAGTTATCAGTAAACAAGATACAAAAGTATTTCCACTTCACATTAGAACTGCATTTAAAAGCTTATAGGACAAGTGTAAACAATTTTCATGTTAAACTTATTTTTTAGTTCACTATTATTTAACATTAAAAATACATGTAAAAATAGCAGCAAAGCAAAGCTTTTGCCAGACATTTAATCTAAAAATAAAGTTTACCTTATTAATGGCCACTGTTGTACCTCTCCCTGCCACATTGTTCTGGGTCTTGAGCACTTATGAAAGGAAGTTGAAAGATTTAATCTCAGAAGGCATTGATCAAGGCTTACCAAGACAACTTAAATAATTCTATCTGATTTGAAATTGCCCAACTTCCTTTTGAGCAGTGCCCAGGAATCAGAATAATGCGAGATGAGGAGGAGCACAGCAGTGGCCATTAATGAGGTGAGCCAAAATAGGTTTAACATGAAAAACTGTTTCACTTCCTTTTACTCTACCATTGCAGTTTAATCTGGTTAGGCTAGTATTCTGTGGAAGTTTCTTTTTGATCAAAATTCGGAATTTCCATGTCAGAGAACTGGAGCTCGCTTATGAGGTCCTGGTAAGATTTTACCATTCTGTAGAGCCACAGAGAGTATTTTTTTGTCACAAATTGATCTGAAAATATTGGATACTATCAATACTTGTGTAGCGCAAGATGGTTCCATGGCTGAATTAGTTTGGAAAACACTAGGTTAGGTAGTTGTGAATTTAAAACTGTATTTTCACATTTTATATATATAATATCTGTTTTGACATATTTATTCACGTTTTCTTTTACTAACATGTGCCCTTGAAATGAGTGCCATATTAGATATAATTTGCAAATCAGAAGCAACATATCTACTGGGCCAGAAGGCCAATTTATAGACTCTATTACTTTCTATCACATGCTTTCTATTACTTTCTATCACCAACAGCCTCGCAATGATCGCCGAAGATTCTTGGAACACCAACAAAATTAATGTCGCACACAATCACCATTACCTGCCTTACAATCTTATTGCCATCATTTTTTGACGGGCAAGCTGCTAGTAAAGTATAGTTGCCAGTACTTGTTGCTTTGTTTAGCATGAGACCGGCAGTTAAGAGTTTTTGGAGCCCAATGTGGCTAATATCAGGGTAATCTTGTTTTTAGCTGTGTGTATGTGTACTTTTAAGATGTTTTCATACATTCTATGATTGAATATACTATTGTACCTCAGTAATATATGTTTTTGGGAAAGGAACCCATTTATTGTAGGGCAATTAGCCAGCTTATGGGGCACACCACAGCATTTCAGATAGGAGGTCTCTAAAATGGGACACAGGGATGTTGTGACTTGGATTTGCATGGTCCAACCTGGAATGTATGGAGCACCACTTTGTGGAGTAAAGATAATTCCTTTTTTTTTTAAAAAAAATTCCTGTTTTTCTAAAAGTTGACCCAGATCAGCATAGACGGACAGATTTTTGCCCCTGTTTTGTAAGTAAAGAGTAAAGCTAAATATATTTTTGATGATTTTTTTTAATTACTAGCTAACCTAAATGCATCACATTTCACAATATAAAAAAGTTTCCTTATTTATTTAGACTGATTTCTATTGCTATATATGCCTAGTGTTTTGGATACTGTGCTACTACTCATTGCATTTTCTTACAAGGGTTAACTATAGTTCTTGGGTGGAATTTCTCATTATTTATTCAGTATAACATTTGGGTGGGTTGTAAAGGGACATTTCCTGGTGGTCCAGTAGTAGGTTCCCTGGTGGTCCAGTGGTTAGGACTTGGTGCTTCCACCGCTGTCAACCTGGGTTTGATTTCAAGTCAGGGAACCAAGAGGTCACACCACCCAGAAGCCAAGTAGGGTTGGGCCTAGTCAGTATTGGGATGGGAGACCACCTAGGAATACCAGGAGCTGTATGCTGTGCCCACTGGAGAAGGAACTGACAACCCACTCCAGTATCTCTGCCATGAATATGTCATGGGCATAAATATGTTCTTGTGTGCTATGGTCCATGAGGTCATGAAAAATCGTAAACTACTGAATGACACACACAAAAAAAGGGACATTACGTTTTATTTGGGAGATGTTCAGCTATGGAGGATCAATTTTTTAGACAATCCTAAATTTACTCTGTTCTTTTTTCTTTTGATTGTTGACATACCAGATTATATCAATGTGACTGAGAAAGGTTTCAGATTTATAACAGAATGCGCTTTATGCTGGGATCTACCACCGCATATTGTGCATTGTGCGGTAATGACAAATGTATTATTATTTAACCACTTCTTTACACATCGGGAAGAGTAGTGCATGTCTCAAAAAGTAGTGCATGCGTAGGAATAGTGCATGCATACTAATTAGTTTCTCTGAGGGGGAAACCTGGACCAGTGCAACTCAACTGATGTTTTTGTGCCAGGTGGGAGGCTATTACACAAAATAAAGAATACAGGAGTATCTGCACATGAACAAAAATTATTGTTAAAAGATAAGAAACAAAGGTCTATTGTAAATGGAACATACTCAGATTGGACTAATGTGATAAGTGGAGCACCGCAGAGTTTGGTACTAGGTCCTCTTTTATGTTTAATAATAATTTAGAAGTACTGTTAGAAAGTAAAATCTCTATATTTGTGCAAAGTAATTAAATCAGACCAGGATGTGCTTCCCTTTCAAAGGGACTTGTATAGGTCAGAGGAATGCACAGACAAAATGGCAAATGAGATTTAACACAGAGAAAAGTAAAGGTATGCATTTTGTAAAGGAAATTAAACAAGCAATGCACTCAGTGTCAGGCAGCACCAGCAAAGACAAATTAAATCTTGCATGCATTAAGAGTGATGTAGAAGCAAGGGATGCAAGTATAATCCTGCCACCATATAAATTCCTGCTAAGACCTCTTTTGGAAAATGGAGTATAATTTTGTGCACAACATAAAAAAGGGACATTGTAGAGCTAGAAAGGCACTCCGACTTTAGGGCGCAGGTCAAATGTGTGGCGACAAATGTGCGCACATAAAAGAGTTCAAGTCAGAAGTCAGACACTGTCTCCACCATACATACAGCAGAGCCCAGTGTCTCTTAGCTGGTACAGTGGATCACTGGAATATGCTCTGCTCCCCCAGTATTTTTTGGATTTTTTTCCGCATTCTTTTAACAAGGGACATTACACCCACCCGTTTAACAAATACAGTATTACGTAGAGGATATTATGCAACAAAATAATTAAATCACCATAAAGGAAATAGCACACAGTGGATATGTTTCATCTGTGCAATGTGATCTCTTTCATATGGAAGTATTAGGTCCCCAGACTGCAAATATACATCCCTCAGTGTATCTAATATAATCACATTGATACATAATGAGTTAATAATGCATGGTAGGAGGTAGTAGGTGGTTTGAGAACATGCAGTAGTAGAATTAAAGGACACGGTTGACATATATAGTGCATGCATGCTCTACCTGCTGGTTTGCTGGCAGAATGTAGACAGGAGATGACCCAACTCTGCAGGGCTCTTTTGGGGGCTCAGGTTGTGTGACAGTCACAGTTTAACAAATACAGTATTTCATTATCTGCAATCTCAGTCCTGCACACACATGGCCTATGCATGCACACTGTGTGGCTGGATGTACTATCACACACCTCAGACCCCTAAACCTAACACCTAACACACCTAAACCTAACACTTAACACTCCTAAGCCCACCCAAAGACCCCTAAACCTAACACTGAATACCTCTAAGCCCACCCAAAGTCCTTAACTTAACTCCTGCGTGCAGATATAGGTGGCGCTACTTTCGGGCGTGCTTTTGTGGGTTCGTGCATGCGTCGCGCAAATTTTTCTCGCGCTGGAAAGTTGAGCTACTAGCTAGAAAAGGTCCAGAGAAAGGCTACCATATTAATAAGGGAAATGGAAAGATTGAACTATGAAGAGTGGTTAACCAAATTAGATATATTTTCTATAAAAAAGTGCTTACCACTTGATATCATTACTGTGTATAAACAAATCCAACATCAGTATAAGCCTTTTTCAGGTGAATTGTTCTTGCTATGATGTTACAGTTGAAAGTCACCCTTTGAAATTAGAAGAAAAAAAAATCACCTTAAAGAAAGAAAACTAGAATAGAAAGGATATGGATCCAGACTACAATCCGATTCCCAATTTTTGGAATCAGGAAGGATTCTCTCTCCCGAATGTAACAATTCACAGTGTTTCAAAGGCTTTTTATTTTTTTGTTTGCCTTCCCCTGGTTTAATTGACAATTCATAAAATGTAAAGACTTGAGGTGATCTAAAAACTTGATGAACTAAAAGTTTTTTTCCAATCTAAACTACTATGGACCCTGTGCTAATCGAGCAGTGTACTATAAATTGCAATATAACCATAAATTGGCTGCAGTAGCTTTTTCCCCCTACCTTACTCATTTATGTTAACCTTTTAACTCTCACTATTATGGCACTCAGCCCACATCCGTAAATCCTGCCTTGTCCACAAGAGATTTCTGTGTTCACTGAGTATATGATACCAAACCAAGCTTTATGGATGAAAAATGGCTCTAGGAACCAACAGGAAATGAGTATGTCATGAATATTATAATGAGTGAGAGAAAGTTTGTAACTTCTGCAAGAAACTATATACCGTATATATATATATATATATATATATATATATATATATATATATGTATGTATATATATATATATATATATATATATATATATATATTTAGTTGATTTAAATACACCATGCATTAGAGCATATGTTTATAGTGCACATGGCTTCCTGATATGTATTAACCCCTTGAGTACTGGGTTGTGTGTTACCCTTTCATGTTATATAATGAAACAGACATAATAAAATATAATATTTTTTAGTTACACATATTTTTATATTGGACTGTTGAGTGTCAAATAATGTTGAACTTTCACCATTTTCTATAGTTTTTTTGGTCTCGTTAACTGCTGCTGTGGCACTCCGCAATTCATTTAAAACAATTTGCGAGTGGTCTTTGGTACCAGTAATATTTTCTTCAGCTTTTTAATGTTACGGCAACCGCCCTGATTTGCGAGTGATCCGTAAAGTCTTATTAGCATAGGGTGTTGGTGTAAAAGTCTAGTGGAATAACTCTGAATATTTTGTCAATGCCAAAAGTAATGGAAAAGTTTGCTGTCATTTTCGGCTTTGGCTTGCCGTAGTTACTCGTACCAGTTCTCTCACAATGTTTCAGAGATCGGTTATTAACATAGCTAGGGAAATTTACTTTGCACTTAAACATGGTGTAATTGGCACTATAGGGGATTAGTATGGAAGCCTATGTCACTAAGTAAAATAGGTTATTTCAGGGTCCAGCTGAAACATCAACATTTATTTACTTTTTTTTTCTAATTAAAAACTAGCTTAATTGCTTTTTCCTTGATGAATTATTCTCTTAGACACAGAGTTTTCAAACATATATTTTTTTCATTGTACAGTGGCCCTTTAATAATTATTCTGTGCGCCAGCTAAATCTTTTTGGTTATTTAAAGGAGAGCTCTGTACTCTTTTGACATTTCAGATTTCTATTGGCTACTGAGAGGGAGGTTTCAATGACAACGATATTGTGTTTAGGAGAAATTTGAGTCAGTGCCATATAAAAAGTCTTTAGGAATAAAATAACATTTGCGTAATTTTGGTCTGACAAACTCACATTTCTGTTATGTAAACAGTAGAAAGTTCTAGCATACTGGGAAAATTGCCCAAGAAAAATGTTTGTAATGTTGCCAAATGTGTTGTCAATATCTATAGGCATTTTGAAAAATCCTGTTTGCATTTTGATAGCAAATATAACCTAAATTTACTTTGGCTTAAATTAAAAGCAAGATCTGAATATTCATTCTTTTTCAGAGTATTTAAACTTTGAAGTAGTCAGACTACAAGTGAATGAGAGAATAGAACATATATAATTATAAGAAAATATTAAAACACATACATTGTGTTAATCATAGTATATCAGTGGTTCTCATTTATACCCTGAAGTCCTCACTAATGAATGAAGTTAGATATGAAAATAATATTGTTAAGCTAAAAGCATTATAAAACTGAAATATGAAGTATGTATGTTAATTAATATTTTGATTGTCATATTTTTGCTCCAAGCACCATCAGCTCTGTGATGGCAGAAATAGCATTTACTTAATACAAAACCTATATACAGAGTGTACATTTCAAGGTAGATCCACTACCTTTACAGGTTATTGAGCCTCGTCTTGAATACCTCATAGATCATACATTTATCAGCACTAAGTATTAGGTCCTCTCCTTTTTAATATATTTATTAATGACTTAGAAGTTGGATTGAAAAGTAGTGTCTCCAATTTTGCTGATGACACTAAGTTGTGCAAGGTAATTAAATCAGATTATGATGTACTTTCTTTCCAGAGGGATTTGCATAAGTTAGAGAAATGGGCGACTAAATGGCAGATGAGATTTAATACAAATAAATGTAAAGTTATCCATCTGGGAAGGAAAAATAGCCATGCAATTTATAATCTTAATGGAGCAAATCTAGGGGTATCAGATATTGAAAGGGATTTGGGAGTGCTTGTGGACAACCACCTAGGTAACAGCGCTCAAAGCCAAGCAGCAGCTGCAAAGGCAAATTAAATATTAGCATGTATTAAGAAGGGTATAGAAGCAAGGGAAGCAAATATAATTCTGCCACTATAAAAAATCTCTAGTACACCCTTATTTGGAATATGGAGTACAATTTTGGGCACCACTTCATAAAAAGGACATTTTAGAGCTGGAAAAAGTACAGAGAATGGCAACAAAACTAATAAGGGGAATGGAGGGGCTAAGTTATGAAGAAAGACTAACTAAATTAAACTTATATTCTCTAGAAAAAAGGCATCTAAGAGCGGATATGATTACATTATATAAATATATACAGGGTCAAAACAAGGCTTTGTCAAGTGAACTTTTTGGGCCAAGAAGTTTTCAGCTGACAAGAGGACCTCCTTTGAGGTTAGAAGTAAAAAGATTTCACCGTAAAGAAAGAAAAGGGTTCTTCACAGTAAGGGTAGTTAATCTGTGGAATCCTCTACCAGAGGAGGTGGTGACAGCGGATTCAATAGATAACTTTAAAAAGGGATTGAATATATTTTTAAATAAAAAGGCCATTCAGGGTTATCCTGCATAATTAGAGAGGGAGTATTGCTCCAGGGAGGAATCTGATCACCAGTATCTGGGGTCAGGAAGGATTTTTTTTCCCTTTTGAGACAATTGGCTAAGTTTAATTGTTTTTTTTTATTCTTTTTTTTCTGTATGCCTTCCTCTGGATCAATGAACAATTAATCTGCATATTGCAGATCAGAGGAGATCTAAAAAAGGTTGAACTTGATGGACTAAAAGTATTTTTTCAACCTCAATTACTATGTAACTATGTAAACCAACATCCATATGAAAAACTTAACACACTGTTGTATAGACACTACAGCTAAGGTAAGTATGTGGAGATAATTTACCATGTTGCTCATCTCTTGCCACGGAAGACTGAAAGACACACACCTGAGTATGGACAGAGCTAAATGACAGTATAATCTGTTGAGATTTCATTTGTATCATTACATAATCAAATTACCTCTTACAAAATAACATGTAGCCTCACTCATATCAAAAGTACAGACAAGTCTTGAAATACCAGGCAACTAATCCATGCATTGGAGAAACGTGCATTTCAGTCTCCTAGATTACGTTAGTGCAGTGACACTAAACTCCTTAGGCACAATGATAAAGTAATCTACTTCTTGATTACACTATAATGCTTTGGAAGACATGCCACTTACTTTGCAAACAAACCTAAACAGAACAGACAATGATAAATAATATGCTTTTATAGGGTGGTACCCAATTAGTGTGCACTTTATTGGCCCATGCTGTTAATAACATGTACTCTGCAGAACCGCCGGCTGCCCATGCTCTGACTATGATTTGGTAAGCTGACTTTTTTGTATTGCAGTGCATGTGTACTACATTGAACCTAACAGAAGAGTGGTATTTGAAAAAATGTAATTCATTCCACCTTGAATGAAGACTTTATTGAACACAGAAAAGTTATGTGTACTTAGATCTTTTTTGTAGCGCAAGTGTAAGTAATGTAAAAAAAAGAAAATAAATCACTCCTGTATTAATGTGTTGTTGGCTTTTAACAACGCTTCAATGGCTTTGTTTTTGTTGATTTCCAAGTGGCTAGTATTTGTTTAAGATAAGAACCAACTTGGATTATTGGTATCCAAGGTGTAGACATTTTCTTGCATTGATTATTCCTTGTATCATAGGCATTATGCTACATATATTCTACAAAATGCTTGGTAGAATAGTATAACTAAAAAAAAATTACATAATTTCTTAACCTTTTAACTAAAAATGTGTTTCAAGCATCCATAGAAAAGTGGTTAAACAGTTGCTTAAAGAGCCAGATTACCCATGACACAGCAAGGTCTATAGTGCCTCCCCAACTTAAAGACCCTGTCCCAATAGGGAATAAAAACACTTATCACTTGTTTGTGAGGTACAGCTGGCCACAGCCATTTATTGATAAACATATAAATAACCTACAACAGAGGAGGAGAAGCCCGGCCCATGGCGGTAACCCTATACCTTAAGCACGCGCTTAGGGGCCAACCTTTTCTCAAATGGCACACCCTCCTAGGGTAGGTATGCCCCCTTTTCCACCACTGGGCCTCGTAACTTCCCTACGGCATCGCCGGACAACTGCTCTACAGCAAAGCTCCCCCAGCCAGGGCCAAGGCCAGATGTGCCCCTTCCTTAAACTGTAACATTAGAAGCTTCAACCCAATCTCTGTGAGATGGACCCCGTTGCGCATAAAAAAAGCATCGGCATCATTACCTTCCAATTCATTGTGCCGCAATGCTAACCAGACATAAGCCTGTTAACTTAATGCTTGACTTTTTCAAGACTTGCAAGGCTCCCTGGCATTTCTCCACGCCTTTCTCTTTACCATCTCAGACCACACCGCCTTAATGCCAGGGAACTTGCTCCTCCATTCCTCAATATCCTTTTTCATCTCCCTCACCAAACGCTTAATCGGGGTATGCCCCAGGCCGTTACCTCCTGGATGTATCAATAACATATCCTAAGCAATGGGTGAGCAATTCCAGGGACCCACTCGGTTGCCTCCATTTCATTCCCCCGAACGCCGCACCAGCAAACTTTCCACTCCTTGTTTGGTACACCCAATTGCAAGCCGTCACAGGACACTGTAGGGACCGCTCCGCCCAGTAGATATATGAATGGATGATCACCCACAGCTTCACAGCTTCAGTCGGCTTGCAATGGAGTGCATCTGTTAATACGTGGTAGTGGACGGTCTGATGTACAGTTTAAAAAGGGTTGATTTCCAAATTCCAATTCTCTTAAGCATCTCAGCTGGCAGACCCAATCCTGCTGCTTCAGTGGCAGCACCTATTCTGAATGAGTGCATCCCAACTCTCCAAACATTATTTCAACCCTTAGAGAACTGGAAGCAGGAAAGTGCCCGACCATCAGCATGTATCAGAAATTGCCCAGGTTCCAGTGGCCGCTGCCTCAGGATTTGGTTAACACATTCAAAAGAAGCCAAGGGAAAAAGCTGTACAGAACAGGAAGGCTTCATATTCCATGTAACAAACTTTCACCATCACTGAAAAACACAGCAACAAGGAAAACGTTATAAGACGCCTTTTGTCCTCCTTACCATTTTCCTGTGCTAACCGTTGTAGCACCCGTCTTACAAAGAAATCCTTGGTCAGATCCTTTTGCCCGGCTAGCTGGAACATAAAAGCTAGGGCCGTACCTGCCTTCCCACCGACGCGACAACAGGATTGCCAACCTTTTTTCATCCGATCCTGCACCACCTGCCATAACCACCATATGCGTCCACTTATACCATACTTTCTTGTATGCTGTCCAAGTCACCGGAGCCAAAGACCTCCTTATCAAGGCTACCATCTCTCTTTCCCCCGAGTTCCCAAAGCTTCGTCGAAAACTGCTCCCCTTCTGTCCTCGCTCCCGGGGCCAGCTGCCTGAACCTCTCCCACTGAAAGTGAGATAGAGCTTTAGCGACACCATTTTGGAACCCGGGAACATGGTACGTCTGATAACAGGCACAGATGAGGATGTGATGTTGTTAATGGTGTGTGCCACCGCCATGTTATCCGTAAAGAACACAACGTGCTTATCCTTGATCTCCTGACCCCATATCAACACTGAGACCACTATAGGAAACAGCTCGAGGAACGCTAGCATACTACCTACCGCCGAAGAAAGTGCAGAAACCGTGCGCTTCTGATGCGTCCGTGAAGAATTCCAAAACAACATTAGATTGCACGTCTGTTGAATGTATCCAAAAACGTTAGCCACACTCTGGCGTCCTCCTACATGGGTGCTTTAATGATGACAAAATGTTGCACGTGTCGTATGCCCGTCGTGGCTAACGACATCCGTCGATAGAATATTCTTCCCATGGGTATAATCCTGTAGGCAAGTTCAATTTTTCCAGCAGCGACTGCAACCTCTTAAGTGTTATTATATGCGCTGTTGTTAACTCTGCCAACTCGGACTCGATTACCGCAACCTTTTCCAACGGCATACTACCTTACATCAACTGTGAGTCGATGGTGGTACCCAAGAAGTGGGGCCCTCTGTCTTGTTTTTCGGCCACGGTATCCCAAATGAGCCCACTATCCTGGTAAATGTCGCAAATATGTGCTCACATACAGTATCTCCTGGTTCCTGGGGCCGACAAAGAGGAAGTCGCCGACGTAGTGTACCGTTCTCTCATATCACGATTTCTGCACTGTCACCCATTGGATAAATGTGTTAAAGGCTTCGAAATATGAGCATGAAATCGAACACCCCATCGGTAGGCAAAGGCCCAAGTAGTACTGCTGTTAAAACAGGATGTCTGCCACTGCTAGGAACAGGGCTACCCCAGATTAAAACCTTTATCCACCTTCCTCAGGTACCTCTCTCCTCCTGGTCAACATATCTGGGAGACAGAATGACACACACAAGGTATGATATCAAAGTGTCTCTCTTTAATAGGCATTATGGCAGAACATTATATAAGGCATAGCCCGCCCACCATTTGCATTGTTATTAAAGGTACATGCTGACTTTACGTGGTCACTTATGCAGGGTCAACATTTACACGTCTTGCCATGTGTACATAAATGTTGTGGCATGTAGGTAGCGGTTCCTATGTGCATGCACTAGATAAGAAACTTACAAGGGCCTGCTGACACAATAAAAAACTGCCTTTATGTAGCATTGTGGTCACAAAAAGGTCAAGTAAAATGTTAACCCTTTCATTATACCTCAACAACTGCCCACCTAAGTGAAACCCCAGCAGATGGTGACTAGTCGGGTGCACTAGGAGAAGCCGAAATGCGGACTTGATATCCACTTTCGCAATGATTCAAAGGACAACGATAACACTAAAGATATATCCTTGTCAATTGCGTCGTTGACTGACTTCCCTTTCGGATAGGATAAGTGATGGATGAGCCTAAACTTTTCTTCATCCTTTTTTGGTACCACCCATAGGGGGGATATCCTAAGGTTGGGGATAGGGGTTCCTGATAGAGACCCACTATCCTACCCAGTCTTACTTCCTTCCGTGGACCGTGCTGACTGCTCGCACACACGCCCCATCCCAATAGATGCACCCGGACCAGTCACGGGGCACCGTCCAATAACCAGCCGGCAGTAATCCCAGCCCTATCAAGGTCACCTCTCTACAGTACCTGCAGGTCCTACCTTGGGGACTTTGTGATTCATTTATTTAATGTAAATACCTTGTGAAGTTTGCAAGCTGCAACTTCAATAAATAAATAAGGAATAACACTGATGCTTTATAAATAAGGAAACAAATGGCAGCAGATGCAATTATAATAACATATAGGATGGGAAAAACACCTTGTTGATCTTTTCAAGGATTGGAAACTATACAAATGTTGCCATTTCAAAATGCCAGATGTACTAGGATTCTAGGCGAAATGCTAACATGTGCCGTGCATAATAACTATATGATTATTAGTTGGTAAGCAAATATATTTTGCATAGTGAAATAAAAGGATTTGTACACAGGCCTGTTAAATGTCATCTTTTTTTAAAAATAAGGTAGTACTAATTAACAACAAGCAAACAATATACAGTATATACAGTATCAGTTATATAAGGAGCTTATAGGCTTGAAGAAAATAAAAGTGTGAGTACCACTACATAGGGAATACAAGAACTTTAAAAAGTGTAATAATTGAGTAACAGTAAGTATTTGCTACTGTTGTAATCAGCTACTGACTATGGGAATGCCCCTGATCTCTATATTTTTTTTTGAGCAATTAATGTGGCTTTATGGAACATTAAGAAGAAATATTTATAATACCTATAATCAGATTGGCTATTTTAATGTGTTTGTCTGATAAGTGGCTTACTATACGAATATTGACACTGGAATTATCAGTGAAAAAAGACACTCACTCAGATCACAAGATTACTTTCTATTCCTTATTGTAAGGGTTAATACCTGTTAAATAGCTGATACTTACTCATACCCACAGTGCAGTTACCGTACACGTAACTCCATAAAATAATTCTACACCATATTTACTTGGAACTCATTACCTCCCTCCTTCTAAACCAGATGTATGTTGCATTTAAATGGAACGTTTTAACGGTCTGATTTTATTATTGTTAATACTATGATAAATAAAGGTAAAGTTTTAGCAATGAATTGTATCCTATACCAGATCTGAACTTTCCCAAAATTAAGATATGATTAGCATAGGGCTGAAAAATGTGTTTTCCTTTTCCTTGTCTTTACTATGTTACATATTTATGGAGTACATTTATTTTATTTGGTATTTACCCTAAGAACAGCATGATCCTTTCTACATATTTGACTTAATTATTAACCCCTCACACTGCCAATCTGAGTATATTTTTGTTGCCTATCCAGTGGTCCTTCTATCAGATTAAGCAGCCCCAGTCTTCATTATGCAGTGTGCTCTGTATAAAATGCTTTAGCCACTAGCTTGCTCCTCCTGAGTATACTAACTTCTGTCAGAGTATCAATATGTATGAACACTCCTTGATAGGCTGCATTAACATTTTATCAACAGATTTGTTACTGTCCTTTATCTGCTCCCTATAAAAATGCTATATTAGTGCTAAGGTCACTTTGGATTAGTCAGAATAATTTTGTCTAAATCTACCATCAGCAAAAAGACATTTGAAGAAGATGAAAACAACAACCCCCTTCTAAATGTAGATACAGTGTCCTCTATGCAATAAACAAATCAATTATTAATAGAATATCTATTGCTGTGTTATTTTGTTCACAAACACATTGTACAGCATAAATAGTTGTATTTTTAGTTCACAGTAAGGAGTGTGTGAAGTAGGTAATTTCTAGTTCTTATTTGCTTTTTTCTATAAATATAAAGCCCCTAGATCCTTGCATAAAATATGATAAAACAAGCTGTAATTTAAGTGCTTATTTGTTTTAACCTTTGCTGCAAGGGACTTGACTTGGAAAGATGTTGTGGGTGGATAATTACCAATATAGTCTTATAGAACAAGTCAAGAATAACATTATGTGCTGTCTACTGTGAACTGCTGTTTCAACAAAGTAAACCTTTCTAAACATGTTTAGTGATAAATCCAATGTATGACCAGTCTCCACATCTGGAATAATATTTTGTGTAGATGAACAAAGGAAAAAGATGATAATTTATAACTATACAATAACTGAAAACTATTGTACTTCAGTGAAATAATTTTACAAATAATTTTGCCTACCAACGCAATTTTCTATATATCAATCTAATTGGGAACCAAAATACATAAAAAAGGTAACCAGCAACAATTTATAAGTAATCCATCACCACATATTTTTTTAACCCTGGGATTAATCCATCCAAAGCCTGCAGAACATTACTTTTTTAAACTTTATTTTGCATACTCATGTGAATGGGTTGAATTAAAGCATATAATCCTTCTAAGGCTCTCTTGGGCAATGAAGAGCAGAAAGGTTGCCATGTTTTTAGTTACAAAGGCAATGTATCAACCCATTCTCTGTTTGCGTTTTAAGCAATAATCCATTCCTTATGTTAAGTATTTCGAATGAAGTCATAGCATATTTTGTGCTGGGTACAAAATGTCAATTTTGGCTTTGGTCACAGACACATGGTAAACTCAGTCTTCTGAATGTGAAAAATGTACTACTCAGTGTATCCAAGACGTACCTGAAATCTCAATTCTTTATTCTGAGTCCTAGCTCAATGCCTTGTCTCTTGTTAACCTCTGAGAAGGAGGGGGATGATGGAACTTGAGATCTATAGCTTGTTGTCTGTACTGGATAACAGGATACAATATACATTATACATATCACGTAAAACTGTTTTCTTGTAGAATTGTCTTGGGAATATGCTTCCTAAAACAGCAAATGGTCATGGAAGTTTGTATTGTGTCTTAGATTTAGATTTAGATATAGTTCCAAGTTGATAGCATGTTTTTTTTAGTTGAATGGGGCTGTGCAAATAAGAAGCCCCAAAAATGTATGTGTTGTGGGTCAAATTGTACATTACGCATTCATTAAATATATTTTATTCCTCTCCAACTACTAGTACATTTAACAAATCTGCTCACAGTTTAAGATCTGTGGGGCATTCCCCTTTCTGCTATAGAAAATTAGCTCACTGACTAATATAAGAGAGTTTGGATGGATATTAGGTGGTGCAAAGCAACAGGGCCCTTCTATTAGAGGGGACCCTGCGCTAAGTTCTCTTCTTTTTTGTTATATATTTCTCTGCATCCCCTGGTGCTGGATGACAGAGATAGAAAAACAGCAAGGAAGGAAGGTAAGGGGGTATCTGCTTTTAAGGAGAGAATTTGCTTTTGGGAGGGGATCTGCTTTGGGAAAGCATCCTGTGAGGGAAACTGCTTTATGGAGTGGTCATGGCAGGAAAGTGGCTATGGTAGTAGGTTTTTTTATTTTGCGAGTGGCACCAGGGGTGGGGTGAGAAGGTGGCACCAGGTGGTGCCATCCATTCACTAGTTCCGTCACTGAAAGAAACAAATGAAATACTTGTGATGTAATACTATATACTGTCTTTAGGTCATTACTTAATTGCTGCCCGAAAATCATGTTAAAAATAATGTAGAGTTTCATAAATTACATTTTGATGTAATGCACCATAATACTTTGTGTCATGAGTTATGTTAAAGGGATATGTAGGTTTCCTGGATTATGAATGCATCTGATAGAGGAGAATTAATAGTATATGAAAACAATTTTTTGCTTGAAAAAATACCAACCTAAACATTTAAACACTTATCTTGAAGTTAGCAAAATCTATTGTCATTTCTGACAGTTTAAAATGAAGGTTAACACCCCCTCCATAATTTGTTTTGGCCAATCCGGTTGGATGAAAGATTTGAGACCTAGCACTATGTTAGTTGCTATGGCAACAGATCACAGCATAGACAGGAAGCAGGGTTGAGTCATATCCCAGCAGTGACTGGGAGGCTGACAACACTGCTCTACTATTGACTGAGCAGGCAAGAGCAGGTAAATAGTGGGTAAATATTGCTCTCCAAATGATGCATGCTGATTGGGTGCGGATCAGGAACGTGTGTAGACACCCACTGGGGGTGTCAACACAATCATTAGAGGGATTTTTAGATATTAATAATAATACAATGTTTTATGAAATGTGCTGTATACATATAGGCTGCTTTTTGCCTATAGAGTGCAGAGATGTATTAATCCAGCTCACTTAGATATACCTTTAAGTTATTGCAGATAAGAGAAAATATATAAATCATGTTGCATAATATGAATGTGCCTTACCTAGTATATGTACTATGAGGTAAGTAGCCCTTGTACTGTGTAGTGGAGCTAGTGAATGGAGGTTCCCGGTGCAAATATTTTTTGTCGTTTTGGGCCCCTTCTACTCCTGGCCTCCTTCCAGTGCCTACTCATTATATATTCCTGCTTGTACTTGTAAACAAGTCATCAAAAAGGAAATAGCGGAGGACAACTCCACAATTGCAAGCCTTTCCACTCTCCCACAATGTTCATGGTGCTGTGATTCCTCTCTGCAAAGAATACCATGCCCTAAGCAAAAAAAAAGATTGAAGCCCACTTCTTTAGAGGATGGTCTTTATAGTACGTCTCAGGAAGTGGGTAACGTGATGACCATCAAATAGCTCTATCACTCTGTGTAGGATCGTCGGTACTATTGGTCACTAAATTGCAAAATTGATGCTATATGGAGCACAGGAATTTGGCTCCTAATGAATTGAGGATTGTGAAAGGGAATAAAAAGAATCCCCGGATTGCCTTTAAAACAGCACGACTGGGATTAAAAGGGAAGCCTTTCAGAGCGGGACACGTAATAAGTTAAAGCTTTTAAGTGATTTAACACTAATAGCAACTCTGCAAATGCCAATATTAGCATGAAATTGACTCATTCCTATTTCCGAAGATGAGGAAAACAGAGGCTTTTCATTTATAAGTACAGTTTTAGTTATGCCACTATTATTATATAGAGTTATTGAGTGGGAAGATTTTGTTCTCTTGCCGATTATAGTAATCAATGAGAAACATTATACAGTGATTATGAAATATTCAAGAATAATATTTCTAAGCCAATTCACTTGAATTATTTCTATGCTCATAATTGCAGCATTTTAACCTTTCAGATATACACTTTGTTTGTAGCCATGTGTACTGTAAATACATCCAGAGGTGTAATAATAATAGCAATCATATTTGAATGGTGAAACAGTAGATTAGTAATGTAGTTGATCCTATAATGTGCATATTTTTAAATGAGTATAATATTGGTGTAATTTCATGTCTGCATTTCTTTGTGTTTTTCTTTTCTGTTTATACAATGTCTATTTGACACATGAAAAGTATTCAAATGCCTCTAATTTCCAAAAAGCAGAACGTAAACATACGAAGAATATGACGTTTTTATTATATTTTATAATTTGCACCAGAATTATGTCTATTTAATTGTGCAGAAAAGGAAAATGTAAATTGCTCCTAGTCCATTTTGTGACAATTTTCCATCATTAAAATTTCCTTCTGCATGTGTATGCTTGTATTGTTGTATTTTATTTTTATTTGTATAGCACCATCAATGTGCCCAGCGCTTTACAGAGACAATGTGCAAAACAATTGGTAATTGCAATAATATTTTGTATAGAATGTACGTTAAAAAAATCAAGTATGTACCTGAAATGTGCATTTTTTTTTATTTAGCATTGGAGCAGATATTTTAGGCAGAGGGTTTGTTTCTCCTCCCTGTATAGGTTTTCTTAAGGGGAAAAAATTTACATAGGGGAGTTGCTAATCTCACAGGTCCTGCTTGCAGTGTATAACATACATTGTATAATATGTAAAGAGACACTGCTGCATTGGCCTTGTACAATACTGTATATATACACACATATACCATATACAGAAATTAGGAGCATGAAATAGGAATGTTCACTTGGAAGAAAGAGTTTTGTGCAGTATTCAAAAGCGAGAGAGGGAGAGAGAAAGAGAGAGAGAGAGACAGGCTGCATGCAAACTCATTCACTTCAGCCTGGCTGCTAACACTACAGGACTGCCTGAGCTGTGTGTACATGCTACTCATGAGCCTTTCATTTGCATATTGAGCCATCGTGCAACATCAAAGGTAAACTGAGATACTGACCAATGTCTTTTAAATTACTGTAGTTACAATTCATGTACATTTTAAATAGGTTTGACGACCTACTGCTTCAGTTGGGCTTGATAAGAACCTTGTTCAAACCTACCCAGTAGGACCATCCGGTTCTTTGTGAATCCCTGATAGCAGGAACAGAGCCAACCCAGCTTACTGCCACCAAAGTGTCCAGCATTCTACAGGGACCAACAGTCACCCCGCAGATGTTACCGGCTGTAACAGGGCCTAATGCGGATCCAGCAGCAATAAACAGAAACAAAGATTGTTCTATTCCTCAGAATGAAACACACACCTCAAATTATGTATGTTTCAACTAACCAATCTTTATTGATGCATAGCACATTTATACACAACCCAGTCCTTTCATGTGTGGAGGCTTGTCCATCAGTGATGTCAGCTCCTCCTACTCCCCTCTCTGTTTGGGAACTTACCATCCAGGTCATGCAGACACACAGTCTCTGTTGTATGGGGCCCTCAATATGCCCAGCAGATTTCCCCATTCACACCAAAGAGTCGCCTGGTGCTGGCAGAGCCTTTTCCCCACTGCACTGGATCTTCTACAACCAAGCACCTCGTAACTGGTGACCCCTCTGCCCAGACACCCGGGTAATACACTTTTTTTAACTCGCTGTGATAAATGCAGTATTCTGATACCAAACATGCCTGGATTTCCTTCATATATCAATAATAATAATTCATATATAAAATAACCTTCATATATCAGTAATAACATAACACTACAATAAATAAGCAAACCCATCATTTACTTCTTAGACAAAGCCAATAGTAAATGAAAAAAATCAGTAAAATGAGTAAAACATGGAAGTTATATGTAATCTATAATCGGAGGCTAAGAATTAATTAGTGCCAATAGGTGATATTTGCCGATCGGACTCACAATCTAGCAATCTTTAAAATGCATTAGATCATCTGTTATAGTAAATGGGGATTTCATGATATGCATTAACAGCTTGAGTCCCGAAATCAATATTACTCAGAAATAACATTTAAAAATAATATTTTTTAATTGCATATTTGTGGGTTTGACACTGTTGTGCAATTAATTATGTGTTTAATTGCAGCTCTAATAGGTGTCTAAAAATGACCTTGCAAGTCCTATTTAGTACTCGTAACATTTGTTTCAGAAAATTTATACTTTTTCTAGTTGCGGGTCTGACATAATTTGCGAGTCCTCCATTAAGTCATAATAGAATCAGGATTTTGTGTAACTTAAGTTCTTGATGTCCAATGTCTTTGGAGAGGTAAGTCCAATTTTCCCACAAAGTCTTGAGGCCTCCCTGGACGTCACAATAGGCTTGTATAAAAATGTGGGGATTGCCTCGCTATTAATAATAAGTTGTTTGTGGCATGGCGAAATCCCTTTAAAAAGCATCTTTAAAGAGTGCGTTTTTAAGATGAACCTTGAGAGCAGTGAGATTAGGGTTTATTTGATATTGTGTGGCAGTGCGTACCAGAGGTGTGAGCCTACTAGTGAGAGATGTTTTAGCCGAGAAGAAGCTCTAGAACTGAATGGTACAGTGAGAAGATACTCCTTTGCAGAATAAAGAAGTTAAAAAGTTGAAAAAATAAATATAAAGACGATCTGAGGAATGAAAAGCTTTAAGGCAGAGTAGGAGATTTTTATAGGCTATTCTTGACTTGATTGGAAGCAAGTTTATGGATATTAGCATTAGGAAAAGGAATACATTTAGATGAGAGGGAGAAGATATGAGCAGCGACATTATATTGATTGCAGAGAGACATGTGAGGGAGGATGATGCTGTAGAGAATAACAGCCTGAGTGATTGTCCTGGCAGTGGAGTGACTAAGAAATGGGTGTATCTTTGCTATATTGCTAAGGAAAAAACAACATATGTTTGCAACTGATTGGATGTGAGAGGAGAAAGCTAGGGACAAATCAAGAATGACACCTAAGCGTTTTGCTTTATCTACTAGATGGATGATTGTGTCATCAACCTTGTTAGAGAAGAGGATAATAGGGCCAGGTCCTGGAGAAAAATACTTTCCATGTTATTTTAAGACAATGGAGGGCCAACCAGTTTCGTACTGCGTTGCAAAACTCTGCCACCTTCACTTGAACTGCAAATGTAATGTCTTGGGTAGAAAAATTGACATTACTAAATAAAGATACACAATAAATATAGACTAAAGCAAGAGCACTGATCCCTAAGTGCTGGAAACCAATTTTTTTACCTGCTACATCTGATTCCATCAGTTATAAAACACAAGACAAATTGAGGTAAACCTCTTTATTAGACGGAATAGGGAATACAAATTTGTTTTGATGGAACTATCATGGGTAGAGTACAACAAAGCC